>JAQJVL010000627.1:0-367500 GCA_035578905.1 Stictocephala bisonia
TTTTTTGTAATTTGTAACCCGATGTGATGGTCTATGAATTATTTTAGTAACATTTATATCGTATATTATTATTACGTTTATTGTGTAAATATTGTAATGTATGGGTATAACACTATGCAAGTAGATTAACACTGATATGTCATCATACAGGAGTACAGGCCAATGTCACCTAAGCGTGCCTGTATAATACATGCTCTGTGTGCACATTTATTCTAAGTTTTATGTTATATATTCATTTCTTTTAATTTGTTGTATGATTGTGCTGAATGTATGTGTGCTTGTAGAGTCCAGCTTTGTACTGCCGACTGTGGTCTGTGGTGCCCCGTGGTCCGTCGCACTTTTCTTTGGTACAGGATCATGACGACCCTGCCGCGCCCGGGCCCGACGTCTCCACTGATTAACTTCTCTATCATTCCTTATCACCTTATCGTCGTTTCTGCAAGATAGTTCATATTAACGCTCAGTCTGTACCTTGTCATATTGATGAAATCCGCTCACTATTTAGAACTCCATTTTGTGATTGTATTCTTATATCCGAATCGTGGCTCAAGCCTCACATACCCTCAGCTTCTGTAGACATACCAGGATACACTCTCTATCGTAATGACCCGTCTGTTTTCTGGAGGTGGGGGCACAGCGGTTTACATCAGGTCCTCTATTACTACTAAGGTATTGGAGATCTCTGACACCTCAAGACCATTTCGACCTGAGTGGATGTTTATGGATATATCACTTAATGGTGTTCATATGCTCCTTGGACTTCGTTATTGACCAACTAAAGTTGGCTTCTTGGCAGAATTCGAAAGTGTCCTGTTAAGACTGATGCCTCGGTATAGTCATGTCATTGTGACGGGTGATTTTAATACTGATTTACTGGGACGAGATACGTATGACAAACGACAACTTACCACTATGTTTCACTCAAGTAAATTAACATCACCATTGTACGTGTAAGGGCGGGCAGGTGGGTCATTACCACTGTACGTGTATTGGCGGATGGGTGAATCAATACTACCGTGCGTGTATGGATTGGTGAGTGGGGGTGGGTAAATACTAATATGAAAGAGAGCTGATGGCAACTTATGATGTCAAGGAATTTATTAATCTAGAGACAGCTAGGATTGGTCAAAGTGCTGAAATCCACGTGTCGCACTAGTCGCTAGTAGTAAATGTCGCAGTAGTCAAAGTGGGGAAATACAAGAGTTTTCAGTAGCATAATCTTAACATCTAAAGTTAACAGTTATAATATCTCTTAAGAGTGTGAATACCAGCAAAAACCCCTATTACATGTTAAAGATACATGATCAGACCATGTAAATGTAGTATTCATAAGGAGTCCCAAGTTCTTAATTTTGTCACAGTAGTTAAGTGAATTATTATCAATAGAGATACGGGGTACTGTATCAAGATCAATCTGTGCCATCAGTCTGTTATGTCCAATAATAATAGGTTGAGTCTTGTTGTTGTTCAGTCTTAAGCTGTGCCTGAACGCCCAGTCACCAATAGATTTAATGTCAGAATTCATTCTATTAACCCCTTCATTTAAGTCTGATACATCAACGTGAGAGTATATTTGTAAATCGTCAGCATAAAGGTGATATTTACAGTGAGAAATGCTGTTGGACAAGTCATTGATGTACAAAGTAAACAGTAGAGGTCCAAGTACAGAGCCCTGAGGAACACCTTTGGTTACACTTCCCCAATTAGAGTATTCGTTATTCACATGTACACGCTGACGCCTGCCAGTCAGATAGGACTCAAACCAGGAAATACTGTCAGACGAGAAACCAAGATGAGAAAGTTTGACTTTGAGCAGTGGATGATAGACACAATCAAACGCTTTAGAAAAATCAAACAGATGAGCAATGTCACTTGTCTGATGTCCATAGCTTTTCGAATATCCTCAGTGATATATAGAAGTGCAGTGGTGGTAATGTGATTTCTCCAAAACCTGACTGAAACTTACTAAGAAGATCATTACATACTTGTTGGTGAACAATCCTCTCAAGACATTTAGAGAGCGCAGGTAAGATACCGATTGGTCGATAATCAGACGGAGAAGATGGATGAGGACGATCTTGGCGATTGGCCCGAACAATCGCTGATTTCCAGGCAGATGGGAATATTGAGGTTGCAAGTGATTTGTTCAGGATTGTCGTGATAACAGGTAAAACTGCGGGGATTATAACTTTTAATAACTTCATAGAAATGTTGTCTGCCCCAATCGCATTACTTTTAATCATCATAATGGATTTATAGACCTCATTCTCATTTGTCATAGTTAAAGTAAAATATGAATCACGAGAAGTTGGAAGCTGAGATCTTAGATGATCTGAAAATACAAAAGCCCCAGTGTTATCAACATGGAGATTAATATAGTAATTATTAAGCTCATTAAGATTTACTGAGATGGACTATCAGGTTTAATCCTGGACACCCCCATCCTTCTTGATCATACGCCAGTGTTCAGTAGATGATTTATTTTCAGTGAAATATGTATACGGGGTGTCCCACGAAGAGGTTTACACGTTTGATTTTATATCATTTGCCCATTTTTCAACCGAACATTTTCAAACTCTACACAATTCATTAAATATAAGTTTTTAAAATATTCTGTTAAAATTACAGCTCTCTAGAAATTGTAGAAACAAAATAGTGGCATTTTGAAAACTATACATTGAAACAGTAAAAAAACAGCGATTTTTGTTTTGTAAAATTATTTATTGTCATATTCTAGATAAATGAGGCATTTAAATTAGAAATTAGAACATAGCCAAACTTCCTTCTAAAGTTCGAACTGTAATCCAAAATTATTCGAACTGTAATCCATCCACAGCGACACACTGATAACAGCGCTTAAAAATGAATCGAAGCTCTTTCAAAGACATTCTGCGGTATCCGGAGACTTTCCTCTTCAGTTGATTGTTTTATTTCCTCATCATTATTGAAGCTACGGTATAAACTTGTTACTTTAAGTAACCCCACCGTAAGACATCACACACAGTTAAATCTGGGAATCGGGGTGGCCAATCTAAAAAATCACTTCCACGACCAATCCAATGGCCCACGAAGGTTGTCATTTAATAATTGCTTGACAGGATTTGCAAATTGGGGAGGAGCACCATCTTGTTGGAAGATTGCTTGATCCATTTCTGGAAATGTAAAATGAGGCAATACTTGTTCATTTAAAACCTGTGCATATCTATTCCCAGTTTTTGTACTGTCTGAAATGTCGTAAGATAGCACGCCATTACAACTGACAGCTGCCCAAACAGTAATTCTTTTGATTTGAGTTGACCCTGTTCAAGAATGTGTGGATTGGCGGTGTTGTAATAATTACAATTGTGTCTATTTACAACACCATTGCGGTAGAAAGTGGACTCGTCTGAAAAAACAATTATAGTTTGCCAATCAGGATCTAGCTCATGAAACTCAATTATACGAGAACAAAATTCCACTCTCCTGTCCGGATCATCTTCGAGAAGATTAAGGACTAGGTGAATTTTGTAAAATTAAATTTTTGATTTTCCTAATTAATCTCTGTACTATAGACTTTGGAACGCCAGTTTCAGTGATTTCGGTTACCTGGAGAGCGGAACATTGATGCCCATACCAGTACTTCTCTTTCCTCATTTGATTCTCTAGAGTAATTTTTTAGGATACTTCCAGTTTCTAGCAAAAGATTTTTCCACTTCCAAAGCATTTTTTGCTTACAAGGTGGTTCAACTCTGAGTAAGCAACCAGCGTTATTAAACAGCTGTTGCAACGCAGTAATAAAATCAGGTAATACAAGAAATGAATTTTTATAGGAAGCAAAATGGTAAATTTTCAAAATGCCACCATTTTGTTTCTACAGTTTCTAGAGAGCTGTAATTTTAACAGAATATTTTTAAAACATATTTAATGAATTGTGTAGAGTTTGAAAATGTTCGGTGGAAAAATGGGCAAATAATATAAAATCAAACGTGTAAGCCTCTTCGTGGGACAGTCTGTATATGTACCTAGCTCTTGAATTCGCATTTCTTGTTTAACTCTATTTCGTAGATGTGTATAGACATTTCTATCAATGAGATCCTTAGTTCTCTTAAATTTCCTATGGATAGAGTCACGCTGGGCCATTAAATGACGTATGGCAGGAGTGATCCAAGGGGAAGGTTGCCTGGTTATTCGTTTGGTTACAACGGGGGCATGTTTGTCCAATAGATTGACAAGAATATCATTGAAGTTGTTGACCAAAATGTTAACATCATTAGCAGATAAAACTGTGTATCTACCCGAATGATGATCATAAGTGGTTAGCTGGTCAACAGAGAGGTAAACGTAAATAGTGTGCAAGGTTTTAAGTTTCCAGCTGGTTTCAATCATGCTTAAATGGGAGTATATATTCAATAAATCAAATTTTTTTTACAAAAAGCTCAACTTAACCAACTTTTTGTGAGGAAACTGTTATATATACAGCATAGAAGTATATAAACATTCTTGTAGTAAACGTCATTGTGAATTAAAAAACGTTTGAGGTCTTCTAAACGAAATATTGCAACTACAGAAAAACAAATAACTTAACAGTACACAAAAGACAGCATTTTCATAAAAATATTTTGAAGTTTTTGTTTGTTTTGAGAGGTTAAATATTAAAATAAAAAAACAGTTAAATTGTCTGTAATGTTTATATTTTCCAACTTATTTTATTTATAATTATATGGGAGGAACTATTGTATAAAATTACGTGTTTTGGACAAATCTCAACTTTACCGACTGTTTGTAAGGAAATGGTAGAATATACCACGAAACGTATATTAAACTTGTTGTACACACTTTTATTGTCAATATAAATATTTAATATGATGTTATCTTAACTAAATATTACAGCTTCAGTAAAAGAAAAACCTAAGCTGTGCAAACAGGTAATCGCTTTCTCGTCAGTCATTTTGAATGTTGTCTAGGTTATGAAATTGCCAAATAAAATTTTATATCAATTTTGCTAGTAGAAAAATGAAGGTAAATATAATCTAGGGTTTTAAGTTTATGGCTTTTCTATCATATTTAAAATGGGAGGACCTATTTCAAAAAATAACATGTTTTCAACAAAACTCAAATTTACCGACTTTTTGTGAAGAAACTGTAGTTTATACTATAAAAATGTGTTTGTAACTTTTTGTACAGAATTATATTGTTAATTTGAACAATTCGTTTGATTCCATCTAGATTAAATATTAAAGCGTTAGTATAACAAAAACCTCAACTCTGCAACAAGATCAGCAGTTTCACATCAGCCATTTTGAGTTTTTTCTAGGGTATGAAAAGTGAAAAATCAAATTTCAAAACAGTTTTGGTAACAAAGTAGTAATTGAAACAGTGTATATGGTTTTAGATTCTTAAATTATCGTAATACAGCAATAAAATACGAAAACCCTAATAAAAATATAATGTTTTGAACGAAAAGTGAAATTTGATGGTTTTTTTGAGTAGTTAAGATAACAAATACCAAAAAATTACTACATTACAAAATTGCAGGCAATTTAATTACAAATCTGGGATATGATGTCAGATTTGCTCTTCAACCAACAGTTTTCCAACAACGAAGAAGTAAGTAAAACTCTGCACACAATTCAAAATGCCCATCCGCCATTTTGATTGTTTTGGGGGTTAAAAACTAAAAATGTAAAATTTTTAAACTTTCCCCATTGGTTGCTCGGTAAAAGTTACAAGTGTGCCAAATTTCAATTTTCTAGGTCATCTGGAAGTGGGTTAGAATTTGTATACGTGAGTGAGTGAGTTACACATGCAGTTTTATGGATATTGGATATTAATTCTTGCAATTACATCATCAATTTATCTAGCCTTAAGTTATTGTTTATAGTATCACTGTTTGCATAAAATGTAGTGGCCGTCTTTCAATTCTCAAACGTAAAAGGTGAGGCCTAGGCCCAACAGTATGTATAAAGTGTGATGACTGTGGCTTTGACGGTTCCGTTGGCTAGTAGTAGAGTATAAATAAAGGTAGGGACAGTATATGCACTCAGGTCCATAGGTAAAGGTGAGCAAGCCACAAGAACTTGGTGTGGTGTCATGAATCCACCAATGCCACTAACCTTTAAAAGTAACAAAAAACTACTGTGTAACTTGATGTTCAACTGCAAAGTTCTTGATGTTCAAATATATAGTAAGTTTTATAGGTATAAGGTTAGGTTAAAAAATAAACATGACCGGAACAGATGTGCAGCTAATTACAATGGTGTTAGTGGTGGGATGGAGTTGGCTGGCGTTGTTGATATGTTTAATCATTCTGACTTGACAAGAGACTTGAGGTATTATCTAGGGGATGGTGATAGTACTGGAGGGTGACTAACAAATGTTATAATTGATGAAATACAAACTTATCATGGTCTAGCTATAATTAGGAATACTGACAATCTTAATAAAATGAAAGAAGCTGTGTGGACAACATATTTTCCCTTATTGTCCTCTCATTAATCTCCATCCTTGTCCTAAAGGTGCAGACCTCTGATGCAAGTACCAGAAATCAATTGTTAAATGGAAACCTTATGATGGTTGGTCCCATACTTCACTATCTGAATTAGTCATCAACGTAACTAAACCTATATTTAGAGACTTATCAAATGAACAACTGCTCAGGAAATGTCTCCGTCGCGGGACTCAGAATCCTAGCGAATCTCTGAATTGTATTATATGGTACCGATTACCCAAAACCACGTTTGTAATGAGAAATACCTTATATCTAGGAGTCTAGGAAGCCATGGCAACTTTTAACATGGGTAACATAGTTAAGTGTCGTGTAGTGGAAAAGTTTGGGATCAATCCCAGCTTAAACTGTGTGTAAGAAATGAAACAGCAAGATGTACGAAGGATACTAAAAGCTGAAAAGTCGCAAAAGGATATTGATAAACGATGTAGAAAAAATCTGTCGATTGCAACTTTCTTACATTTTACTCTAATGTTTTTTATAACATTTTATATAACATGAATATTTGTTCAAATTACATTTCTTTATATATAAAACTACCTATTTTTTATTTTTAAAGTTGCCAGTAAAAACTACATAAAACTAACTCTTTCTAATGACACCAAATATATATGTGTACTTCCAATACTTTTATATAAAAATGTACCTAAAGAAAAGGAAACTAACATGGGCTGGATAGGCTGGCCCAACCTCCTTAATAAACAAACCTCAAACTTGTATATAATACCTGTGACTACAGTACTGTATATTTATTGTATTTATGCAACAACCAATTTTTTTACATATGTGAAATTTTTATAACATTCGGTACGGAACAAACAAAGCGGTTGAAGGCGGGAATCATAAAATAAACAGTCAACTTGGACCATGTATGACCACCGTATGTATATAAGAGGATGGATGGGTCAATACCAGCGAACGTGTATGTGTGGGCGGGTGGGTCAATACCACCGAACGTGTATGTGTGGGCGGGTGTGTCAATACCACCGATCGTGTATGTGTGGGCGGGTGGGTCAATACCGCCGTATGTATATGGGAAGACGGGTGGGTCAATACCAGTGAACGTGTATGTGTGGGCGGATGGTCAATACCACCGAACATGTATGTATGGGCGGGTGTGTCAGGCTCCGTAAGATTTGTGACAAGGTGGATCAGGACTTCCTCTCCGCCCCACGAAACTTCTGGCGACTGGTAAAGTTCCATAATACCCCCTTCAACCCTCCAGTCCCACTGACAGCGAATGGTGTCATGGCAGACCCCGAGGGAAGAGCTGAGGCTTTCCGAGCTTTCTTATCTGCCATCCACTCAGTACATATCACCCACCTTTGACGCAGCCCACGTCAACCGTACCAATGCCTGCATAGCCCAGAACCTCGAACTCTTTACTACCTTCCAGGGACCTTCTGCAGGCCTCCCTGACCATCCATTGACCGCCCCCATCACCTACCTAGATGTTGCCGCAAGGCTTTGGACCCTAAAGAACACTGCCCCCGGTCCTGATCCCATCTCCAGCTATCAGCGAAACCGGGGCCTTTTTAACCATAAGGTTAAAAAGGCCCCGGTTTCGCTGATTAGGGCTCTATCAATCGTTTTCTCTTCCGTCCTTCTCATTGGCTACCACCCCAAATCCTGGAAGCTAGCCTATATCATACTATTAAAAAAACCTCGGAAAACCCCGAGAAACCCAAACAACTACCACCCCATCAGCCTCACCGCATCCCTCTTGAAAATCTTTGAGAAGATTCAAGTCGCCAGCCTCCATAATCACCTCAACGACCTTAACCTGCTCCGAAAATCACAGGGCTGGCTTCCGTCCGGGCATCAATATGTATGACCGAATCCTCAAGAAAGTGACCTACATTCAGCGAAACTCCTATCGCAGTACGCCTACTATCATAGCCCTCATGGATGTCCACAAAGCATTCGACACTGTCTAGCATAACGGCATCAAAGCCGAACTCCTCCAACTCCAACTGCCCCCTCCATCATCAAGTGGACATCCAACTTCTCGATGGTAGGACAGCTCAGGTCAGAGTAAAGAACGCCCCTTCTCGACCATTCCAGCTTTTAGGAGGGGTTTCCTAGGGATCAGCGATCAGCCCACTCCTCTACATCTTATATGTGCGAGTCCCTTCACCAACCCTCAGGGACCCCACCGACACCACTACTGGTCACGCATAGTTCGCAGATGACACAGCCTTCTAGTGCACCTCTCGATACCCCGAGACACTAGGCAGACGTCTAACTAAAACCCTCAATAACTACCTGACTTACTGTTCAAAATGGCGCATCAGGATCAACACTTCCAAGACCTAGCTCTGTTATTTTAACTACAAAAGCAGGTTATTTTTAAAAGTTCCGACATAACCAGGAAACCCGATCACCCTCCAAGGCAACAGACTTGCACTGACTAAGACCTGCAAATACCTGGGAGTCACCCTGGACTCAAAGCTCTCCTTCATACCCCACTTCCGACAAACCACAAAGACCGTCACAGCCCGATTCAAAGCCCTCCGCTTCCTTAACAACCGTCACCAGAGGTGCTCTGCCAGGACTCTCACCTCTCTACACCGCCGTCATCCACCCTTTACTCACGTATGCTCATCCAGTCCTCACCACCATAATCACCTCTCCAACTTCGAGAAATCCGAGTGGCGCACCATGCCCTTAGCTTACCACCTGGACGCCGACTACAGCTCCCAAGACCTCTACACCCTGTTACATATCCCCACCCTGCTTGAGTTCCTCAACCAACTCAACCAGAACTACCTCGCCAGAGCCACCAATTCCCCCATACTGGCAGAGTACTTTACAGAACCTTACACCACCAGCCAATACTTCACCATCCACCACCTGATTCACGGCCGTTCCTGATCCACCACCCAACTCCCCCAACCACTAGCCACCCCTTACATGACCTTTTATTGACGCTACACTGACGTAGTTCCGTCTCGCCCTCACCCACTTCCACTCGTATAGCAACTTCCTACTCACCCTCAGTCAGCTCACTAACAAATTTCATTTTTCCATGTTGTTCTTCTTCTGTCTATTTCAGGGGCCATGTTTTCTTGGGGCCTTGCCTCCAGTAACTCGGGCTACCTGCTTGCCTCGTACAGTCATGACGGTAACTACCCAACATCCTCTATCTACCTACTCTGGGCTGAAGAGGTCCTTGTGGCATAGAACAGCCGTAGCTCCCTGCTACACCTTCACGACACGACGACGACAGACGCACCGATATTACGCACCAACAATCATAGTTAATTACTTGGTGAAAATTAATTACTTGGTGAAAGGCCACTTTGTGCGTGGTCAAAAATGGTGATAATAAATAATGAACTATTTTTCAACAAGCATTTAGTGCAGTTGAACCATCTTTGAATTCTGGTATACTAAATATTTAGAGAATGTTAATAAGTCGATTGATTTGCTCTTGATTGATCAATCATCTTAAGAAGAAAGTTCCTTCTCTTGCACGTTTTATTTCGGCTTTGGGAACTGGTGTCGTATATATGTGTCTGTCAGCATGGATATTAGAAATTTTAAAAAATAAAGCAAAATTCAAACGTGGTGACGAGCATCTAATATGCATTCTAATAGCAACCTAACAATGATTTTAAAATTTTTGAGTTACTAATGTTTTAACTATAGTAGTCCTATACATGAATGAATTAACGTTTATTTCCATAATAATATTAAAAATATTGAAAAGCGTAAAAAACGAGTTTAAAAAAAATAAGCTTAGTCTACACAATATTACAAAATAAATAAAGTTTAAATTTGAACATATTTGTATATATAATAGAAATTATTTAAGCTAAATCATAATAACAGGAAAGCTACATGGGCAGATAGCCTGTGCGTAGGCTCAGTTGTTGAAACATGAGTTCAAATCTCATACGTAAGTGGAAAAGAGACTAGACTTCTGAATGCGAAAAACAGGAGCAAAATTAGTTGAGTCAAATGAACAATGAGAGGTGAGGGAGGGGTGCGTCAAGGTCATCTCCCCCCCGTAATTGGCCACGATAAGCATCTCTACCTCATGCATTTCTAAAGAAAGTAGCCATTCTTTGGTACTTTTTATAAATATTTGCATAGCTGGTGAGTCAAAAATTGTAAAATTCTGATATTTAGATTTGATATTTCGGAATAAGATACGAGAAATATAAAATTAATTTGTATTATAATGCATATAGTAAACATATAATAATGAATCACTGTTTAATAGCTGTTTACCTTCATTTTGCTAGGGGAGTGCAATACGTACCACAGTTCTTATATTAATGTTTGAAATACAGATTATATAGGCAACTAAACTTTTAATCTCAGTACAAGAGAAATATTAACTGATTACAATATGTTTTATTTTATTCTATCTTACCTTTATTTAATTTCATAAGGACAATGTTACAGGAGGGGTAAAGAATTAGTATTAAAATTAATTTTAATTGTTTCATGTAGGAAGGCCATGTGATTATACACAATGTCATGAGTCACCTTTTATATAAAACATACAGAATGTATGTGGTCGTTATTATTGCTTTACTTAAGTGGAAGCAGGCTACTTAGTAAGTGTTTATTTAGTAGTTGTGAAGTTCTTATGTTGGTAAGCTAAAGCTATATAATCTGCATATATCAACAGTCTAGACTTTGTGATTAGGATGTCAGTAGTATACACGTTGAATACAGTTGGAGGAAGAACAGACCCCTTTGGCAGTTTTCGATAAACAGACTGGCTAATCGAAAACTAAACATCTTTCTAAATGGTGTAAGACTCCATCATAATGAGCATCCACAGTACTGGGAGGTAACGTTTGATCGATCGCTGACCTTTAAAATCCATCTTCAAAAAACATCAGCTAAATTTAAAACCATGGCAAATGTATTACATCATATTGCCGGAACAACTTGGAAACCAACACACGTTCTGCGTACTACTGCTTTGTCACTGGTATATTCAGCTGCTGAATTTAGTGCTCCCGTTTGGCTAAATAGTGTTCATACTAAAGCGGTCGATGTCCAACTTAATAGGTTCATGAGAGCTATTAGTGACACTCTCATGTCAACTCCACTTCCTTGGCTCCAAGTGTTGTGCAATATAGCTCCTCCAGAGATAAGACGTCAGGAGGCAATACTCAAAGAATTCAATAAGATCTGGAATGCTCCGAACCTACTCATTATACAGGATCTCCGACGACAGAACGGTCCCTTAAACTCTGGAAACCCACTTCTACGTTCTGCTTTCCAATTGAGCAGATCAAACCTCTCGCCTAATACCAGCTGGGCCGTAGCGTGCAACAGATTTGATGGACGTAATAATTTCCTTATTAACGATTCGTGAATATGTAACTGGGATAAACCTCCCTCGTAGGGAGTGCACACTGTTAAATCTGTTCCGAACTGGCGTTGGCAGATGCAATTACTGGAAGTATAAATGGAGATTGACAGTAGATCAGTCATGTGATTGCGGGGAGTCTATCCAAACAATGGATCACATTGTTACAGAGTGCTCCCTGCGCTCTTTTACGCAGGGATTGGTCAGCATACATAGAATCAGTGAGGCAGTAGTTTAGATGGCTTGATGGATTGGACTTAGCTTTGTGAGAGGAGATCACATTTTATAATAAATGAATATATATAATCATGACTTTTGGATATTTATCCAAATATAAAATTGCAGCTTCATAGTTAACAAATGGTAGCTGACAACAAACCATAAGATATATGTACATATGTTATAGAACATTGATTCCCAATCTATAGTTTGCTGACTACATATGGTCCTCAGCAAATATATCAAGTGGTCTACCAGAAGTTTCTAGCTAAATAATGCTAATACTTCATTGTGAAATTAGAAAACAGTATAATTTTCATTGTACATTTATTGCATTTAAATCTCTGACAGAATTACTTAAATAATAAAGTTGAATACCATTCTGTCCGATGGGAGACGGAATTTCGATCCGTGGGGTCAGGTACAGACCGTCATAAATATTCCCACTAATCCCTTTGCCGCTCAGGCGGAGTTTCGATCCGCGAACCAAAAAGTGAAAGTTTAAAGGGTGGCAATAGTGAGGGACAAGGAGGGGCAAACTAAAAAATTTACTTTAACCTCCTTTAAAAATAAGTCGTAACATAACTAACTTTCATCTTTAAACTTTAAAACTTTTTAGTAAAGGAATAGTGAATTGACAAACAATAACAATATAAACTATTTATTTTACTGTACATGTTTCACCTAAGTGACCTTTAATGAATAAAAGGGTCCCATGTGGGTCATACCTGTTGACATATATTATATTTTAAACTATACAGTTTAATTTATGGGTAAAATGTTATTATGATACAGTAATGAATAGTTTCATAACATATATCAGTGTTTATTACATTATCAAAGTATTAAATGTGTATTTCAAATGTAACTTTCATCTATGTATAGCACTTTGTTTTTCCAGTGAACATAATTGCAATATCTCCTGGAAGGGTTGATTGAGTTTAAAGGACACTTTCCCTACTACCTTATTTATGAAAATGCAGAAATCAATTCAATATAATCATTTTGTAGCCACGGTGATAATTTAAAATTCTAAATACTGCTTGTAATGTATTTCTTGTGGGAAAATCACAAAAAAGGAGTTTTTAAGAACTAACTTGAGAAAAAGCTTCATAAAATTTTTCAAACCTTCACGACTCTACATACGTAACAAACGCGCATCTTATATATGAATTTAAGCTTAAAATCTTAAAAATTTGGGGTATTTGGGGCCCAACAACTAAAATGTTTGAAAATGTAAAAATGTTGAATAGTGATATTATCTACTGGGATATTAATTGTGGGATATTAATTTGAAGCTATTTTTCTCCTTAATTCAAATATACCATCAAATTTTGAAAAGGGCAACAAATAAAGGGTATATGCAACCAAAAAACAAAAATATCCCGTAAAACAAAAAAAGAATAATACTAAAATGAAAACACCTAATTGGGCCATTAAACTATAGGTATTTATTTCCTAAATCACAATTTACCATTAAAGTTTAGAAGAGACGATGTTTAAGGCCTCTGCCCACCCCCAAAATAAAAAATATGCTCCAAAACCCAAAATTTGGTTATGTTTAACTAATACAGCCAAGGGGGGGGGTACAATTAAAGGCATTGTTCTCTTAATTACTAATATACCATCAGATTTGAGAAAAGATATTTATGGGCTCCAATGCCCCAAAAATCAAAACTCATGGAATACTGCTTAAGATTGCGGGTGAGGTCGTAGGCCGATCTTCCTCACGAGGTGACTTGCCGAGATCCACAAATGGGAGTGTAGCAGAGTGTCTTGGTGAGGCCGCGGACCGAACTTTTCCCCGCGAGGCCGTAGGCCGAGTTTCACAAAGAGGCTTGCAGCAGAGCGTCTTGGCGAGGCCGCAGGCCGAGCTTTTCTCAACAAGCGTAGCGCGTGGCGATGGGGTTGGCACGCGAAGTGTGCAGAGGTGTCCCCTAGTAATTTTAATATACATAGAAGTTCGTCTGAAAAAATAGCGAAATTAAAATGTGTTAATTTGAACATTTGTATCCATTTTTTCCGCTTGTTTATTCAATTTTGTTTGGCTACATGACATAAATAAAAATGTTTGCCTTTTTCCTAATTACTTACAAACAACCATTAACTTTAAACATAAAATTGTGGGTAAAACTGCTACCCTAGATCGAGGAAGTGACAGAAATATATTAAGATTGTTAAATTTATTTTAAAGTAAGTGAAACACTACACGTTTATTACATTATAGTTCGAATATATATATTTACAGAAATTTACTTACAGAAATTTCCTCAAAACAAAAATATACATAAGCATGAAACAAGAAAGTCGTGTGAACTGAAAATTATACAATATAAATACTGAACTCAACAACACCAAAAATCATGAGTTTACGGCTATTAAATTATATAACGAATTTCCTTATAATTTATGAAAACTAGAAGTGAAACAATTTTAAAAAAATTATATGCAACTACAGTATTTATTAGAAGAATGTTTATACAAATTGAAGACTTCTTTAAAATTCAACTTTTACATTTTACTTAACTTTTATTATATATCGTAATACCTCATTTGAGGTTTGATGCAATAAAAATTATTATTATTATTATTATTACATTAGGCCTAACGGGAGTCAAATTATAATATAAAAATGTGGTGTTTATTATAGGCTATAGTTTAGGTATCATTCTAACTAATATAATACAACGAATTTAATTCAATGAAGCTCAAAATATCATGAAGTAGGTTAGCAGTATTCACTTTTATTGAGTGACAGTTAAATTTGCCCATTTATTTGTTACACCTTTAATGTACTTATATAGTTGTATTTATTATATAGAATTCAGACGGTAGGTGTCCGTCTAAACATTACACCTATTTCCTCCCCATTCATGGACGTTAATTTTAATGTTGCTTTTTACATTTATAAAATTGCTATGTGTCATTTAGTTATAATTTGGATTTTTAACTAGCATATAAGTTATAGATTTATTAAAAAGCATGTTATGTTTACCTCCTAAATTTAATTGAAATACAACGTAGGTTGTTTAAAAAATAAAGCTTATGGGGGTGATTATCATTATTATTAAAAAATGCAATTGTTAGATTACAAATTCAAATTAATTCAGTGTTTCATAGTCGTTAACCGACAAAGCTGTATTATACATAGCCAATAATGAAATTAGTAAATAAATCGCTCTGGAAGTAATCACGGTCTGTTTCAGACATCTAGCATCTGGAATAAGATTCAAAACGATTGCAGAGTCAGTATACCTAATACAAATATATCTGTCCTTGTTAGGTAAAATGTTTCTGCCGAGTGACCAGCATGTAACCACCCGGTTGTTCACCCCTAAATTTCCCATCTGCTGCCTTCTCTCCTTGTTCGGCAGTCTGACTTTCTCCTACTGGCGGGTCTATAGTCATTGTCAAAACGCCGCCTAGAGGAGCAACCTTAGGTTGACACTTTTATAACGGTCTGTGTCGGACCTCACGGATCGAAACTCCTACACCCATAATGGGATAGGCTGATATCCAGTTGCACCGGCGGTCAAAGGAATTTCCACGGGTCAAAACATTCCTCCGTCCGAAAAGTGTCCAGATGCACCGGTGGTCAAAATCTACCCACCTCACTTATCCCCGCTGCAAATTCCTTCGACCGCCGGAGCCGGTGCAATTGGAAGGCCCCTTCCTTCCCCACCCCACTACATTTCTTCAAACATAGTTTATAAGTGTTTAACAATTTCGCAATGGAATATTCTATCAAACACTTGCCGATGTTTCGTGGCACATACTAATGGTTAGACCGTAGCAGGTTCTAACTAATAAATATGGTAACTATGTATTTAATGTTTAATTTTGTGTTTATCCGTGGCAACACTAACATCTAACCTAACCTACCTAACCCTAACCTAACCTAACCTAACCTAACCTAACCTAACCTAACCTAACCTAACCTAACCGACTCATGACTCATGTCATAACAAAGGGTGTGGAATTTGGCACGGTCAGCTTGGGGATACTGTACTAGGAATCCGGCCTGGTTGGACTTTCCCGGCTCATGTCATAAACAAGGGCCTCTGGTGCAATTGGAACACCCCCCAAAAGGGGCTCCGGTGCAACTGGACACATCAGTTTGGGGCCGATCCCTGACCCCGGTGCAATTGGAAATCTCCCAATGGGATAATGTTGTACCCCCACGGGTAGAGTTTGACATGAGTTTGACAATAGTTCACAATACAGGCTGTGAAGCTTGAAACTAGGGCATCACTAGTTTTATTATTAATTTCACAAATAATGTTTCTGAATATGTATAGTCTTAATAGAGTATAGTATAGAATTATTATAGTATAGAACAGATTTTTGCTGAACTCATAACCAGTTAAGATTTGCTAAATGTAGATGACACATAGCATGTCGTTTTTATTTTTCATAATGTATACTAAATATGTAAATAGCATATAGTAACAAATTCAGCCGATTAATAAACTAAATTTTTAATTCAGAAACATAAAGATTACACTATGTCAACACATATTTATTTTGTAGTGTTGTTCAATAGAATGAAATAAAACCTATACGTACATTTGTATAGGTAAACTTCACAGTCAAGTAAAAAATAGTAAGTAACAAGTTTTTAAAAACCATGTTTTGATGTTTACGTCTACAAAGTTGAGTTTTACGCAGTTTTTGTACCAAATACATGTTTTGTTGTGTAATCGGTCTTTTATATTCATTTTCCTTCTCTATGAATCCTTTTCGCTTCATAGCTCAGCAACAACTCAAATCACTGGTAACTTGGATGGTATGGTTAAAATTATGTACATTTTATTATTATTGAATCGAACAAAATCCAGATTAGAAATTTAAGTATATTCTATTGAACAACACTACAAAATAAGTGGCACGTAAGCGGTATATCACAACTTCACCAGAGCTTTCTTCCGAGCTTTAATACAGGCAGAACTGGGTAGATCAGGTAGTTTGAGGTGTGACAAAGTATAACGTCCGGAGAGGGGTGTGGAAGCGCTCTTTTGTCGCACCTCTAATGACAATTATTTATGACCACCTTTAACCAGGTAAAACGCGTGATTTTGTCGTAGACTCGTGGTGAGGAGGTTGGGGAGCCGTTTTAAGAATTAAGGTGTTCAATATCAGTGCATTGCATTATATGAAATAAATCTCTGCCAGGGCCCTCCACATTTATGAGGCTGGCTTAGGTTATACATTTGCTCAACACGCCCACCCATAATTTATGAAGGGTAGTTCACATACACTTCCATTGAATTTTGTAATTGGTTTTCTATCCCATAGTATTACATTGTCTTGGCCAAACTTTAAAGTTAAGAGAATATAATAAAAACCACACCAAAGAGACGGGTTTTTATTCAAAGATACCACACCTTTCGTAGTATATTATTGTGAACATAGAGTCGTAATTACACTCAGCACTTAATCTCACTACATTCATTACACCGTTTCCTCGCTCTGTGACTTTAGACTAATTATCAGTAGGTATACTGTATCAAGTAAAATTATAAAGATGTAAACTTATCCATACAGTAGCTCGATCATTAAACTTGTACTTATTCCTTATTATTAACAGCCTATGTTGTTAATTTATGTTTTAATATCTTGCTATACATTTTAATGTATTCTCCAAACAAGAATAGCAACAAACTATTTTTATTTACTCTTTTAATATCTTATAAAAGGATGAATCTAAAATTCATAAAAATATAGTAAACTACGACAAACGGGAACCATTAATTTAAAGTTAATATTCCTGTAAAATTGGTGTTATTGATATCAAGGGAGTTGTAGTTTCTCGAAAATACCACTTTGCCTACCCGCGTGGTAGTTTGGGTAGGATTTTTGTTGTTTGTTTAGGATTTAACTGTGTTTAGTTTTTAATTTTTTTTTAAGAATACAAAAAAATAATTTTTTGTGAAATAAAATCAATTGTCTTACAAAGTAGGGCCTATCGAATGATAACGAAACAACAAAATACCATAAACAGTCTAGAAAATTAAGCAAGCAGAACAAATAAAAGTTAGTTTCAAAAGATGGATATAAAATCGTTATTAATAAAGAAAACTGTTCCAATGGTATTGCATAAAGCGTGTATTGCAAATATATCAACAATATAACATTTTGATCTGCAAATGGAATTTATTTGCAGCTAAACCTAAAATATATTTTATGAATGGAATATTTAATTAAATTTTTATTTAAATGTAACATATATCTAGAATTCATTAACAATTAACTACTTGTTTTTATTAACAATTACCAAAATTCTTAATAATTCTAACACCTCCCCCACCCACCCGGTAGGGGTTATCCCTGTCATTTTCTTACGCTAATTGCATTTTAATTTTCGAATGTGATCCAAGCGTTTCGGGTGAATACTCCCATCCCTTCTATACTTTGAAATGTGGAACCGGTGTTTTACACCCCACAAGACTCTTCACGTCATTGATTTTTACGCATTTTCTTGTTTCATAATACGAATATTAAGTGGTTTATAGAATGAAAAGTAATATGAAATAATAAAAGTATCAGATTTTCAACTGTTGTACAATATAATCCTAATCCTAAATTGTATTAGGTTGATTAGGATAATATTCTTTGTAATTATACTATCATAATATATTCTAAATATTTAAATAAAAACAATCCCAAATTACTCGTGATGTTATTAGTTCATAAGAATATTTTCCATGAAATAGAATTTTAATTTTGATTAAATCCACTTAAGCGCCAGAAATTTGCCGATTTCTGTAAGGTTACGTTCTGTTAGGATATGGCTAGGTTGGGAAAACTGAGGAAAAATGGAAACATTAATTTTTTTCGTAAATATACTGATATGGGTACTCGAATTGTGCAGAATTTTCCCCTGATCACAAATATGTGTTATGCACGTAAACACCAGAAATGTGCCGATTTTTGTAAGGTTACATTCTGTTAGGATATGGCTAGTTTGGGTTTTGATTGGTTAGGTTACGTTAGGTTTGGTTAGGTATTGTTAGAGTTATTTATTATTAATAAATTGGTTTGTAGCATTGTTGGTAAATTCCTTCAAAGATCATAGATTTACCTAACCTAATATAACCTTAACAAACCTAAAATGGTTTGATTGCAAAGACCTTATCATATTCGTAATCAGTACAACATTCCGCATAATTTGAGTACCCACATTTCTATTTTTAGGGGAAAAAAATTGTTGATGTTTTTATTCATCACAATAATTTCAAATCCACATTTCCCCACGTCTTGACAGTCGGCTTCTTGTCTATAAATAAAGGAAAAGGGTAATTATAAAGAACAAGGGTTTTTGTCGATATTTGTCTGATTTTTTTGTCATACTATACACATTATAACAACTAAGTAACAATTATATGATAGTTTTTTTTTTTAGTTTTTGTAATTTGTCCGGCTTTTTACAAATAAAAAAGGAGATCATATAATTGTTTCTTACTTTATATAATGTATATACTATGACAAAATATCATAATATATACATAGTATATCATAGTATATGCCAGCAGCAACAAGATTATGACCCACCCACCCACCCATACACATACATTGATATGATCCACCCGCCCAGACATACACGTAAAGTGGTAATGACCCAACCGCCCAACCATGCACGTACATTGGTATTTACCAAACCGCCCACCCATACGCGTACAGAGGTATTCACCCACCCGCCCACCCATACACGTACAGTGGTATTGACCCAACCGCCCACCCATACACGTAAAGATACAGTGTAAGTGACCCACCCGCCCACCATACACATACTGTGTTAGTGACCGACCCATCCATCCATACACATACATTGTTAGTGACCCACCTCCCCACCCATACACATACAGTGTTAATGACCCACCCATCCATCCATACACATACAGTGTTAGTAACCCAACCATCGATCCATACACATACAGTGTTAGTCACCCACCCACCCACCCATACACATACAGTGTTAGCGACCCACCCATCCATCCATACACATACATTGTTAGTGACCCACCCACCCATACACATACAGTGTTAGTGACCGACCTGTCCACCCATAAACATAAAGTGTTAGTGACCCACTCGCCCACCCATACACATACAGTGTTAGTGACCCACCCATCCATCCATCCATACACATACAGAGTTAGTGACCCACCCGCCCACCTATATACATACAGTGTTAGTGACCGACCTGCCCACCCATAAACATAAGGTGTTAGTGACCCACTCGCCCACCCATGCACATACAGTGTTAGTGACCCACCCATCCATCCATACACATACAGTGTTAATGACCCACCCACCCACCCATACACATACAGTGTTAGTGACCCACCCATCCATCCATACACATACAGTGTTAGTAACCCAACCATCCATCCATACACATACATTGTTAGTCACCCACCCGCCCACCTATACACATACAGTGTTAAGCAACCCACCCCATCCATCCAGACACATACATTGTTAGTGACCCACCCGCCCACCCATACACATACAGTATTAGTGACCGACCTGCCCACCCATAAACATAAAGTGTTAGTGACCCACTAACCCACCCATACACATACAGTGTTAGTGACCCACCCATCTATCCATACACATACAGTGTTAGTGACTCACCCGCCCACACATACACATACATTGTTAGTCACCACAACCGCCCACCCATACACATACAGTGTTAGCAACCCACCCATCCATCCAGACACATACATTGTTAGTGACCCACCCGCCCACCCATACACATACAGTGTTAGTGACTGACCTGCCCACCCATAAACATAAAGTGTTAGTGACCCACTCGCCCACCCATACACATACAGTGTTAGTGACCCACCCATCCATCCATACACATACAGTGTTAGTGATCCACCCGCCAACCCATACACATACAGTGTTAGTGACCCACCCATCCATCCATACACATACAGTGTTAGTGACCCACCCGCCCACCTATATACATACAGTGTTAGTGACCGACCTGCCCCACCCATAAACATATAGGTGTTAGTGACCCACTCGCCCACCCATGCACATACAGTGTAGTGACCCACCCATCCATCCATACACATACAGTGTTAATGACCCACCCACCCACCCATACACATACAGTGTTAGTGACCCACCCCATCCATCCATACACATACAGTGTTAGTAACCCAACCATCCATCCATACACATACATTGTTAGTCACCCACCCGCCCACCTATACACATACAGTGTTAGCAACCCACCCATCCATCCAGACACATACATTGTTAGTGACCCACCCGCCCACCCATACACATACAGTGTTAGTGACCGACCTGCCCACCCATAAACATAAAGTGTTAGTGACCCACTAACCCACCCATACACATACAGTGTTAGTGACCCACCCATCCATCCATACACATACAGTGTTAATGACTCACCCGCCCACCCATACACATACAGTGTTAGTGACCCACCCATCCATCCATACACATACAGTGTTAGTAACCCAACCATTCATCCATACACATACATTGTTAGTCACCCACCCGCCCACCCATACACATACAGTGTTAGCAACCCACCCATCCATCCATATACATACATTGTAAGTGACAAACCCGCCCACCCATACAGATACAGTGTTAGTGACTGACCTGCCCACTCATAAACATAAATTGTTAGTGACCCACCCATCCACCCATACACATTCAGTGTTAGTGACCCACCCATCCATCCATACACATACAGTGTTAGTAACACAACCAATCCACCCATACACATACAGTGTTAGTGACCCACCCATCCATCCATACACATACAGTGTTAGTAACACAACCATCCATCCATACACATACAGTGTTAGTGACCCACCCGCCCACCCATACACATACAGTGTTAGTAACCCACCCATCCATCCATACACAAACATTGTTAGTGACCCACCCGCCCACCCATACACATACAGTGTTAGTGACCCACCCATCCATCCATACACATACATTGTTAGTATGTATGTATATGGATACATACCAACAATACTTTAAGAGAATTTTTCAAATTTATCCACCATTAAAATTAACTAATAAAAACTAAGTTAGAATTGACAGTTCAATATTAGATGGGGTAGATCCCTTTCATACTCCCACCCAACCATACACGTATTGTGTTACTAACCCACTCTCCCGTCCATACACGTACAATGGTACTGACCCACCCATACATGTACAGTGGTATTGACCCACCCACCCACCCATACACGTACTGTGGTACAACCCACATGCCTACCCATACACGAACAGTGGTATTAACCCACCCGCCCACCAATACACGTACTGTGGTAGAAACCATCCGCCCACTCATACACACGGCTTTAGTAATCTGTACTTGTATGGGTGGGTGGGTGGGTCAATAACACTGTACGTGTATGGGTGGGTGGGTGGATTAATACAACTATAGGTTTATGGGTGGACAATTGTTTATTTTTTAACGTAAAACGCAGCTATTAAAATTAGGTTCCTGCCTTGAAGTCTGAATGTTAAGTTAATAGCATTAGTTACTGAATAAAAGAGTTGGTGAATATACCAAACTCAAGACAGGTTAGACAATATTCGATTTTATTCAATATCGGTCAATTCAATATTAGAACTATTTTATTCAATAACATTGTACGTAATGGGTGGGCGGGTGGGTCAATACAACTGTACGTGAATGGGTGGGTGGGTCAATACCACTGTATGTTAATGGGTGGGCGGGGGGGGCAATACCACTGTACGTGTATGGATGGGCGGTTGGGTCAATACCACTGTACGTGTATGGGTGAGTGGTAGGATATGTTTCTTGATTATGTTACTAAATTAGTTGGTTCATCTCTGTTCCATGAGTGTTGGATATTTTAAACACTTGATAATTAAACTGGAAGGAGCCAATGGCCAGATAGGGGTGTAAGGGTGAGTGGGAGCTAACAAATTGAACTGTATGTGTCAGTACCACCATGCATGTATGGGTGGGCTGGTGGGTCTGTACCACCGTGCTTGTATGGGTGGGTCAGTACCACCGTACAAAGCACATTATGGTGGCACTATCGACTTTTAAATTGAAATAAGCCAGTAGTAGTGACCCATGCTGTAATCTAGCTACTTAGGGACAAAGTGTTAAAGAGATCGTAGGTGATAAGTTCTTTACCTGGTCCTCTTAATACTGGTAAGTTGTCCGCTCAATGGTTGTTATCAGCGTGGACACTACAAGATAAGTCTAGGGTGTCAATGGTGGTTGTTAGTCAGGGTCTCGATGTTGTGTAGGGAAGAGAACTGAGAATCTGGCTTCAGTACAGTATCACTGTACATGTATAGATGAGTGGGTAGGTCAGTACCCAGTACATGTATGGATGTGTGGGTGGGTCAATACAACTGTACTGTATGGATGGGTAGGTCAGTACCACTAGCATTAGTGTGTCAATTACTTCAACCATTCAAGGAAAGATTCTTGCTGAGCAAAAGCCACTTGTTTCGAATCAATGTCCAGTTTGTTAAGTACAATTTTCGACAAAACCCTTGTTCTTTGTATTTTCGACAAATATCGACAAAGCCCTTGTTCTTTATAACTACCCTTTCCTTTATTTATGGTGATGCAGTGCTGTAACCTAGCTACTTGGAGATAAAGTGTTGAAGATATTGTACGCGATAGGTTATATACATGGCCCTCTTAATACTGACATGGCGTCCGGTCAGTGGCTACCATCGACGTGGACACTACTAGAGAAGTCTTGAGTGCCCATGTTGGATGGTAGTAAAGGTTCGGATGTTGTAAAGGGAAGAGAACCGAGAGTCAGGCTTGTCAGTTATCTGAAAATCAGACCAACACTACGTGGCTCGGATTCCACGTAAAGCTGTAGGTCCCTTGATTACCCTAGCTCTTTCTAAAAATTCTCTTAATAAATAGATCGTAGGGGAGATTTCCAATTGCACCGGGGTCAGGGATCGGCCCCAAACTGATGTGTCCAGATGCACCGGAGCCCCTTTTGGGGGGTGTTCCAATTGCACCAGAGGCCCTTGTTTATGACATGAGCCGGGAAAGTCCAACCAGGCCGGATTCCTAGTACAGTAACCCCAAGCTGACCGTGCCAAATTCCACACCCTTAGGTTAGGTTAGGTTAGGTTAGGTTAGGTTAGGTAGGTTAGGTTAGGTTAGGTTAGGTTAGGTTAGGTTAGGTTAGGTTAGGTTAGGTTAGGTTAGGTTAGGTTAGGTTAGGTTAGGTTAGGTTAGACATTGTTAGGTTAGACAAATTGTTAAACACTTATAAACTATGTTTGAAGAAATGTAGTGGGGTGGGGAAGGAAGGGGCCTTCCAATTGCACCGGCTCCGGCGGTCGAAGGAATTGCAGCGGGGATAAGTGAGGTGGGTAGATTTTGACCACCGGTGCATCTGGACACTTTTCGGACGGAGGAATGTTTTGACCCGTGGAAATTCCTTTGACCGCCGGTGCAACTGGATATCAGCCGATCGTAGATATATAGGCGAATATGAGGGGTGAATCAGTGTGATAATTGTAGATGAACGAGTGCAGTTATTGTTACTATCTGAGTTCGACTTAGCTCAGAAATGACTATTTATTAATATCCCAATAGCCAGGCCAACTATGGGACCTACAGATTTACGTGGAATCCGAACTAATCCAAATCAGTGTTGGTCTGATTTTCAGCTAACTGACAAGACTGGCACTCAGTTCTCTTCCCTACACAACATCTGAACTCTATCCAACATCTGACTACTATCCAGCATGGACACTCCAGACACATCTAGTAGTGTCCAAATCGATGGCAACCATTGAACGGACTTCATGTTGGTATTAAGATGACCGAGCATGGAACCTATCACCTACAATCTCGCAAACACTTTGTCCCTAAGTAGCAGGGTTACAGCACTGCGCCACCAGTGCTGACAATGTTTGTCTACTTTAATATGATAATCCTAAGAGTGTTAATCCAAAGAAAAACCTTAAGGGTTTATTAATAATAATTCATTGCAGGCATAGCATCAAAATACTAACATTTTCTAATGATATAGCAATAAGACAACATGGTTTATACAACAATACAGCAATTATTGCAAGATTAGAGTGCAACAATTAGTGTTTTAATAATTAAAATTTTAGGGATAGGGATATTTGTTATTTTTACATTAAAAAAATTAATGTATGTCTAGCAACGTCGTTTTTTAGACCCCTACACATGACGAGATAAATAAAACATTTAAGTAAAACATTCTTAATTATTAATTTGCAGTATTAATTATTGCAATAAGTTTCAATTAGTTGCAAATAAGATCTGCCATTATCTACCTCCAATTTATAACATCTGTGATATTCAAGGTGGGCACAATCTTGTGTATAACTTGGGCTATTATGTTAACTTGTAATCTGAACGAAATATTGATTCTGTTTTCAACTTACAGTCCTGATACACAGTTATCGAACCCAAAACATGTAACATATGACCACCCAGATGATGTAACATATAACATCATCCAATATAAGCACCCAGATTTCTCCGTTATACTTCGTACTGTAGCGTCAAAGGTTCAAGGTTCGAATCCTCAACTGAGCTAATCGTTAGTACTCTAACCGTTGAATGAATTTTACGCACAGACCTGCGGCCTATTCGAATTGGTCAGCGACGTTTTTTTTTTTTTTTGTTGTAATAAAATAAACGACCAAAGAATAAAAAAATAATATAAGTTTCTATTTATTTGAGTAAGGTAGTAACCAAGTTGATGGTAAACATCGATTTATTTTTAAAACACATACCTCATGCGACAGATAAAATATTAAATAGATATTAATTATTCAATCACAAGACGCCGTTCGTCAAGACATGGGTGAATATGAGGGGCGAATGAGTGTGATGAGTGTAAGTAAACGAGTGTAGTCACTGTTACTAACTAAGGTCTACTTTTTCTCAGAAAGTACTATTTATTAATGGCCCAATAGCTATGGAAACTAAGCGACCTACAGCTTTACGTGTAATCCGAACCGCGTAGTGTTTCTGAATTTCAGCCAACTGACAAACCTGACACTCGCTTAACTTTCATTTACAACATCAAAATGTTGACTACCATCCAACATGGACACTCCAAATTTTTCTAGTAGTGCTTCGATGGCAACCATTGAGCAGAAGCCGTGTTCGTATAAGGAGGACTGAGCATAGAACTTATCGCCTACAATCTTCTCAACACTTTGTCCCCAAGTAGCTGGGTTACAGCACTGCGCCACCAGTGCCGACTATTATTAACAACCTAGTCCCTATTTAATCAAACGGTATAAATAAAACAAACTATCTACGACAATGATAGTATCTAATATGCAGCTCAATACCTGTGTCAAGAACGCCCATTCCCACAGATAAGGAGGAGAGTGAACCGGGGAGGCCACGTAAGGAGCTGGCCAGGCCAGTGCCGACGGTGCCTCTAGTCTGTCCGTCAGTGGAGTACGTTCAGTAGCTGACCCACTACAGCCATAGTCCATATATGCTTAGAAATATTTTATAAGAAGGTTGGGTGTCCTTATGAAATTACATTTTGGCTTAAATGATTCAGATCTCATTATAAGATGTAGGTCTTGTAGTTTAATTGGCCATTGTTATATTATTAAATGGCCATTATAAAAGTAGGTTAAGGTTAGGTAGTAACAAAGATTACACACCATCATTTACTCTTATTTTGATTATACATTTTTAACCTATTTTTCGATGTATTCTAATTCATTCTATAAAGAACATAACAAAAATATTAAGTATAATATAACATATAATATCACCGCAAATAATAGTAAATGGATATTTAAAATTATTAAAATTATGGAAGTATCATTATGAATTTTATATCACAAAAAGGTGTCACATAAGTTAATTAATGAGAATTACCGAAGTCACAAATATTTTTGTACTCTTCAGAATGATGTTGGCACAACTGAGTATTGATCGTATATACTTGCAGGGGTATGTGCAGTATAAAACAGAAATGACATATCCCTGCAATTTATACTGCAGGGGAAAGTGTCGCTGCGTCTATGAAATCGGACTTATCCCTGCAGACATAGCCCTGCCGGAGCTGCCGGGGTATGTGTCTCTGCGTCTCTAGCTGCAGGGATATGTGTTTATACGGAAGTCTATATATATATATATAGACTAATTCCGTAGCTATTATTTTATATATTTTTTATCTACTTCATTTTTAATCACATTTATTTTATTTGTTAAAGCTAAAAACAAATATTATATACGTGATTGTCAAATGTGAGAGATGTACTTGTTAAACCTTAGAGAACTTAAAAGTAAACATGGACAGGAAGAGGCAGGCCGGGAGTGTGACTGTTGAATTTAAACGTGAGCAATGAAGAGTTGTCTGGACTAAACATGTAATGTACTTTCTACTCTATCGACAGGATAATCAAGTAAACATGGATAGGAAGAGTCGGGACGTGAGTGTGACAGTCGGGAATTGAAACGTGAGTGATGAAGGTTTGTCTGGACTAAACGTGTAATACACTTTCTACTCTATCGATGGGATACTCAAGTGAACATGGACGGGAAGAGGCAGGCCGGGAGTGTGACTGTTGGGAATTGAAACGTGAGTGATGAAGGTTTGTCTGGACTAAACGTCTAATGCACTTTTACTCAATCGATAGAATACTTAAATGAACATGGACAGAAAGAGGCAGGCCGTGAGTGTGATAGGTGGGAATTGGAATGTGAGTGATGAAGGTGTGTTTTGACTGAACGTGTAATGTACTTTCACTCAATCGATAGGATACTTAAGTGAACATAGACAGGAAGAGGCAGGCCGTGAGTGTGACTGGTGGGAATTGAAACTTGAGTGATGAAGGTTTGTTTTGACTAAACGTGTAATGTACTTTCCACTCAATCGATAGGAGACTCAAGTAAACATGGACAGGAAGTAGCAGGCCGTGAGTGTGACAGTTGTGAATTGGAACGTGAGTGATGAAGGTTTGGCTGGGGCTGGACATGTAATGTACTTTCTACTCTATCGATGAGATACTCAAGTAAACATGGACAGGAAGTAGCAGGCCGTGAGTGTGACAGTTGGAATTGGAACGTGAGTGATGAAGGTTTGGCTGGGCTGGACATGTAATGTACTTTCTACTCTATCGATGAGATACTCAAGTAAACATGGACAGGAAGTAGCAGGCCGTGAGTGTGACAGTTGGGAATTGGAACGTGAGTGATGAAGGTTTGGCTGGGCTGGACATGTAATGTACTTTCTACTCTATCGATGAGATACTCAAGTAAATATGGACAGGAAGTAGCAGGCCGTGAGTGTGACAGTTGGGAATTGGAACGTAAGTGATGAAGGTTTGTCTGGACTGGACATGTAATGTACTTTCTACTCTATCGATGAGATACTCAAGTAAACATGGACAGGAAGTATCAGGCCGTGAGTGTGACAGTTGTGAATTGGAACGTGAGTGATGAAGGTTTGTCAGGACTAAACGTGTAATACACTTTCTACTCTATCGATGAGATACTCAAGTAAACATGGACAGGAAGTAGCAGGCCGTGAGTGTGACAGTTGGGAATTGGAACGTGAGTGATGAAGGTTTGGCTGGGCTGGACATGTAATGTACTTTCTACTCTACGCTGACTCGGCGATATAGTCAGGCCACAGTTGATCAATATTTTACCTAAATTACTCCTCGTTAAAGTACTGCATCTGTATAAGTAAAATGTAATATTGAAAAAAGTAAATCTTAACTATACTTTTTGTTGTCCTATAACGATTATTTATGAAAGTAATATACGTATTGCATATTATTTATATTATTTGAATATCTATATATTTAGTAATATTTAAAAACTGTTGACAGATTTGTAATTTTTTTTATGACACTTCATTTATGACAGTAAAAGCAGTGAATACCTAGTTCTTTTTTTTAGTGTAAAGTTGGTAGTTAAGCAGATATAAAAATAAACGTAACAAATGTATTTGTAAGTTTTACCGAAATTACATTTTTGTTGGTGAATCAATTAAAGTCGTTTTAACTATTTTAATATTTTTTTTTTAATACTGGTCAGCTTTTAATATATATTTTTTCAAGAAGAAAACACTACGTTTTAAAACAAAACTATTGATATCACAATGAAGTGGTACATATAACCCCCTTTGGTGGTCCCTCCAGCAGCCTGGCCACAACCACTTACCACCTACTGACCTGAAAGGTCTATTGACTGTAGGGGGTTATAGGAGTCTATAACCCCCTACATTGTGGAGTGTGCAAAGAACCCCTGGCACAATAATACAGGGAAATAGGGGGGTTTCGGTTATGAAAAGGTCAGATGAAGACACAAAACTAATATCAGTGTACAAAATAAACGGATTTTTATTATTAAAAATAATTTGAAGTTTTAATATATATACAAGCAAACAGTTACAGAAACGAATCCACAAAAGTTCATTTACAGGGAGTAGAGGGATGGACTATGTTACCCACTGATACACTCATTCCACTATAAAATTATATATTCAATACGTTACCCAAAAGGAAAAAAATTTGTCATTCTGAAAAAAGGCTAAAATGAATACTTAACATACTAATTGCAACTAAAATGTATACGTAAATATTTTATTTAAACATACAGCCACTGAAATAAATTAAGAAAATTAATGGCGTTACCTATCTGAACTAAAAACCTGTAATATATTTTTAAAAATATTTAAGGCAACAAATCAGGGTTTGATAAAGTAAATATAACTGATGATCCAATTTATAATCTATAGTTCAAATATGACAGCCTAAGAGCATATCACATTCCTAAAACATAATACAAAGCATAAATGCTACAATTAAATATTAAACTAAATCAATCGATTATCATAAACCAATTTAAAACGTAAATATGATGAAAGTGAACACCTAATATACTGTATGGTTAAGATTTGATTTAATAAATCATAATTTCAACCAAACACAATCTCCATTACAGAGAGGTAAACAAACTAAATTATAGCCACGAATATATATATATATATATACGTATTTGTATATTCATATTCATGTGTATTCATATGAATTATACAAAATGAATACATAATGATCCCAAAACAAAGCAAACCAACCTAAAACTGGCCACAAACAAAAAGTGTTAATCCGTTAAAAAAATAAAGTTAAAAAAAATCACAACTAATATCAATAACTAAGTAGAATCCAACTCATACAGTGTTTAAAAGGGAGGCTTGTACTTTATGACCTCCACTGTGTGAAAGGTTCAAAAATCAATAAATTAAATTCTGATAACATGAATTACGTTAACCAACATAAAATTTGATAATTTTATATCAAATATTGCAATAACCAAACAAATTTACAGATGTCACTTTATAATAGGGCATTTTTTATGTGGTAAGGTCTATAAGAAGGTCAATTTTGTCAATCACTTGTAAGTATCCACATACAGTTGACTAGAAGACAGGAGGAAATAAGGATTGAATGAACTTCAAAATTTTCTTTAAATAGGGATTGATATAAATGGTGTAACTGAATTAACATGAATCCTTATACAACAATAAAAAAAATAAGTAAATAAACTAATGAATTGTAGCCACCAGACTTAGTTAAAAAAATTTTTTTCCTATTGATGTTGCTTCATTAATACACGATGAATAACTTAATTAATTATTAATGAAATAATGAATAAGTATTTAAAATATAAGGAGGATAATTGAAGATATATTTTAATAAAACATTTTTCTTTTGTATAATAATATGAAGCAGTCTTCAGTAAAATTAAATAAAACTGACAAAGAGATGAGGGCTGATTTTAATGAATCTTTTAGCCTTGAGACAGAGAAAGCCTATTGTTCACTTAATAAGATGAGACTCCATTTTTTTACTATAAAAAAGTTATGTTATTTTTCAATTATAATATGTTTGATGAAACAATATAACATTACCCTCAATGTTCTGAATACGTGGTTTGCTTACTATTTAAACAATTTAAAATAATTTTCGCTACTTTGTTAGAAAATCAAAATTATGTGTAACTTAGTTAATATCTGACAATATTTCAAATAAAATTCACTAAACAAACGTGTGTATATGATTATAAAGGTGGGGTTTCAGTAATAGACTGAATTCTTAGCTATAAATGTTAAATCCGATTCAAATAGTAATAAAACAATTAATACATTTCAAGTGGTGTTACTCATTTGCATGCTTTCCAAAGTAATTTTTGAGTTTAGTCAATGTACGGAAAAATAGTTTCCTATACTCATCAATGTTTACTTGAATCAAATCCAAATATGTTCTGAATTCACCCAAATGCTGATTTTAACCAATGGGCTACCTTAAATTATTAATATCATATACCACCTAGGTTTGTGCAGAACTGGGGAAAATACGACAAACTTGAAAATATTTTCACATGTGTATACTTGATAAATTATTGTTAGTTAGATAACAATAAAATAATAATAAATTAAAAATGTCTTAAAATATCAAAACAATAAAGTTATAATAAATTTGTTTAAATATGTGTTGGATAAACACAGAATCTTTACTGTTAAAGGATTAATTTATGCAGTTTTCTTAACAGAATAACAGCTAAGATTCTTACAAATGAGACGCCGACACAACGTTGTGCGTATTTTAAGGCGAATATGAATGGTTTTATGAGTGTAGGATGAGTGTGGATGAGTGTAGTCTGGTTACTAACTGAGTTCAACTGTTCCTCAGAAAGGGCAATTTATTAATATCCCAACAGCCAGGGCAACTAAGGGACCTACATAAAATATAAAATGTATTTTATATTTTATATATTATACCTACAATAAGGAAAACAATTGTCAATCGAGATAGCTATTAAAGCTCCTTACTGCCTTTCATGGAGCTGTATAGATTAGACAGGTCTTCACAGTAGCAGTATCTATTTATATTGACATAAGCTGGACCAACAAAAAGCAATTTGACTCAATATGAGAAAGGTGCATTTTGAAATTTTATAAAGAAGAAAAAATTCTACTACCAGAAAATGTTTTATGGTGCAAAATGTTTTTGCAATTTTCGTATACTTGTGTTTATTGACTTGAACAAAACCACCAGTCAAAGTTTGCACACAATCAGAAGAGAAAAAAAAATTTTCTCAGTTTTTTACTGTCCGATTATAACAAATAAGGTATCAAAAGATTTGATTTGTTTTAAGCTAAATATTAGGTCTCATGACAATCTTTTGTTTTTGATTTAGTTTTCATGAAATTTAGCATTACAATTTTAAAATGGCAGCTATTTTGAAACGGGTGAAAATAGTATTTTATATTTCTAGAGTATATTAGGTGGTGTGAAGTTCAATATTCGTGTCAAGTTTCAAAACTATATCTAATACCGTTTGGGAGATAAAGTACTTTTTTTAAACACACAGACAGGCAGACAACCCCGAAACTAAGTGAGTTAAGACGCCACTTTATAGAAACTTATTTGTTTATTTTTACCTATTTAATCATTTACTGAAGCTTTGCCCCACATTTTTTGAACACCCTGTATATAACGTATGGTATTTTATTAGCTACCGTTATTATTTTATAGTTGGAATTTTTCAGCTGAGTTTTATAGTTGGACAAAAATCCAAAAGTTATTTACACTATAATAAAAATTAGAAATAAATAAATAAATAATAAAATATCTTCTCTCACAAAGCTAAATACAGTCCATCAAGCCATTGAAGGCCCGTATCACTTATTCTATTTATGCTAGCTGATCCCACCTAAAAACAGCGCAAGGAGCACTCTAAAACTACGTGATCGAATGTTTGGATAGACTCCCCAGAATCACATGACGTTTAATTTTCGATTAGCTAGTCGATTACTTAGGTGGACTACTTCGCTTTTTGATGGGTTAGGATTAAGCTTCCAGGTTTTAAAATATTCTTGTAGGGTTGCAAGATCGTTTGTCAATGTTCCTTCAGTAGCTGTAAAGTACTTATGTTGATAAGCTAAAGCAATATCGTCTGCATATATAAACCTTCTTGACTTGGTGATTGGGATGTCAGCAGTATACATGTTTAAGAAAATTGGAACAAGTACAGACCCCTGTGGTAGATCATCCTTCGGCTGTCTAAATCAGCTTTCTTAATGATCTATATAAACTTTTATTAGCCTGGCACTAAGCATTGACTCTAAAAGTCGCAAATTAAAAGAACATGCAAGGAGGTGGTAGGACTTTAATAACAAACCTTTGCTTCATACTGTGTCATAAGCCGCTTTGAGATAACAAAAGATGCAATTGTTTTTAGCTTGTTTTCAAACCCATTCTCAATGAATGATGTCAGTGCCAGGATCTGGTCGCAACTACAGTTCGAGAACCAGCCTGCTCAACTGAAACATTAGGATCAAGAAAGGGTGATATTTTATTGTCTAACAATATTTCTAGCACCCTATAACAAATACTAAAAAGATATATAGGGCGGTAATTTTCCACTCGTTCAGGGTCTTTGCCAGGACTCAGAACAGCTACTATTTTTTACGCTTAAATGCCGTTGGCAAATTGCCTGTAGTTAGTATCTTATTGTAGACAGTTTAAAGCCGCTGTTTCACTGTGCTATCAGCATGAATCAGAAACTCCAGAAAGATACCTTCAACACCGGCTGCTTTCCCTGATGGTATAGTGGAAACTACCCTATCATAGCTCTTCTTCCGTGAAATTTCTGAAGACTTCCAGGGATGCCGATTGGCTCTTTTTAATTTCATTTAGCTTGTAAAGCACATGTCCGTCAGAAGGATGGTGGGCTGACTTTGATAACCTGACTATCCTTTTAGCTATATTAGCAACCTTCGAATGGAGCACTTCTCTTTGATTTGGAGATTTACCAGTTGAGAGTTTCCTTAAAAGTGAACACGCTTTTCTACTGCTGTAGTTAAAGTTTATATCTTCAACAGTTTTAACACATTTTCCTCTCCTGACACTGTCTAGAAAGTGCAGCAGCAGATAAGCTGTGTTGGAGTTTTTGGTTGCATTAAATTCTTTGTAAAGGTCATCTGACTCATTACTCCATCATCTTTTTTAAGACATTCCTCATATCAGGCAATTTTTATCACTTCTGACCCAACGTAATTTTGAGATTATATTTTTCTCCCTCACAACCTTCTGAATCTGATATTGAAGAGCTTTGACAATTCTTCAGAAAGATGAGATTAAACAAAATTACCTATATACCTTACATTAAAGGTACTTCGGAGAAGATTGGGTGCATACTGGACAAGGACAATACTAAAATTATTTATAGACACCCCCACAAACTCAAATATTCATTTAGACCAGTTAAGGATGTAATTTAATTACCTTACGTGTAATTGGTATGTACAAAATTCGACATAGCTGATTTGTCGGTATATATAATAGAACCTAAAATTTTGATTTTCATGAAACTCAATGAACATATTAGACATGCATGAAATGGAGACACCGAGAAATCAGCGGTCGCAGAGCATAGCACAAATACGAAAAATGTGGTTTTATTTGATAACTTCCAGGTTCTGATAATATCCAATAATATACCCCCTAATTGTACGAGAATCAATTTAAATACTGCACAATAATACTAATTTCAATAAGTATGACAGTTTAAGAATTCTGAAGGAATGAGAACTAATCTTGCACAAATGAAAACGAGATGAACGCCAATAATCTTTGAATTGAAGGGGTACCGCTGTACAACGGCGTGCCCCTGGTTGGTGTTTCCTCTCCCCTACAGAACTGGTTTGACGAGGTTTGAACTCTCCTTGACTACAAAGCCAAGATAATCTATTGCCATCTCAGTCTTAGAGATATCACTGAGAATGACACATCACAGCATGAACAAAACATTTGGTGATGTAAATATTGTAAATAGTATCTTGGCGCGGTCGTTACTGGAAGCTTTAGTTTATAGTAATGACTCCGGTCGCTTTAGTCTACAAGTTAAATTTTAAGAATATACCAAATAAAGCATTTTTAGAAATTGAAAGTATTCTTAGTTCATTCCTCTCTAATTATTCATTCATTATTCATTACTAAGACGCCAATCGTCAAAGTATGGGCGAATATGAGGGGCGAATGAGTGTGGATGAACGAGTATAGTCATTGTACTAACTAAGATCAAATGTCCCTCAGGAACAGCTATTTATTAATAATTTAATAGCCAGGTAAACTAAGGTAATTAAAGATTTACATGGAATCTGAACCACGTTGAGTTGGTTTGTTTTTCAGCTAACTGACAAGTCTGATACTAAGTTCTCTTCCCTAAATAACATCTGAACCTTGACTACCATCCAACATGGTCACCCCAGACTTCACTAGTAGTGTCTATGTCAATGGCAGCCGTTGAGAGGACCAAGTATTAAGAGGACCAAGCATCCAACCTATCGCCTACAATCGCCTAACACTTTGACCCCAAGTAGCTGTGTTACAGCACTGCGCCACCAGCGCCAAATAATTCCTGCTAACATTATATGACTTTTCATTATTTAGTATAATCATTATAAGTCATTGCTAGTGTCTCTCAGCTGGGGGATGATGGAGTTTCGTAGCTACGTCCAGTCTTGGTGTTTGGCTACGCAGTTAAGTACCATAAACATATAGAATTTTTAAAATTATTATTTTCATAAAATTGACTAAATACTGTTTTAACAACATTTCTACGTGATGTCGTGATAAATAAATACTCGCAATTCATTAAAACTATACATTTGTGTTATTTTGAAAAAGTTGCATTAAACTACATAAACTATTATAATAAATCACCTTTGTTGTATTCTGTGTGTTGGACATGCGTAGGGTTTCAATTACTCTATACCAAATAAAATCGCAAATTATATAAAAATACTTAAATATAATAACTATATAGTCATTTTCATATCGAGTATAGCCTACATCTACAACAAAGAGAAGAGCTATTATTAAGATTGAAGATACATAATAAACACTTAATCTTACATTCTGACATATAATAATACAAATAATAAATAACAGTATGATAGCTATACATTCTTGTCCTTAAACACAGGCTTAAGATAGATATTATATGTCAGTATTTACACATTTGACGTCGAAATCATAAAAAGTTGCTTTAAAGTTCAGAAAAAGTCTTAATTTTGAATTTATAGTGTTTTAATTGTTGTTTTTGTAAATATTGTATTTTTTAGTTACTTAAAAGTCATTTAAATTTAACTGTATATACTATTGTAGTTTTAATTGTTATAAAACCACGTATAATCGTAATTTCAAACTGAAATACTGTAAATTTGTTTTATTGTCACTATTTGACGTTTTATTCATATGTACATTAGTAGGTATACAATGCAATAGCAAATATCACTACAGTATATCAATATAAATACCATAAGGTAATAGCATTAGGGGTCAAACTGCAACAATAACGAATACAATCGAGTCACAGTTAGTTCATAATGGAATAATTGTAAAACCGTTCAGAACTAGCACCTTCTGAACTCATAATAAATCAAGAAATCCAAAAAAAAGAATACCCTTCACATCGTGTATCTTTAAGTAGTATGCTGCCACCATATGGCATATGATAGTAACCACTTACAGGTCACACCTTTCGTAGTCAGAGGGGGTGCCTTCTGTGTGGAGAAGGGAACCACAGACCCCCACTGTGCTCTGCGGGGCACGGAGCTACGAGACAATACACATGCAACGATCTATGCCCCTTATTTGGTAAAGAACATATTCGACCTAAATTGTTGTACATTCATTTTTGTTTTTAATTTTTAATAAACATAATTTCAGTTTTTAAATAAAAGCTGGCTATATTATACACTTTATTGCATGTGAATTTTAGTCATGATTTTCTATAATTGATCAAATATTACACTATTATCAAGATATTGAGCCTTAATAATAAATATAAGTGTAATATCCATAAAAAAACTGTCATATAAAATATTATTTGGTATACTTAAACTATACTTCAATAATACATATTCATACGTAATAAAATAAAAAAAAACTATTATTGTATTACCGAATAAACATATTTAAATATAACAAAAACAGTGAAATATTTACTGTTTGATAATAATAGATTTTTAAAATAAACTCATTTGAAAAAATACTGAATAATAAAAATATCTGAACATTTTATCCTCCAAATAATCTTTTTACTCTCTCTCTCTCTCTCTCTCTCTCTCAGCCTCAAATCCTTTTCTTTTTCTTTAAAGATTAGCATAACTTTATCTCTTATATAAAAGTAATCTCAAACTTTCTTGTGAGGCTTTTATTGGTCTGATTCAACCAAGATTATTTTAACTCTAGTTAAACTTTATCTCTGTTCTGTGTTAACTGAATTCCTTTTCAACTGCACCAGTCTTTTCCTCTGAATAATGAAACATTTAATTCAATTCACAACTCCTTCCATATCTATTACATTCATTTTCTTATAAATATGCAACTTGGTAGAACAAATCGACTTCATCAAATATAATGGATAAAGTATGGTTTTAATTTATTATTATAAAATACTCTATGCAGAATGTACAATATTGAGTACTGCATATTTAATATGCATGGACAAAAAATGCAGTTTAGTTAGACGGAAAGCCAATATTGTATTGCAAATAGTCAGTGAATTCGTAAAATATTCTAATAGTACATTTGCATTTCGTAATTTTTTTACTTTAGCAGTTTCTTTCACAATGAGCTCAGGGTATTATTCCCAATAGACATTTCATAATATAACAATATTTTTTTAATTTGTTTATATATTTAGAATATAAATTATCAAATTAAAAACATTGGTTATAATGATGAAAGCTCATAATACTACCAAACCAAGCACGTAGCGTGGTAATCACTTTCCAACCGCACAGGCAAGTACAGTGGTGATGACACTCCTACCCACCCAAGAACGAATAGTGGAGATGAACCTTTTACCCACACAAACACCTACTCTGGAGGTGACCCTCCCACTCTCACAATCACGTTCTGTGGTAATAACCATCTCACCCTCACAGGTTATGACCCTCCCACCACCCAAACGCATGCAGTAATGATGAACCTCTACCCATCATAAACACGTACAGTGGATATGACCCTCCAATTCGTCACCCTCCATGCACGTACACTAGTGATGACTCTCTCATCCACCGAAGCACGTGATGATCCTTCCACCTCCACCCACCCAAACACGTACAGTGGTGGTAATCCCCCAACACCAGCGAGTACGTACAGTGGTGATGACCCTCCAACTCCCCTCCACTCCCCACAAGCACGTATATTGGTGATGACACAATAAAGAATATCTAGCTTAATAGATTTGTCAAGTTTTCTTTACGTTATTAAATCAATAATATTTAGCAAAATATATTAAACTATTTTTACTTCATATTTGTAGTTTTTATCCGAGATCCATAATGATATACTGACAAACAATCTACCTAAAACCATTTTAACTCCTAAGAATTAAAATAATATTTTAAGTATGTGTATACACGATTTTGTACATACTATAAGTCTCTCCTCACACGTACGTTAATTTACATATTGACTGATCCACCACCACTAACTCGACACGACTCCTGAAGGTCTTCGTTAAAAAACATAGATAATCAAATGTATATTAAATATATATTGCTACTTTTTACGTCAAAAATATATTACTATAGCTTTATTATTATAAGCCATAATATAATCAAACCAAATTACATTTTATAATCCTGTCAAAAAAACTACCTTTTTACATATTATGTATTATTACTGAAAATGGAGTAACAAAACAATAACGTCATATTTAATTATTTACAGCATACGGTTTATACATGAAGAAATACCAGTAAGATAGTTAACAGCGTACTTTGACTCGATAATAAGGACGTAACTTCAGTGAACAGAACTATCCTGTGATTACTGCATACGGTTTATACATGAAGAAATGACAGTAAGATAGTTAACAGCGTACTTTGACTCGCTAATAAGGACGTAACTTCAGTGAACAGAACTATCCTGTGATTACTGCATACAGTTTATACATGAAGAAATGCCAGTAAGATAGTTAACAGCATACTTTGACTCGCTAATAAGGACGTAACTTCAGTGAACAGAACTATCCTTTGATTACTGCATACGGTTTATACATGAAGAAATGCCAGTAAGATAGTTAACAGCGTACTTTGACTCGCTAATAAGGACGTAACTTCAGTGAACAGAACTATCCTGTCATTACTGCATACGGTTTATACATGAAGAAATGACAGTAAGATAGTTAACAGCGTACTTTGACTCGCTAATAAGGACGTAACTTTAGTGAACAGAACTATCCTGTGATTACTGCATACAGTTTATACATGAAGAAATGACAGTAAGATAGTTAACAGCGTACTTTGACTCGCTAATAAGGACGTAACTTCAGTGAACAGAACTATCCTGTGATTACTGCATACAGTTTATACATGAAGAAATGACAGTAAGATAGTTAACAGCGTACTTTGACTCGCTAATAAGGACGTAACTTCAGTGAACAGAACTATCCTGTCATTACTGCATACGGTTTATACATGAAGAAATGACAGTAAGATAGTTAACAGCGTACTTTGACTCGCTAATAAGGACGTAACTTCAGTGAACAGAACTATCCTGTGATTACTACATACGGTTTATACATGAAGAAATGCCAGTAAGATAGTTAACAGCGTAATTTGACTCGCTAATAAGGACGTAACATTAGTGAACAGAACTATCCTGTAATTACTGCATACGGTTTATACATGAAGAAATGACAGTAAGATAGTTAGCAGCGTACTTTTACTCGCTAATAAGGACGTAACTTCAGTGAACAGAACTATCCTGTGATTACTGCATACGGTTTATACATGAAGAAATGCCAGTAAGATATTTAACAGCATACTTTGACTCGCTAATAAGGACGTAACTTTAGTGAACAGAACTATCCTGTGATTACTGCATACGGTTTATACATGAAGAAATGCCAGTAAGATAGTTAACAGCGTACTTTGACTCGATAATAAGGACGTAACTTTAGTGAACAGAACTATCCTGTGATTACTGCATACGGTTTATACATGAAGAAATGACAGTAAAATAGTTAACAGCGTACTTTGACTCGCTAATAAGGACGTAACTTCAGTAAACAGAACTATCCTGTGATTACTACATACGGTTTATACATGAAGAAATGCCAGTAAGATAGTTAAAAGCGTAATTTGACTCGCTAATAAGGACGTAACATTAGTGAACAGAACTATCCTGTGATTACTGCATACGGTTTATACATGAAGAAATGACAGTAAGATAGTTAACAGCGTACTTTGACTCGCTAATAAGGACGTAACTTCAGTGAACAGAACTATCCTGTGATTACTGCATACGGTTTATACATGAAGAAATGCCAGTAAGATATTTAACAGCATACTTTGACTCGCTAATAAGGACGTAACTTTAGTGAACAGAACTATCCTGTGATTACTGCATACGGTTTATACATGAAGAAATGCCAGTAAGATAGTTAACAGCGTACTTTGACTCGATAATAAGGACGTAACTTTAGTGAACAGAACTATCCTGTGATTACTGCATACAGTTTATACATGAAGAAATGACAGTAAGATAGTTAACAGCATACTTTGACTCGCTAATAAGGACGTAACTTTAGTGAACAGAACTATACTGTGATTACTGCATACGGTTTATACATGAAGAAATGCCAGTAAGATAGTTAACAGCATACTTTGACTCGCTAATAAGGACGTAATTTTAGTGAACAGAACTATCCTGTGATTACTGCATACGGTTTATACATGAAGAAATGCCAGTAAGATAGTTAACAGCGTACTTTGACTCGCTAATAAGGACGTAACTTTAGTGAACAGAACTATCCTGTGATTACTGCATACAGTTTATACATGAAGAAATGCCAGTAAGATAGTTAACAGCATACTTTGACTCGATAATAAGGACGTAACTTTAGTGAACAGAACTATCCTGTGATTACTGCATACGGTTTATACATGAAGAAATGCCAGTAAGATAGTTAACAGCATACTTTGACTCGCTAATAAGGACGTAACTTCAGTGAACAGAACTATCCTGTGATTACTGCATACGGTTTATACATGAAGAAATGCCAGTAAGATAGTTAACAGCGTACTTTGACTCGCTAATAAGGACGTAACTTCAGTGAACAGAACTATCCTGTGATTACTGCATACGGTTTATACATGAAGAAATGCCAGTAAGATAGTTAACAGCGTACTTAGCCTCGCTAATAAGGATGTAACTTTAGTGAACAGAACTATCCTGTGATTACTGCATACGGTTTATACATGAAGAAATGCCAGTAAGATAGTTAACAGCGTACTTTGACTCGCTAATAAGGACGTAACTTTAGTGAACAGAACTATCCTGTGATTACTGCATACGGTTTATACATGAAGAAATGCCAGTAAGATAGTTAACAGCGTACTTTGACTCGCTAATAAGGACGTAACTTTAGTGAACAGAACTATCCTGTGATTATGACGGGTTGTTAGAGAGAGGCATCAGAGTAATTTAGAGCAAAAAAGCACTCGCCCTTTGACATTATGTAAACGGCGTTATTAAAACGCTGCCCTTCTAGAACTTTGTTCAAATTGCAGGATTACTTCGCAAAATAAAAGTAGTATGTATCCTGAAACTGTCTACATTGGTATCTGCTATCAACTATTACTAGAAACGTGGGAGTGTTTGTATTCATATTGGTAGCCTATTTTTGTACATTGTCACTGATTTCTGTTTCATGTCTTAATTGATTTCATTTTTTTGTATTATTTCAGTTGTAAATATCATTTATCATGCGTTATAGATTGAGTATTATTAAGAACTTAATAATATTTGTCAAAGTTTTTAGTTGTGATAGTTTGAAAAATTTTAGTTAGTTCTTTGTACTAATCATTCTATAACATGCTAGTATTCATAATAACATTTATAAAATAATAAACATTTTAATAAACAACTTTTAATAGCATAAGGGTTCTATCCCTCCCCACATTATCTATATCTCCAGCACACAACTGAAGTACTCCAAACAGCTATCTGAGCACTTATTTTAGTTTGTATAGTCAAAGGACTTACTTGTGAAAATGTCACACTTTGCATATATAATTTACGAACTAAATATAAAACTATTAGGATGTTTAAATCGTTGTAGTTAGGTTAAATTAAAGTATTGGTTTTGTATTAAAGATGATTAAAGCTTAATAAGACAGTAAGAACATGTTATATCAGCCAAAATACTTTTGTTAGCCATTTTGAACAACGTTCTATTATAAAAAATTACAGTTTTTGATGTACCGTTTTCATTGCTAAAAATAAGCAAAAACTGGAAACGTATTTTTTAAGCTTAATTTTCTTTTTATATCCATGGAAGTAGTAATAATACAGGCATTGACCAACGCCCCAAGTACGACTTTTCGCCCGAAATACGACGGGGGGTGGGGGTCCAGGTCAGTTTTTTTAATGGGGTTCTAATGACCTTAACGAGTTTTTTTAACGAGGTTCTAATGACCTTAACGAGGTTCTAATGACCTTAACGAGGTTCTAATTAACCTTAACGAGTTTTCAATGAGGTTCTAATTGACCTTAACGAGTTTTTAATGGGGTTCTAATGACCTTAACGAGTTTTTTAACGAGGTTCTAATTACCCTTACGAGGTTCTAATGACCTTAACGAGGTTCTAATGACCTTAACGAGGTTCTAATTGACCTTAACGAGTTTTCAATGAGGTTCTAATTGACCTTAACGAGTTTTTAATGGGGTTCTAATGACCTTAACGAGTTTTTAATGAGGTTCTAATTGATCTTAACGAGTTTTTAATGAGGTTCTAATGACCTTGTAGTAGTGAAATAATGAGGATAATGCCGTCAGAATTTAGGATTTCTGCGTCAAATCGATTACCAGCCCTTCCCCCTTCCCCCTCTCCCCTCCCCCCCTCAAAATCAAAAGGGCCTCGACGATTACCGAAGGTTCCCGACAATCTCCGGAAACCCCCGAAGGTATTCTCCGAAACAATCAATACATTTCCCGTAAAAAGTGGTTTTTTGCTTATATCTGGAAAACGGTGCGTCCTAGAGCCTTGGAAATTTTTTTCAACCCCCGAAAGTCTATTAGGCCCACCTGTATACACCATTTCCGACCTACCTATAACAAAATTTTTCCAAAAATAACACCTTTGAACTTATCTTTACCCCCACCACTTTGGATCTAGTTTCGTTATTTACCGTCCGATTTCGCTCAAATTTGGTACACGTGTACAGATACGCATGCCATACAATATAAACCGTTTGTATTATGTATATGTCGTCTCTGGACTTATCTTTACCCCCACCACTCCGGATCTAGTTCCGTTATTTACCGTCCGATTTCGCTCAAATTTGGTACACGTGTACAGATACGCATGCAATACAATATAGCTAGGCTAAAAGTGCATTTTATATAGTATAACAAGGCTAATAGTGTATTTTATATAGTACAAAAAGGGAATTTGAGGGAAATTTGGAAATTTGAGGGAAATTTTGGGAGGGAAAATTCCCAACAGGTTGGCAGGAATGGGAGCCGCCATCTTGGATCCGGGGCATATATATTACGATGATTTCAGGACAATCATCATTCAGTCTCAGACTTTTGAACGAGACACATCTAGCAGCTCCGCTATTTACAACGCATCTATTGCAACCGTATTGTAAGTATACATAACCTATAAATTCATTTTACTCTCTAGGAACATAACCTAACTTACTTTCCCCGTGATATTGTAAAACATTTTCTACAGAGTTTTATACATACCCAAGTAGATGGGTATTGAGAGTTTTACCAAAGTTATTACTTAACCTAACTTATCTTACCTTCACCAAGATATTGAAAAACTTTTTCTACAGAGTTTCTAGTTTTATACATACCCGAGTAGATAGATATTGAGAGTTTAACGATATTGTGTTTCATTTGTTGCAGATCAACATGAATCCCAACCAGGCTCTCTGCCCTAGATGTGCTAAGGCCATATCTCGGAAGAACATGTCGCACCACCTCAAGCGCTGTGGCAACCCAAAGCCCACCATCGAGCCCCAGCGACCTTGCCACTCCTGCGGGACGATGATCACCCTCTCCCACCGCAGCCGCCACTTCAAGAAGTGCGATCCGGGTCACCTCAAGAGGAAAGCAGACGAGTCAGGCCCCTCCACTTCCAAGAAAACTTGCTTAGCTCACGATGAGCCTCAGCCATCTACTAGCCCTTCCTCCTCTATCATCGACACCGTCCGCACCTCAATAACCTCTGCCTACAACTCAGTCAAGTCTGCGTGGAGTACCATGATCGATCGCGATGCTCTTGTGATGGAGGAAGTAGAGAACGCTTTCAATGGAAAAATGAGGACGTATGTTGTAGATAATCACCCTAAAATAAAAGACCCCGCCATATTCTTGAAAAAAGCACGTCACCTCATCCAATCCAAGATCATGGAGCTGGTCAGGGAGGAGAACATTAAGGCAAATATTGTCCTTTTGGCAGAATATAAAAACCTATCAACAACGTAGAAGAAACAAATGAGATGAATTTTAAAACGAAAAATGTCATCTATCTTCCAACTACAGATATTTTGGAGCACGTAAAAGAGTCTGAAAGAAAGATCCTAGCCGAAATGGACGAATTCTATGCTAAGGGATCTGGCTGGACTCTAGCCAAAATTCTCAAGCTACAACTCAGAATCAACACATACCTACCACTCCGTGGATCTACTTATATTCCCCTTCCTAAAAAGATTGAAGACAAGAAAGCCATATTAAATATCCAAAACAACGACCAGAAGTGCTTCTTATGGTCAGTGTTGGCGGCTCTTCATCCCGTCTCATGGCAAGATCAACCCCACCGCATACACCACTATCTACCATTCGAACACGAGCTAGATCAGCACCTCCAAGGAATCGAGTTCCCCGTCACCCTCGATAAAATCAAGCTGTTCGAGAAGAGAAGCGCCTTTTCCATCAATGTCTACGCCTACGATGAAAAGTTCGTAGTGTACCCGCTGCTGGTGACAGACATGGAGCAACCAAACCACATCGATCTTCTCTACGTTAAGGATAGAGATAATACCCACTATTGTCTCATCAGAGATCTGAGCCGACTCGTTAGATCCCAGGTTACTAAGCTTCATGGTCAAACCTACATATGCCGCCGTTGCTTGCTCCACTTCGGAACAGAAGATCTTCTCAACCGTCACAAGGAAGACTGCAGTGAACATGAAGCCGTCAAGATTATTATGCCACAGGAGGGAAGCAGTATCAAGTTTGAGGAGGGGCAGAAGAAGATGCGAGTCCCATTTACCATCTACGCCGACTTTGAGTGCATGCTAACCCATGTTGACGAGGAGAATAAGGAAGAAGACCAGCCCATTGGACCGAAGCGGAAGTTCACGGAAAAGTACCAGAGACATGAAGCTATAAGCTTCTCTTACTACATCGTCTATTCAGATGGAGAGTGCGACCATCCAGTCAACTACTTCGGCATAGATGCAGCTCAAGTCTTTGTTGAGAATATGTTACATGAATCGCGGAAAATACATTACCTCTACTCCAGCATGGCTGTTAAACCCATGGATCTTACATTAGAAGATCTCAACACCATCTCATCCACACAGCTGTGTCACATCTGTCAAAAACCATTCACCGACAAAGAAGATCAAAAAGTACGAGACCACGACCACCTTACCGGCAAGTTCAGAGGCCTTGCCCACAACTCATGCAATCTCAAGTACCGTAAACCCCACTTTATCCCCATCTTCATACACAATCTGAGTGGCTACGACACCCACCTCTTCATCAAAATGTTTGGGTTCAATGATGAAACAATAGATCTTATTCCTAGCAATGAAGAGAGGTACATCTCCTACACCATCAACGTTAATGGAGGAACAAAATTAAGATTTCTCGATTCATGCAGATTTATGCCATCTACCCTCGACAAACTAGCAAAAAACCTATCTCCTCAACAATTCAGACACACTTCAAAATATTACTCTGGTGAACAGCTTCAACTTCTAACGAAAAAGGGTGTCTACCCATACGAATTCATGGACTCACTGAACAAGTTTCAGCTGACATCCCTTCCACAAAAGAAGGACTTTTATAATAAGTTAAACAAGGAACAAATTACAAATGAGGACTACGACCATGCCATCAAAGTTTGGAATTCCTTCAACATTCAGAGTATGAAAGAGTACACTGAACTCTACAACCAGACCGATGTACTTATTTTGGCTGACATCATGGAGAACTTCAGAGACGTCTGCCTGCAGATATACCATCTTGATCCAGCTTGGTACTTCACTGCACCAGGACTTGCCTGGAGTGCCATGTTAAAAACCACCAATGTTGAACTTGAGCTTCTCACTGATTACAACATGATACTTATGATTGGTAAGGGAATACGCGGGGGAGTATCTCAGTGCTCTCATCGTCATGCAAATGCAAACAACCCGTACATGGAAGAGTACGATGCAGACAAGCCTACTACCTATCTCACGTACCTTGATGCCAATAATTTGTACGGATGGGCGATGAGTCAGCACATGCCATTCAAAGACTTTAAGTGGGTAGACAATCCAAGCTCCATAGATGTCACAACAATCGCTGATGACTCAGATACTGGATATATCTTAGAAGTGGATTTAGAATATCCTCAACAACTCCATGACATTCATTCAGACCTCCCTCTAGCTCCAGAACAACGGGCGCCACCAGGATTCAAAGAAAAAAAACTGTTGCTAACTCTCTTCCACAAAGAAATATATGTGCTGCACTATAGGAACTTGAAGCAATACCTGTCACTGGGCATGCGACTACAGAAAATACACCGAGTAATTAGCTTTTCCCAAAGCAACTGGCTCAAGTGTTACATCGAATTGAACACTAACATGCGTACCAAGGCCACCAATGATTTTGAAAAGGACTTTTATAAGCTCATGAATAATAGCGTATTTGGAAAGACGATGGAGAACATCCGTAACCGAGTTTATATACGGCTGGCAACAAAAGATGTTCAAGTTGAGAAATGGATTGCAAAGCCTTGCCGCTATCCATATGAGCCGAACGAAACTCCTTTTCAATAAGGCCATATACGTTGGTATGATTATTCTGGACGTATCAAAAACTCTAATGTATAACTTCCATTTCAATACCATCAAGAACAGATACGGCACCAAAGCTCAGCTTCAATACACAGACACTGACTCACTCACCTACCTTATAGAAACTGACAACTTCTACACTGACATGAAAGAGATGATCAATTTGTTTGACACCAGCGGCTATCCAGAACCCAACCGCTACAACATTCCTCGAATAAACAAAAAAGTCATAGGAAAGTTTAAGGATGAGCTCAACGGAAGAATAATGTATGAATATGTGGGACTGCGCTCCAAGATGTATGCAAGCAGATCAGAGAAGAAAGACGACAACGATGATGGAATTATCAAAAAATCCAAAGGTGTCAAGATGAGCACAGTAAAAAATGAAATTAATTTTGATGACTATAAGTACTGCTTAGAAAATTTTGCCCGCCAATACAGCACTAAGAGCGTGAACTGTACAAAAGAAAATCACTCTGATGTATACCATTCAATGAACATGAAAAGAAGTTACCGTTATGAACTGTATAGCGTAGAGTTGAATAAGATTTCCCTTTCTGGAAGGGATGATAAACGATATATATTGGATGGAGGTATCAAGACCCTGCCTTGGGGTCACTACTCTATCCCTAATGACACCATGCTTAATTTAACTATTGACGAAGCTTTATTGACAGAGTAGAAGGGAGCACAAGAGTGCAGGAGGTAGCAAATAGAAGAAGGCCGGCTACCACTTTCCGCAGCGGGGAGGGGCTGTGGAATCCCTTAAAAACATTATAAATCGTAATATATTGTATCAATAAACGCCAATTGGTTCTCTAGCTTCATAACATTGGTCAGTTTTTTGTATATACTAAACTGTAGACTTATCCGTAATACCGTTTGGTTGGATTTTACTTTGTGTTCATTTTAAAATTTAAAAAACCGGGTCCTTTAGTGGTCTTAATGTACGTATGCACATGCAAAACTTACGAGTAATACTTCTACACAATGTTACAGGATGTGGCTCACCACATCAGTCTTATCGCTTGTGTCAATAAAGACGAAATATCAGCTTACTTTTTACTGTTAATAATAAAAAGATTATATACTTCCAACTACGCAGAGTTGATGGAATGGGACTTTGCTATAACCCATGGTTGCTAACATGCCCGTAGAAACCAAATTTACGGCATTGACAGAAATCAACCCAACCGTAGTGCAGACACCGTACTGGGTGAACCTACTTCTTTATCATGGTAACTCCTACGCCAGGTAAGTAATGTTAAGTTAGTTTTAAGTAAACTCTTTTACCGTCAACCTTTAAAAAACAATCTGTAAAATAAATTCTGTTATAATATGAACACTTTTGTGAGTTTACATAACTACAATTTATTAACGGATATCTCCAGCTCTGTGTGAATTTCTATAGAATACCGTACCATCGAGGTGAGGGCGGCCCAAATTCAATAAAAAAGCCCGACTGTTCTCTAAGGCAGCCGTAAAACGCATAAGTCCTGAGGCAGTCCTGCAGCTTGGGGCTGGGCTAATCCCCGTAAGACCTTGAGTCGCAGTCCGGGCCCTCGTACGGTACGTGTATCTGGATGTGTGTAACACTCTATGGCTGGCTTAAACTCTGTAAGTCCAGGGTGTGAGTAAGGGATATTTTTAGTAACAAGAAAAATAAAATAAATAAATAAAAGCCCTTTGTAAGTTTGTGCGTCACATTGAAAGGCTTCTCCAAGTAAAGTGGCGGCTAGACTTATAGTGGATCCAAAAAAAAAAAGTATAAAAAAAAACACAAAAATAATACTGGGAGGTAGCAATTTTGTTATGGAGCGGCTATCACCGTAGCTTGCGATGGTTGAGGCAAGTTACATTAAAGTAAGTGGAATTATGCCTACTGGGGACACCCACTATAATAAAAAACGCACCAATGCACAAAGTGCAATGACCCTATACCCCTTGGGTGGTGTGGAAACTTGGGTCAAGACTTGTCTGGACAGGCATTGACTTGATAGTCATGGTCTTGTCTGGGAATGCAAGGACAAGTGTTACGACTCGTGCATAGACCTTCAGGGAAGGAGGCACAATACTCTCTCAAGGTCAACTGAGAGTATAAAAGGACTCGTATTTTCACTTTTTCTTATCAGTCTATCATGGCGGGTTGGGCTAAACCGGGTTAAATCAACGTGAGTTAATAAAACCTGAGTTAGCCCAACCCAGGCTATAAATAGAATTGTTTTCTAAATTCTTTATTATTAAACATGAATTCGAATGAACAAGATCTTGTATCAGCTTTGGCTTCGCCACGCGCGCCAGCCGGAAGAACATTTCCCACCATACCTGTGAACTTCTTTTGTTGCATATTGCGATGCAGAAAGACTTGGAAAACAGAAAAACAGAAAAACAGAAAAACAGAAAAACAGGAAAACAGGAAAACAGAAAAACGGCCATTTTTCTGTTTTCCTGTTTTCCTGTTTTTCTGTTTTTCTGTTTTTCTGTTTTTCTGTTTTTCTGTTTTTCTGTTTTTCTGTTTTTCTGTTTTTCTGTTTTTCTGTTTTTCTGTTTTTCTGTTTTTCTGTTTTTCTGTTTTTCTGTTTTTCTGTTTTTCTGTTTTTCTGTTTTTCTGTTTTTCTGTTTTTCTGTTTTTCTGTTTTTCTGTTTTTCTGTTTTTCTGTTTTTCTGTTTTTCTGTTTTTCTTTTTTTCTGTTTTTCTGTTTTTCTGTTTTTCTGTTTTTCTGTTTTCCAAGTCTTTCTGCATCGCAATATGCAACAAAAGAAGTTCACAGGTATGGTGGGAAATGTTCTTCCGGCTGGCGCGCGTGGCGAAGCCAAAGCTGATACAAGATCTTGTTCATTCGAATTCATGTTTAATAATAAAGAATTTAGAAAACAATTCTATTTATAGCCTGGGTTGGGCTAACTCAGGTTTTATTAACCCACGTTGATTTAACCCGGTTTAGCCCAACCCGCCATGATAGACTGATAAGAAAAAGTGAAAATACGAGTCCTTTTATACTCTCAGTTGACCTTGAGAGAGTATTGTGCCTCCTTCCCTGAAGGTCTATGCACGAGTCGTAACACTTGTCCTTGCATTCCCAGACAAGACCATGACTATCAAGTCAATGCCTGTCCAGACAAGTCTTGACCCAAGTTTCCACACCACCCAAGGGGTATAGGGTCATTGCACTTTGTGCATTGGCGCGTTTTTTATTATAGTGGGTGTCCCCAGTAGGCATAATCCCACTTACTTTAATGTAACTTGCCTCAACCATCGCAAGCTACGGTGATAGCCGCTCCATAACAAAATTGCTACCTCCCAGTATTATTTTTGTGTTTCTTTTTTTTATACTTTTTTTTTTTTGGATCCACTATAAGTCTAGCCGCCACTTTACTTGGAGAAGCCTTTCAATGTGACGCACAAACTTACAAAGGGCTTTTATTTATTTATTTTATTTTTCTTGTTACTAAAAATATCTCTTACTCACACCCTGGACTTACAGAGTTTAAGCCAGCCATAGAGTGTTACACACATCCAGATACACGTACCGTACGAGGGCCCGGACTGCGACTCAAGGTCTTACGGGGATTAGCCCAGCCCCAAGCTGCAGGACTGCCTCAGGACTTATGCGTTTTACGGCTGCCTTAGAGAACAGTCGGGCTTTTTTATTGAATTTGGGCCGCCCTCACCTCGATGGTACGGTATTCTATAGAAATTCACACAGAGCTGGAGATATCCGTTAATAAATTGTAGTTATGTAAACTCACAAAAGTGTTCATATTATAACAGAATTTATTTTACAGATTGTTTTTTAAAGGTTGACGGTAAAAGAGTTTACTTAAAACTAACTTAACATTACTTACCTGGCGTAGGAGTTACCATGATAAAGAAGTAGGTTCACCCAGTACGGTGTCTGCACTACGGTTGGGTTGATTTCTGTCAATGCCGTAAATTTGGTTTCTACGGGCATGTTAGCAACCATGGGTTATAGCAAAGTCCCATTCCATCAACTCTGCGTAGTTGGAAGTATATAATCTTTTTATTATTAACAGTAAAAAGTAAGCTGATATTTCGTCTTTATTGACACAAGCGATAAGACTGATGTGGTGAGCCACATCCTGTAACATTGTGTAGAAGTATTACTCGTAAGTTTTGCATGTGCATACGTACATTAAGACCACTAAAGGACCCGGTTTTTTAAATTTTAAAATGAACACAAAGTAAAATCCAACCAAACGGTATTACGGATAAGTCTACAGTTTAGTATATACAAAAAACTGACCAATGTTATGAAGCTAGAGAACCAATTGGCGTTTATTGATACAATATATTACGATTTATAATGTTTTTAAGGGATTCCACAGCCCCTCCCCGCTGCGGAAAGTGGTAGCCGGCCTTCTTCTATTTGCTACCTCCTGCACTCTTGTGCTCCCTTCTACTCTGTCAATAAAGCTTCGTCAATAGTTAAATTAAGCATGGTGTCATTAGGGATAGAGTAGTGACCCCAAGGCAGAGTCTTGATACCTCCATCCAATATATATCGTTTATCATCCCTTCCAGAAAGGGAAATCTTATTCAACTCTACGCTATACAGTTCATGACGGTAACTTCTTATCATGTTCATTGAATGGTATACATCAGAGTGATTTTCTTTTGTACAGTTCACGCTCTTAGTGCTGTATTGGCGGGCAAAATTTTCTAAGCAGTACTTATAGTCATCAAAATTAATTTCATTTTTTACTGTGCTCATCTTGACACCTTTGGATTTTTTGATAATTCCATCATCGTTGTCGTCTTTCTTCTCTGATCTGCTTGCATACATCTTGGAGCGCAGTCCCACATATTCATACATTATTCTTCCGTTGAGCTCATCCTTAAACTTTCCTATGACTTTTTTGTTTATTCGAGGAATGTTGTAGCGGTTGGGTTCTGGATAGCCGCTGGTGTCAAACAAATTGATCATCTCTTTCATGTCAGTGTAGAAGTTGTCAGTTTCTATAAGGTAGGTGAGTGAGTCAGTGTCTGTGTATTGAAGCTGAGCTTTGTGCCGTATCTGTTCTTGATGGTATTGAAATGGAAGTTATACATTAGAGTTTTTGATACGTCCAAAATAATCATACCAACGTATATGGCCTTATTGAAAAGGAGTTTCGTTCGGCTCATGTGGATAGCGGCAAGTTGTTCCGTGAAGATGGTCCGGTGTTTGAAGTTAGGCTTTGCAATCCATTTCTCAACTTGAACATCTTTTGTTGCCAGCCGTATATAAACTCGGTTACGGATGTTCTCCATCGTCTTTCCAAATACGCTATTATTCATGAGCTTATAAAAGTCCTTTTCAAAATCATTGGTGGCCTTGGTACGCATGTTAGTGTTCAATTCGATGTAACACTTGAGCCAGTTGCTTTGGGAAAAGCTAATTACTCGGTGTATTTTCTGTAGTCGCATGCCCAGTGACAGGTATTGCTTCAAGTTCCTATAGTGCAGCACATATATTTCTTTGTGGAAGAGAGTTAGCAACAGTTTTTTTTCTTTGAATCCTGGTGGCGCCCGTTGTTCTGGAGCTAGAGGGAGGTCTGAATGAATGTCATGGAGTTGTTGAGGATATTCTAAATCCACTTCTAAGATATATCCAGTATCTGAGTCATCAGCGATTGTTGTGACATCTATGGAGCTTGGATTGTCTACCCACTTAAAGTCTTTGAATGGCATGTGCTGACTCATCGCCCATCCGTACAAATTATTGGCATCAAGGTACGTGAGATAGGTAGTAGGCTTGTCTGCATCGTACTCTTCCATGTACGGGTTGTTTGCATTTGCATGACAATGAGAGCACTGAGATACTCCCCCGCGTATTCCCTTACCAATCATAAGTATCATGTTGTAATCAGTGAGAAGCTCAAGTTCAACATTGGTGGTTTTTAACATGGCACTCCAGGCAAGTCCTGGTGCAGTGAAGTACCAAGCTGGATCAAGATGGTATGTCTGCAGGCAGACGTCTCTGAAGTTCTCCATGATGTCAGCCAAAATAAGTACATCGGTCTGGTTGTAGAGTTCAGTGTACTCTTTCATACTCTGAATGTTGAAGGAATTCCAAACTTTGATGGCATGGTCGTAGTCCTCATTTGTAATTTGTTCCTTGTTTAACTTATTATAAAAGTCCTTCTTTTGTGGAAGGGATGTCAGCTGAAACTTGTTCAGTGAGTCCATGAATTCGTATGGGTAGACACCCTTTTTCGTTAGAAGTTGAAGCTGTTCACCAGAGTAATATTTTGAAGTGTGTCTGAATTGTTGAGGAGATAGGTTTTTTGCTAGTTTGTCGAGGGTAGATGGCATAAATCTGCATGAATCGAGAAATCTTAATTTTGTTCCTCCATTAACGTTGATGGTGTAGGAGATGTACCTCTCTTCATTGCTAGGAATAAGATCTATTGTTTCATCATTGAACCCAAACATTTTGATGAAGAGGTGGGTGTCGTAGCCACTCAGATTGTGTATGAAGATGGGGATAAAGTGGGGTTTACGGTACTTGAGATTGCATGAGTTGTGGGCAAGGCCTCTGAACTTGCCGGTAAGGTGGTCGTGGTCTCGTACTTTTTGATCTTCTTTGTCGGTGAATGGTTTTTGACAGATGTGACACAGCTGTGTGGATGAGATGGTGTTGAGATCTTCTAATGTAAGATCCATGGGTTTAACAGCCATGCTGGAGTAGAGGTAATGTATTTTCCGCGATTCATGTAACATATTCTCAACAAAGACTTGAGCTGCATCTATGCCGAAGTAGTTGACTGGATGGTCGCACTCTCCATCTGAATAGACGATGTAGTAAGAGAAGCTTATAGCTTCATGTCTCTGGTACTTTTCCGTGAACTTCCGCTTCGGTCCAATGGGCTGGTCTTCTTCCTTATTCTCCTCGTCAACACGGGTTAGCATGCACTCAAAGTCGGCGTAGATGGTAAATGGGACTCGCATCTTCTTCTGCCCCTCCTCAAACTTGATACTGCTTCCCTCCGGTGGCATAATAATCTTGACGGCTTCATGTTCACTGCAGTCTTCCTTGTGACGGTTGAGAAGATCTTCTGTTCCGAAGTGGAGCAAGCAACGGCGGCATATGTAGGTTTGACCATGAAGCTTAGTAACCTGGGATCTAACGAGTCGGCTCAGATCTCTGATGAGACAATAGTGGGTATTATCTCTATCCTTAACGTAGAGAAGATCGATGTGGTTTGGTTGCTCCATGTCTGTCACCAGCAGCGGGTACACTACGAACTTTTCATCGTAGGCGTAGACATTGATGGAAAAGGCGCTTCTCTTCTCGAACAGCTTGATTTTATCGAGGGTGACGGGGAACTCGATTCCTTGGAGGTGCTGATCGAGCTCGTGTTCGAATGGTAGATAGTGGTGGATGCGGTGGGGTTGATCTTGCCATGAGACGGGATGAAGAGCCGCCAACACTGACCATAAGAAGCACTTCTGGTCGTTGTTTTGGATATTTAATATGGCTTTCTTGTCTTCAATCTTTTTAGGAAGGGGAATATAAGTAGATCCACGGAGTGGTAGGTATGTGTTGATTCTGAGTTGTAGCTTGAGAATTTTGGCTAGAGTCCAGCCAGATCCCTTAGCATAGAATTCGTCCATTTCGGCTAGGATCTTTCTTTCAGACTCTTTTACGTGCTCCAAAATATCTGTAGTTGGAAGATAGATGACTTTCGTTTTAAAATTCATCTCATTTGTTTCTTCTACGTTGTTGATAGGTTTTTTATATTCTGCCAAAAGGACAATATTTGCCTTAATGTTCTCCTCCCTGACCAGCTCCATGATCTTGGATTGGATGAGGTGACGTGCTTTTTTCAAGAATATGGCGGGGTCTTTTATTTTAGGGTGATTATCTACAACATACGTCCTCATTTTTCCATTGAAAGCGTTCTCTACTTCCTCCATCACAAGAGCATCGCGATCGATCATGGTACTCCACGCAGACTTGACTGAGTTGTAGGCAGAGGTTATTGAGGTGCGGACGGTGTCGATGATAGAGGAGGAAGGGCTAGTAGATGGCTGAGGCTCATCGTGAGCTAAGCAAGTTTTCTTGGAAGTGGAGGGGCCTGACTCGTCTGCTTTCCTCTTGAGGTGACCCGGATCGCACTTCTTGAAGTGGCGGCTGCGGTGGGAGAGGGTGATCATCGTCCCGCAGGAGTGGCAAGGTCGCTGGGGCTCGATGGTGGGCTTTGGGTTGCCACAGCGCTTGAGGTGGTGCGACATGTTCTTCCGAGATATGGCCTTAGCACATCTAGGGCAGGGAGCCTGGTTGGGATTCATGTTGATCTGCAACAAATGAAACACAATATCGTTAAACTCTCAATATCTATCTACTCGGGTATGTATAAAACTAGAAACTCTGTAGAAAAAGTTTTTCAATATCTTGGTGAAGGTAAGATAAGTTAGGTTAAGTAATAACTTTGGTAAAACTCTCAATACCCATCTACTTGGGTATGTATAAAACTCTGTAGAAAATGTTTTACAATATCACGGGGAAAGTAAGTTAGGTTATGTTCCTAGAGAGTAAAATGAATTTATAGGTTATGTATACTTACAATACGGTTGCAATAGATGCGTTGTAAATAGCGGAGCTGCTAGATGTGTCTCGTTCAAAAGTCTGAGACTGAATGATGATTGTCCTGAAATCATCGTAATATATATGCCCCGGATCCAAGATGGCGGCTCCCATTCCTGCCAACCTGTTGGGAATTTTCCCTCCCAAAATTTCCCTCAAATTTCCAAATTTCCCTCAAATTCCCTTTTTGTACTATATAAAATACACTATTAGCCTTGTTATACTATATAAAATGCACTTTTAGCCTAGCTATATTGTATTGCATGCGTATCTGTACACGTGTACCAAATTTGAGCGAAATCGGACGGTAAATAACGGAACTAGATCCGGAGTGGTGGGGGTAAAGATAAGTCCAGAGACGACATATACATAATACAAACGGTTTATATTGTATGGCATGCGTATCTGTACACGTGTACCAAATTTGAGCGAAATCGGACGGTAAATAACGAAACTAGATCCAAAGTGGTGGGGGTAAAGATAAGTTCAAAGGTGTTATTTTTGGAAAAATTTTGTTATAGGTAGGTCGGAAATGGTGTATACAGGTGGGCCTAATAGACTTTCGGGGGTTGAAAAAAATTTCCAAGGCTCTAGGACGCACCGTTTTCCAGATATAAGCAAAAAACCACTTTTTACGGGAAATGTATTGATTGTTTCGGAGAATACCTTCGGGGGTTTCCGGAGATTGTCGGGAACCTTCGGTAATCGTCGAGGCCCTTTTGATTTTGAGGGGGGGAGGGGAGAGGGGGAAGGGGGAAGGGCTGGTAATCGATTTGACGCAGAAATCCTAAATTCTGACGGCATTATCCTCATTATTTCACTACTACAAGGTCATTAGAACCTCATTAAAAACTCGTTAAGGTCAATTAGAACCTCATTAAAAACTCGTTAAGGTCATTAGAACCCCATTAAAAACTCGTTAAGGTCAATTAGAACCTCATTGAAAACTCGTTAAGGTCAATTAGAACCTCGTTAAGGTCATTAGAACCTCGTTAAGGTCATTAGAACCTCGTAAGGGTCATTAGAACCTCGTTAAAAAACTCGTTAAGGTCATTAGAACCCCATTAAAAACTCGTTAAGGTCAATTAGAACCTCATTGAAAACTCGTTAAGGTTAATTAGAACCTCGTTAAGGTCATTAGAACCTCGTTAAGGTCATTAGAACCTCGTTAAAAAAACTCGTTAAGGTCATTAGAACCCCATTAAAAAAAACTGACCTGGACCCCCACCCCCCGTCGTATTTCGGGCGAAAAGTCGTACTTGGGGCGTTGGTCAATGCCTGTATTATTACTACTCATGGAAGATTATGCAAGTGATTTTCTATGAATCCTATATGGTTTCATAAATAACCATTTTATGTATTGATGTATTTGCAATAGTTTTGGTATGTAATCATGATTTAATTGTAATTCTTAGATACAAAAAAGTATTTACTGGAACTTAGTAACTGCTAAAAGTTCTATGAGCCAATAAGAATATATAATATTACTACTAACTTAGGTTTTTACTTAAAACGAATTGTATTTTTTCATACAATGACAATAGAAAACAACAGTATTTTTGAGGAAGAAAGAGTCTGCTTTGAAATAAGCTATTTTAGTCATGTGGTAAAGACTACAATCAACAGAATAACTAGTAGTTACAAGGGTGTCAGAGTGACAAGGGGTGAAACCACAATAGTAATAGCCTGCTGGGAAATGGAGAGCTCCGGGCTACGCCACGTAATCCAGTCAGACAATTGTCATTGAAGGGTTGCACATCTGGGGCTTTCCGCTTATTGCCGCAACCCCTGTCCTCCTCAACTATCAGATAGCATAATGAGAACGATAGGGAACTATGTGAGTGGAACAGTATTAAATCGTTTTATGGAAGAGAGGAGAAAAAGAAATAATTTGTAACAGAACATTTCTCTTTTGAAATAAACACATGATGTTTATGTTTGAATATTAAAAACTACTGATATTTATAATACAAATAACATATAAATAAAAACCTTTTTCCTGCTTTATCATGATGATGGGTCAAGGGTGGATAGGAAAGAAAGGGCCAACACTCTCCAATATTTAGAGAGACACGCAAGTTGTCTGACACTAATTAGGTGTCCAAAATCATGATATTTTGTGGTTATGAATGGAAAGTAGATCAAATGGCAATCTCATTTTATATCACATTATACCAAATTATTACAAAATAGCATGCACAATAAAATAATTACCTTTTTTATAAAAAATATAGACAATTACTAAACACTTTAAAAATTATTTTATTTTAATTAAATATTTTTGTAGTTATAGTTTGTTCATTATTTGTTGTTGGGTTACATAAAACCTAATTCCATTTTTAACAATAATTCACATGATCTCTGTAAGGAACTAATAACTAATTAGTGCTCTGAAGTACTAAAACTAATTGACACCCACCCTAAATGATTCAGTACTTTTAACAATAATTCACATGATCTCTGTAAGGAACTAATAACTAATTAGTGCTCTGAAGTACTAAAAATAATTGACACCCACCCTAAATGATTCAGTACTTTTAACAATAATTCACATGATCTCTGTAAGGAACTAATAACTAATTAGTGCTCTGAAGTACTAAAACTAATTGACACCCACCCTAAATGATTCAGTACTTTTAACAATAATTCACACGATCTCTGTAAGGAACTAATAACTAATTAGTGCTCTGAAGTACTAAAACTAATTGACACCCACCCTAAATGATTCAGTACTTTTAACAATAATTCACATGATCTCTGTAACGAACTAATAACTAATTAGTGCTCTGAAGTGCTAAAACTAATTGACACCCACCTTAAATGATTCAGTACTTTAAACCGTGCTCATAAAAGAGTTATTATTTTCCATTTGGTCGTTAGGAATTAAATATGTATTTGACTTTTGCAACAATTGTATTAAATTAATAATAAAGTATCAAACAATTCATACTGCTATGTCCTTGTGGTGCTTTAAGTTATATAATCGCACATGTTTTTTAACTGATGATGCTTAAGCCGACCAAAGAACTATTTGTAATGGATTGTTAGAGGTAATTTCAGTTTTTTGTTCTAATTAAATTTTAACAAATTTCATCTATTATTTAAAGAAAAAAACTGTGTATTATACATAAGACTTTCTTCTTTTCAATTTTAACTTATTTTACTAACTAATCTTATTTCATTGTTTTATGTAACTATTGAGTTATTTTATTCTCTATAAGTCAGTCCTATTTTTGACTAACCTACACGTGGTGTTCCTAATATAAGAATCTCTTTTTTATAGACTATATTTTTGTTATTTCCTGACTTGTATATTTCCTTTTAGAAACATGATTTAATTAGCAGATCGCTGTTAAATACAAATATGTGGAATTTTCAAAGTAAATTAAGATTAAACAAGGTACAGAATTTACTGGATTTGTAAAAGTTTTTTTTCTCTCTCCAGAAAATATAGCATAATAATTAAAGACAACATAGATGTGTATGTAAAATTGAGGATAAAATAGTTAGTACAAAACTAGGTCATCAAAATTGATGGACTGAAAACGATGTTGGTTTGGAACGAGACTGTAATCAATAAGGCTATTCTTCCTGGTGTCGTATAGAGAATTTTTTCTACTAGCAACTTTTGATTGTTTTTATAGCTAAAACATGTTCCAAATGTAAATATCAATAATATTAGTTTTAAACACAATTATCAATTACTTATTTTAATAAAAGGAATACTACATATTTAAATTAAGTAATTTTACATGAATGTTAACTAGTGGTCATCTGGAAAAGAAATTAGGTTCTTAAAGTTCGCCCCTAAAACAAATTATTTAAACAATAGGTTATATATTACGGCAAACTGTGACAAGTCTTCCTGGATGCGTGAAAAGTTCTAGTAGCTCCAAATTTATAGTGGAAACTTTTTACATAAAGGAACAAACTTCAGCGCTCTTGTAACTTGGTCCGACTGGCGTTAAATTGAACGCTCTCGCGAATAACGTTTCTGTGAAATAAAGGTGTTATATTGGAATTATTGTACATTGTATTATTGACTGGTTATTTAAATACTCTTCCATATTAATCACTATGGAATAGTATGTAATGTAAGAATGACTATAAGTGAACGCTTTTCAACTAATTTAAGTGTAAGAATAGTATATTTCATAACAAGAGTGGAAAGTGGGGTTTTGCATGTTCGAGACCATATGTTTGAAGTGCGAGACTTGTCGAGCACTTCTAATGGTCGAGAACATACAAAGCACTTTCACTTGAGTTTTGAACGATACTTTTCACTACACTACGGAATAAAAACAGGTGTTGTTGACTGTGGAAAATGTTCGGTTGTAAACAATGTTACTCTCGGTAGTAAACAATAGACAGCTGTTGAAAATATGATGTTTCGCAGGTTGTAAACACATAACGAAAACAGCTAAACTCATAGTAGTGTAGTGAAAAATATATATTAATAAGTTATATTATTAACAAATCTAAAACAAAGCCAACATTTACAATGCAATAAACTTCGTAAATTTATTTTGATCATTGACGAATTAACTTATCAGGTCTTATTAAAATATCAGAACAAAATATACTTATATACACTTTTATACTCTACCAATATTGCACCTCAGAAATTAAGACGAAAAAGATCATGTGAACATCTGTAATAAAGTTACGTGAATGGATGGATTCACATTAATTGTACATAGGCTACCCATGATTAGCATGTTGGAAATCCATGTTTCCTTGTTAAAATAAAGCCTTATAAATTAATACTCTTGCAAGTATACTAACGGGACAGTAAACAATTCATATTACACAGAGCAAGTATAGATATTTTTCTCTCTAAAGTAACGTAAACAATGTTCCTGTACAAGATACACGAATGCCTATATTTTTCTTTGTTAAAGTGTATTTTTGGTTTTTATTTCTGCCTAATTTGTAGGGCTATATGTCTCTTTGTTAAAATACGACTCAATAAACGCATGTTGTAAGAAGTCGCGTTCTGTGACAGTAAACAATACACACAGCACAGACCAATCATAGCTATATATCCGTCTATATTAAAGTGCAAACTTAACTAGTACACGCCTGGTAATTATAGTACAAATATATATAATTGTTGTAATGTGGCCATATAATTACAACAGGTGCCAGCGAGTCTCATGCTAGGATAGTTAACATCACATAAATAATAAAATTACGAGATTGTTTATGGTTGCAAAAGTATTAATTTAATTTGTCTAGAACTAAAAGAAGCACGCAAATATAGGTTTTAAAGATATTCACTTTATCATAATCATTTTTTCTGTCTATGATATATTTGAATTTGGAATAATATGGGTTTTTATTGAAATTTTACAGAAATAAAAAACAAAAACAAAAAAACATGCAAGTTGAGTAATATCGGACAAGACGAGCCGTGTGTTTGACAGCATTGAATTGTGCCATGAGTGATGATGAGGGCATTTCCGGCCTTGATAATAATTTATATTCCGTCATACAGTATTTCTTCAGCAATAGCTTTTATCAGGATAAAATGATGACAATCTTTTAAAAATAATAATTTATTTATCTTTATAAAAATAGGCTTTTCCTAATAAACCGTTATTTCTATAAAATATTGCTTCTAAAATGTTCAGTGTAAATATTGAACCAAACAGGAAAACGTTTTGAAAACGAATATAATATTAGTGTAATCATTTGTATGTTTCACGAGGATTATTGTATATGGCATATATTTAATAATAATGATAATATCTGCATATCATAGTAAATTCAAAACTTATTAAATTAATAATAATAAATTTAAAAAAGCCTTTAGTACTAATTATTTAAACCAATGCAAATATAACTTAAATTTCAACCTAACTGATTTTCTTTCAATATAATAATTATTTAGTTGGCGAATTACATTTTAAAACAAACACATTATATTTCATTGAACAGTTAAGATTCAATTTACTATTTAGATATATTGTACATGTAAATGGAGGATATTAAAATACTTAGTTGGTCATAAACTTATAATCACTAAATTAGCCCGAAGAATAGTTCTTAACAATACTGTTAATCCACAGCAGTTACATTGGTGGTAATGTAGAAATGTATGTAGAAAGAAATAAAATAGTCAAATAAATTTTAAATAAACATAGGAAATGAAAATTTTGAAATAACTAATCAGATTTTAAAATCCTACGGTTAAAGAAAATCCTTATTTTTCAGAAAAAATTGCTATCTATCAGTAGTATACACATCCCATATCAGCTTAGTAAGTAGAATCTTAAGGCGGTCCATGTGCGTTATCAGTATATTTAACTACTATAACACAATTTTTCTGAGAATTTTGATCCTGTATGGATAAAAAATAATAACTACTTACACGTTGGTAAGGTGCTGTGTTAGTAGAATGAAACTTATTATTATACATGTAAACATTTGGCAAAATTTCCCAAATTATTCTCCAGGCCATTATAAATATAAAATGTTTAGCCCGTATAAAAAATGGACTACGAAATACTAAAATTAAATTTTTCAAATCATTCATAAAATAAATTTAAATTTAATCCACTGACACAGCTATGAATAGTTGTCCATTAGTAAATGTGACACCTCACAATGGATAAAATCCCTTTCCCCATTTCAAAGCATTACGAATCCTCTTAGCTCGGATTTTTCAACACAATCTGCTTATTGTCAGTCTATCCATGTTCTCTTTATGTCATAATATTCATTTAGAAGATATTATACATAAATCAAATCCCCTAATTGGATTTTCTTCTATTCCTATTTGTTTTTTGTTTCTTTTTTCACTTCATAGAAATTGTATAAAATCGTGAACGATATAAAAATACTCTTATAGGTAAATAAACATAAACAGTCCAAAGGGTTGTATTTTGTACAAAATAAATAAATACAAGTTATTATTTAATTCCCCCTCAAACAGTAAACGTATATTAGCACTATGTGTACGTGGGTGGGAAAGACAGCCATTAGCATTGTACGTATTTTAGAAGTTGACTGCAATATATCCTGGGTCTTCAAATAAATAGTTTCAAATATTTCGATATGCTCCATACATCTGATGGAAATCCCGCATTTTATTTTCATTATGACGAAACATAAATTGTTTAAGTTGTAATAAAATTAGAAATAATAAATAAGAAAGTACATACACCCAAATAATAAATAAGAAAGTACATACACCCAAATAATTTGCCGTATAACTAGTAAACATCTTGATTGGACATAAAGAAATTATTATTTGAAATAATAATATAGTCCGTAAGGTAAGGTAAACAGCAAATAAAATTGTATTATATAAATAATGTGGTGGAAAAACCCACAAAGCTGACTGATTTGCCAGAGGGTGAAAAAAGGGTTAGACTTGCTACTGCTGTGTGAACGCCTGTTGTGTGGTGGAGCCTGGGGCAGTATTTCTATAGTACTTAATCCGGCCAAACAACAGTTGTTGGGGGGTTGTACCTCTGGAGCCTCCAGGCGATTATCATCGCAACCCACGTAATCTTCATGCGTCAACTGGCAGCGGGAACACCCAAACTGTCGTAGTTATCAGCTGATTTCAAAATATTGTTAAGAAATTAAATTCAAACATTAGTTATTCTTCTCTTCTTTGATTAATTGGTATACATATTTTCCAAAATATGCATTAAAACAAATAAAGCCTATAAAAATACTAAAATATTAGAAAGTAAGTTGAACTTATTAATTACAAAGTACGTCACACATATTAAATTTTATTAATTTTCTCTTTCCCCGCATGGGGCCTGTAACAGCCTGGCGTTTATGTCAATGTATTAACATTGGAAAACAAAACTGATTTAGGCAGTTGTTAGACTCGTGTAAGAATGTATCCTTACTACATTAATATTGTCTAGGGGCTGTTAGTGTTGTGTAGTATCTATTAGCACTTCAGAATTCATGAAAAAACTGTCTCTCAAACCTTATACATTTATAGACTTTAAGTGTATCACTAGGCATCACATTTTCCCAAGCTTTTATGACTAAAACAAAAATATGAAAAGAATTTTCATGTAAACGTATCTTAAATATAGTTTTAAATGAAGGGGAATGGTATTACATTTTCTTTAAAGTAAAACTTCAAAAGTATTGATTAATAAGTATGAAAAAAAAATAATTTAAGTTGGGGTGATATTTTATACCGAGACGATTGGCCTATACCTACTGCCATTGGTAATATTATACTTAACATTTGGCATGTATTAATGGTATCAGTTTTCTCTTTAAGAAAATAAACTTAAATTCAGACATGATTGTTTCAATGACGTTCTTACCTCTATAGAATGAAATAATTACTATTCCAGTCTATAAATTATGTGAATATGCCTCAACGTAAATTTAAATCTATTATTGTGTTTTTTTGTGTGTGACTTATTACATATTTATTCTAAATTGCTGTTTAATAAAGTAAAATATTAAGATTTATTACATAATAATAAATGTCTAACCAAACTATTATCTTAGCTTTATACTGAAGTAAACTAATGATAACCAAATTAAAACGCAATATTGTTGCTATTGTTGCTAATAAATGTTCTTCTTACATAGTAATAAATGTCTAACCAAACTATTATCTTAGCTTTATACTGAAGTAAACTAATGATAACCAAATTCAAATACAACATTGTTGCTATTGTTGCTAATAAATGTACTTCTTACATAGTAATAAATGTCTAACCAAACTATTATCTTAGCTTTATACTGAAGTAAACTAATGATAACCAAATTCAAATACAAAATTGTTGCTATTGTTGCTAATAAATGTACTTCTTACATAGTAATAAATGTCTAACCAAACTATTATCTTAGCTTTATACTGAAGTAAACTAATGATAACCAAATTCAAATACAAAATTGTTGCTATTGTTGCTAATAAATGTACTTCTTACATAGTAATAAATGTCTAACCAAACTATTATCTTAGCTTTATACTGAAGTAAACTAATGATAACCAAATTCAAATACAACATTGTTGCTATTGTTGCTAATAAATGTACTTCTTACATAGTAATAAATGTCTAACCAAACTATTATCTTAGCTTTATACTGAAGTAAACTAATGATAACCAAATTCAAATACAACATTGTTGCTATTGTTGCTAATAAATGTACTTCTTACATAGTAATAAATGTCTAACCAAACTATTATCTTAGCTTTATACTGAAGTAAACTAATGATAACCAAATTAAAACGCAATATTGTTGCTATTGTTGCTAATAAATGTACTTCTTAATATATTAACAGTTGAACTTAAAGTTGGTTTCGTATCTAGAATCATGTGTCACTGCTATAAAGGTTTAAGATAAACTTAAAGAAATATAAAGCTTTAATAGAAAATGAGAAAGTTAACTTTAAGATCATTATTTTAATTACGAACTTTATAATACAAACTAAAAATTGTATTGAAAGTAAAATAAAATCCAAAGCAAACTTTATAATAATTATTGATTACAGAATATGCACTAATACACAAAACTAATAACAAATTAGGGTGTCAAGTTGCCAAGATTAAATGTTTCAACGTTGTATAATATCATTTCGGCCAGCTACATGATGCAATGTTTCCTTGGGGTAGACAGTTTCTTCTCTTCTTTGAGATGTCTAGGCAGGAAATTGAATAATTTCGCCCAAGAAACTGTTTTCTGTAGAAATTACTTGTTTGTGTAAAATGTATGAGACATGTATTTACTGCTGTTTTCAATCAGTTTCCTATATAATATTTAATATCGGAAGGGAAGCAGTTATACAATTTTCTTCCCATATATTTTTTGATTTTTTTCATATTGGGTGAGACGTAGTTGTATAACAGAATTTATTGCTGCATTTACTGTGTTGTGGCTGTGAATTACCTTTTGTTCGAATGAAATGACCATCAGCATTACTGAATTTTCACTATAGGAAAGATGTTATAGGGTGCACAGGTACTTGTGATAGGTTATACATAAGTCTGAATAAAAAAATCCAGGTCACGCTGAGTCAACTTTGGGTAGGGAGAGGTGTTGTAAAAGTAACGCTACAAAACATTTTATTAATAAAAAATATAAAATTTTTATTTGTAGTTTATGAAGCTATTAAAACAACCTCATTTTTAGAAATGTGCACCACATCATTTTTTAGTTTTACTGTTACGTAGATTATTTTGTAATTATATTTGGGAAAAATACCTACCTAGTAGACGTATGTTTCAGTAAGTCATTATGTTTCAGTAAGCTCATTAAAATACTTATCACAGAATATAATCTCTGACAAATTGTATTTTAACAATTTAAACATTCACTAGTAGAGTTATTTTCTAAACATTTGAGCTGAAGTTCAAGTTGAATTGAAGTTGAAATTGTTTATTGTAGGGACATATTATACTAATGCACTAAGAAATAACTAAAAATAACAATTCCAATCGATTATGGACATATATTTGTAGTAGATTATTAGATATACCATTCAAATATAAGCACACTTTCAGTAAGATATAAAAAAAAACCCCTTTCCCTTACTTGCTTATTCCCTTTTAATATTTTGTAAACATATGGCAGAGAAACCATCGATCGTAGGTTTAAAGATCAGCATCAAATATCTTTGTAGTTTAAATTGAGAAATTATAATAATACAAAACCAGGAGTATATTTCGAATGCACTTAATTTTGACAAATCTCCTCATACAACTATAATTAGTGTTAATTTCACAACAATTCCAGCTGACTTTAACAAGGAGCAAGAGCTATTTCCAATATAAATCATAATCCGATCAGTTCAGCCTGTATTGTACAATCCGCTTACTGTCACTGGTTTGTTGTTCGTTTTTATTTCTAATGAAATCAGTGTTAACATTACACAATGTTAATTAACGTTTTCATATCATTCATATTTTAGCTATACACTCTCCATACCATCATAATCATATTGATATGTATAATTTTACTAGTGTACGCAAACCCAAAATAAAATAACAACACCATTATATATTCAAATTATTAAATTTTTGATAACAACCAATAAATTTTAATTTCAAATAGGCCTTTCACCAGCAAAGCTGGAATCATTAGCTTTGCTGGCGAAAGGCCTAATTTAAATTAATATTTATTGGTTTTTATTGAAAATTTAATAATTTGAATACCTTAAGTAACCAATATTAATTCGATCTCAACTTCACTAAAACCCATTATTTTAAGAACATCAAATAAAAACTATTACAGCAAACGAGCTTTCTTTAGATATATAACTTACATAAATATACAAAATAATATAAAATTTAAACGTTTAAGGTTGCATGAATAAGATATTTTCTGTTTTAGATCAGTGTTAATATTCGTACTATATATACGTTTTTTTATTAACTCAATGCTTTAATTAAGTTTAGAAACTTACCAGCTTACTATTTTTTTACACAATTTTTAGAAGTACTGTAGGTACTAGAAAACCACAAGCAGATGTCAAAACATACTGTAAGTATCAGCACAGTAGTAATCCAAAAATAATAATACAAATAAAAATGTTGTTTTGAAGTAAATGGATCATCAAAAATGTTCAAGAGTGAAATAAATGTTTAAAATATGACTTATAAATATAATTAATTTTAATAATATAGTAATTAAATATAAATTTTACCTACGACGGTTTTATGTAAAGTATACTGGTGTACCATACATTATTAGTTTGGGTAAACTTCAAACTTATTTATTACTCACTGTACTTGTACTTACATGTTACTACTTCTTTGTAGAATATCTTTGAAATTATTTCTTATTCCCGTTTTAATAAATGTTGTTCTTATAATAGTTTAATCCTTAATTATAACCAAACTACATTATAGATAGTTAAATTATGGAAATAACCTTATTTTTATTTTCATTTTTCATATGTTTGATATTTTTCCACTGTTTTTTCGTCGTTATATTGGCATTCTATATTATTTATTGAATGTTGTTTTGCAAAACCATATAACATATACTAAAATAAAAGAAGTAATCAGTTACTTTTAGCAACTTTTAATATTCAAGTTAGTCTTGAAGGCAGTAAGACCTCCAAAACTTACTACCTACTAACGTGCAAGTGGTAGTACTAGAACCTCCCAATGACGGAGGTGAGGGATATTACAACATGCCATCAACGAACAAAGTTGAAGATGTACGCACTCTCGACTGATGAGGACGTTCTTATACATATAAACACGAAATATATATTAAAGACATGCCCATACTAATGTATAAATAATACGTGCTAGGGTTAGTCTAGACAGATAGTTTGTCAACATTATTCCAATATAATTTAAAAATTAAAAGATATATCCATTGATACTGGCTTATGTACAGTTCATAAATGTTTTTTTTTTTTTTTAATTAAAAGTCCAAAATATATTTTAAAACATATAGAATGTCCATTGATTAACTTATTCACCAATCATATCCAATAATGATGTTATTGGATATATATACATATTATTTCCATCTATATAGTGTTGGAATCTAATATGAAATCCATATTCAACATTTACACTGGAATACTACGTTACATAGTGTCTGGTCTGATTTGTCATCAATCATTTATTAGTTTAAAAATGTATAAAAGCTGTGTTATATAATTGGGGAAAAACTCCAAAAGTCATTAGATATTAATAAACATAGATACATTAAGTGTTCTTCTGTCTCAAAGTTAAATCCAATCTGTCAAACCATTTAAGACTTTCTTCAATGATTTTATCTATACTAGCTAATTCCTACCTAAACCAGCGCACGTAGCACTCAGTAACTATGTGATCCATTGTTTAGATAGACTCCCCGGAATCACATGAATGATCTAGTGTCAATACTCACTTGTATATCCAATAGTTACAGCTGGTCACACCAGTTCAAAACTTTGCAGCTGGACTACCTTAATTTATGATCTTCCAGTTGAGGAAGCTGGAATACTAATAAAGGGTATTAAAAAAATAATAATAAGCCAACTGATTTTTAGAAGGGACTAACCAATATGAGTGTACTTTTTATTTTTACTGTGTAGCAATCCTGCTGTGAGCAAGGTAAACTTTTAGTGATAACTACTTTACCTAAACTAGTAAAAATAATATTTTTATGGGTTTTAGAGCTGGGCTTTTTAAAATGTTTCACGTGTAACCTTTAAACAACCATAAAGGTATTCTGAAAATATTTAAATTATACTTATTTTTAACTGTTTTTACAAATAATATATATTTAAAATCTATTAGCGTATGTTTATTCTACAATTTTATACGTTACTAATGGAAACAATTTGAAGTTCATGATTTGGATTAATAAAACTGCAAATCACTTTTTTTACATTAAATAGTTTGTTTTCAAACATACACCTCAATTGCATATTTGAACATAAATCATAACTGTCACACTTGCATGGATGGGTGGGAGGTTCATTACCACAGTCATTAACACTGTAATTTTAAAGGTAGATGGGAAAGTCACACATTCTGCACGACTATGGGTGGGTGGAAGGTTCATTACCATCATTAATGTAATCATCAATTACAAAACACTGTACATGTAAGGGTAGGTGGGAAAGTCACAGCAACTGAAGAGTGTTGGTGGGTGGAATAATCATTCCCACCATAATTTAACACTGCACGTATACAAGTAGGTGGGATGGTCATTACCGTCATCACTACCACTGCATGTTTTTAGGTGGTATGATCGCTAACATTGTACGTGTATTAGTAGGTGGGAGGGTACACTAGCTCTTTTCGTGTTTGTGTAAGTGGGAAGGTCACACCATCATCACTATTACTGCAAGTGTATGGGTGGCTGGGAGGATCACTAACACTTTTCGTCTATGTGTGGGTGGGAGGATCACGGGTCTCCTACGCAAGGACCGCCATGCGTACGACCGGCGAGCTGGTTACTACGTCATTGTTATTGCACACGTTAGGTTTGTCTGGTATTATCGTAAATTAAATTAACTTGAGTCTTCGACATCAAAACTATGTCCCGTTTATATTCCTTAGTATGGAACAGTTCATTATTTTTAGGAGTATAAGTAAATAAAAATAAACAAACTTATAAAGTGTTTCAGAATGTTTAGAAATTGATGTGTTATTGTATCATGTAATTTACAAAACGGGTTCATCCAAGTGCTAACCCAATTAATTCTGGTAATACACTAAAATGGCCCTCAGACCTAGATCGGTGTAATTGTATTCGGGTTCCACTTGTATACTCCAATTACAATTCCCCTTGCATGGTCCGAGTGATAAATGGATGAGCCTTGTGTGTAACCAGACCACTGAACTCTGAATAAAATTGCTGTACCAAATTAAAGATTTTTTTTTGTTAGAGTAATTTAAATGTTCAATGAAATCTCTGAAATAACGGGTATATTTCATTTAGAGGTACTTACTTATCCATAAAGTAGTGATTACGGCAATTATAATATACAACAATGTAAGAGTTTTAGTTTTGTTAGCTAAACCCGTTTAAGTTATTTTTACTTCGCTACTTAATACATTTTTGAGTTATTAAGACAACACTATATATGTCAGTAAAGTTTAATCCACATTTATTTAAAAACATAGGCATAGTAGTTTTAGGATCTGGTTACATATTAGAAATATGTTTTAGTTTATTGTGCGTTGGTAGACAAAGAATAAAATAATTCAGTTGTCACTGATGGTGCAGTACTATAACCCAGGTACTTGAGGAGAAAGTGTTAAGCAGATTGTAGGCAATAGGTTCTATGGTCAGTCCTCTTAATACCAACATGGTGACCGTTCAATGGTTACCATCTACGTGAACAATACTAGAAAGTTCTGGGTTGTACATGCTGGATGGTATTCAAAGTTCAGATGTTGTGTGGGAAATAGAACCGAGTGTCAGGCTTGTCAGTTAACTGAACATCAGACGATAACTACGTGACTTGGAGTTCTCGTACATCTTAGTTATTTGACCCGGCTATTGGGCTATTAATATATAGCTATTTTTATTTTAAGGAGCAATCAACATTAGTTAGTACCAATGACTACACTCGTTCATCTACACTCATCACACTTATTGGCCCCTCACATTCGCCCATATCTTGACCGTCGGCTTCTTAAAACTGAATAATAAAATATAATACAGGGAACGTCATACAATACAAATGTATTACAATACAATAACTAAATTTACAGTTATTATGGTGATTAAGTTAAATAAACAAATGTTTTCGTAATTATATTGCAATACATTTCTGTTATGTCACGTTCGTTTGTATTACATATTGTGATAAAGTATTAAGAATGTAATTCATTCTACCACAATACTTTGTGCATACTTTTTTTATGAATTGGCAAGAGCCAACTAAGCAACGTTTTTATATCACTATATATTATATACTATCCACACTATAATATATATCACTATAGTGTGGATAGCAATGTTTCTGCTTTTGCAGCAAACACAAATTTATAATGGCTAATAGTAAAAATGGATTCACAACACCTTTAAAAACTAGGAAGGTAATTTAATCATACAAACAGTTGTTTTAAAAAACCCCTTGATTTCTTCTTTACCATACAATATATGAAAGCCACACTTTATCAAATTGAAACTTTTTGGTTATCACGTTTTAAGTAGTGTATTGATATGGAAACAAAATAATTTATTATTTGATATTAAAATAACCAATATAATAAATCATAATTAGTTTAAATTTCTTATCCTTAATAATAAAATTGTATAATGTTTAGTAATTGAACCTAACACGTATTACTACATATTGGAATATTTTTCTTTTCATATTCTGTCGGGATAAAACTCGTTTTATATACATTTTTAAATAAACAATGATTGTTTGGACGTCAATGGTTTTAAAAAATTTTCAAGATAAATTATCACATGTAATGAGATTTTTGAGCAACCCTTTTATATAGTTGTAACGATTACTTCCAAATACTTCAATATAATTGCTACAACAGTTAATTAAAATGAACAGTTAATGTGCGCAGCAAACAAATTGGACTAATAATGAACAATGCACTTAATAAACTACGAGTTAGTAATTAGTATATTATTTTCGTGAAATAATTATCTATTTATTAGGCCACCACTCCAATAATTAAACGAGTGTGCTGAAAATAAAATACTCTAATTGTTTAGTGAATGAAAAAATTAACTTGTCTTCAGTTTACCATTTTAAACTCTAGGTAGACACAATACACTTACTCTACTCTAGAAAAGAAAAAAATAAATAAATAAAATAGAATTGAATTATATCAATATATTTTTGAAGTTATACTATCGTAAACTAATATATGTTATGCGATTAATTACTGTATCAGGTTTACAAGAAGTTAAAAACAACCAAATGTGAAACTATAAATAATCGATATTTTATAGTTTAAATCAATAGTTTTATGTTATCTGAGTAAAAATAAGAAGTATTGGATGAAATGCTTAGGTAAGATTTTAGGTAACTGCATAACAATTAATTATAAATCATACAAAAAACTACAATCTACAGTTTAATTGGCATTGATATTCATGATAAAATTATTACGATTAATAAATGTTTTTGTTTTTCTTTTTTTTCAACGGTTATAGGGCATTTGTAAATTGTTGTACTTTCTGGTATTAGTATCATAGTTAAGAAGACAAAATAATTGACTTTCTAAATAATTATCAAGGATATTTTACATTATATATTCAGCTAAAAACACATGGAATCTAAATGTTCTATAGATGTTTTATATGTAACAGCCTCAATTAGAAAAGTATATCCGTACGTAGAAAAGAAAAGTATATGTAAAGAGAATCAGTTAAATCCACCGTACGCGGATTAGTGGGTGGGTGGGTCAGTGCCACTCTACGTGATAGGATAGTTAAAAAGTACGCCATCCAAGAGCGATCCTACTACTTCTATCAGTATTTAATTTGAAACAATACAGATTAGGATTTAGCAAAAATAATTTGTTTTTTATATCGATCTGAAAATAAAATAATTCAATACCACGGTAGCACGTATTAGTGGGTCAGTGGGTCGATTCTACAAATCATAATTGTAGAGTCGACCCACTATTGCGTGGGGAGGAATAATTGCGTGGGGAGGAGCATATTGTTCTTATGTTCAACCTTTAGTTATAACACAGAAGGCAATTTTAAAAGCAGCTTTGAAAAAACCAAATACATTTCCGTCAGATGATCTCTTTGAAACATTTAATGTTTTAGATGTTAAACAATTGTTCATTAAAGTTTTGCTTTTGTATAGTTTTAAACATGGCCACAGTTTTTATGAAACCGTTCATCACCCCTACGCCACCAGGCACCATGTAAATATAGGTATAAATACACCTCGTGTAACGAAATCAATCAATAGGACAAATGGAATGTACTTGGCTCATATTCTGTTTTATAATCTTCCGCAGGAGATGAAAGCCATAGATTTTGATCTTTTGATCGTAAAACATATTTTAAGAACAAAATTACAGTATGGTTACTGGGGCTGGGCAGGGATACTTCCAATGACTTGCTACGGTCAGGGTACCTCACATGACGGTCGGCCGGTGAGCGTAACTGGGTTTGGTGATGTTAGGAGCAATCGAAATGATTGAGAGAGACATTGATTGAGTAAGTAAGGTAAGCAAGTGTGTAGGATATGTGTAGAATGTTTATTGGTGAATAAGCGTGAGTGTGAGGGTGCAATGTAGTGTCATCTTTTTGAGTGGTTTGAATGTGAGTGTGAAAGTTGCAATGTAAGTGTCATTCGTTTGAGTGGTTTTGAACGTGAGTGTGCAATGTAAGTTCATCTTAAGTGTTTGAACGTGAGTGTGTAATGTAAGTGTTTTCTTCTGATGTGATTGAATGTGAGCGTGCATTGTTAGTTTTGAGGGTCTGAGTGGTTTGAACGTGAGTGTGAGTGGCAATAAGTGTTATCTTTCGAGTGTTGAACATGAGTGTAGTGTTTATGCAGTGATAGTGACATTTCTTCAACTCCTTAACTCTATTTTACTATTAGTTTATGTTAGTTTCCATTATTATACTTAATTTTACATATTTTCACAATGTATGTTAGTTTCATAATGTTTTTAGTTCACATTATAAATTGTTTTAGAATTAAGTATTTAGTATTTATCAACAATTCATAAACTGATTGAACTCAGCCATCACCCACAGGCAGTAGCTAGCCATGTGGTGGCTTTTCTCATATTGTTTGTAAATGTTATATGTATTATTTTCTGAGATCAATAAAGATTATTATTATTATTATTATAATTGTGTGGTTCAGTGCTACAGGACGTATTTCGGTGGGTCAGTGAGTCGATTACACAAAACTTTAATGGACGGATCAGTACCTTAGGACCTGAATGGGTTGGTCAGTATAATAGGACATGAATGGGTGGGTAAGTACCATTGGATGTGAGTGGGTGTGCCAATACCACAGGACGTGTATGGGTGCGTAGGTGGGTCAATACCACAGTACGTTTATGGTTGGGTCAATGATACAGTATGTATATCACTGAGTCGGTGGGTTGACTTTACATTACGTGTATGGGTGGGCCACCGGGTCAAATTCACACTACATTTGTCACAAACTACTTTTTTGTAGTGAGTGGGTAGAAAGTTTCTTGAAAGTTTTGTTAGTAATGATACCAATAACTTAGTAAAGATCAAAACAATTTTGTATATGGACTACTAACATTCACGTAAATGTTAATTTGGTAATGAATTAGTTATTTCCAACTTATCCTAAGACTGCTTATCCTAAAAAGAAGCAGTATATTACTTAATTGTGTCTTTGTGGATGTAAGGAATCGTATCTTTATCTAAGACATTAAGTTTAACCTCTGACGCATTACTAGTAAGTTATACTAAATAGTATTTGTGTTTACGTGAAATAACGTGTCTATATATGATTACAGGAAAATATTGTTTATGTTAAAACCGTTTAACATGAATAAACAAACAGCTTCTAATTAATTTAATTCCCTTTAATTGGAACATTATTCACAAGGGATTATGTTGTCAATCCTACCTCTTCATTATCCTACATATATAACAATTAATCTGCTCCATTGTGTTTCAGTTACATGAAACTTTTGTTCCTTATATATTTTCATTTAGGTAAAATGTTTAAATAGATAATGAAAATAAATGGAAAATGTATGGAATAACACTAACAAATGAACATGATTCGAATCAATTTTATAATGTTCTTGGATTATAACAGTTAAATAACTTTAGGTGGAGTTAATTTGCAAAGTTTTCTCTTAATCTAGAATTTAAAGTCACATTTCATATCATTCGGACTTGAAATTGAAATGTAAAAAAACTGGAATTATAATTTTCCAAAATGTAGTGCAATAAAACCAATTCATAAAATACCTAATTTCATTCCTATATCGTAGAAATAGATCAACATGTAAATTTTCACTGGTAGCAATACATTTTACGATACTTTCAATTAGAAGCATCAAAAAATAAATGATAAAATTAAAACACGTACATTTAATAGTAATATTTTAAGTTGAAATTAAAATTAACTAAACAAAGAACCGGAGTTTTCAGTTTGGGTTTTTAAAAGCGTACGATAAAAAATACCAATTTTAATGAAGAATTCGACCGAGGCTGAAGTCCGTAGGTTTCACAAACCTGGTGAGTGAGACTTGATACCAAAGCATTATTGTGGCCGAAGACAGAGGCGGCACATCTAGCACGTGAAACCTGAACGGTACCTTCTGGCTCATCATAAACAGCTGTTAGACTGCTTTAAATGGATTTTCAAATATCTACTTCTAAAAAAAATATTCTTTTTGAAGGAACTTAAATGTTACTCTCGACAACTACTTTAGAATTGTTTCAGCCAACAATTCTTGGGGATGAAATGAAGCTGGAAACCTTTACACACATCCATTCATGACGGAATGCCACTGTCATACTTCATCAAATACTTAGTCACATTACTCCATCGTGAGCTGTTCTTAGCTGCACGCCAATCGAACGTACATTTATATACTTGAAGGCTGCACCGTACGTCATTATCATTCGACCTCAAATGCGCCTGAAAAGTGCATTTATCTATATATACAGGGTGGAAAAAAATATGGAAACACATTCACAACTTTTGTATGACTTCAATTGTAAAAGTTAAATCTTGTACATGGTCGTGGTTACAAAGAACGTACTTTTTGACGTCATTAGCGGCATTTCATCTTTTAAGAGGGACGGCCCACGAGGAGTTGAACAAAAATCTTCAGCGTAAGTTGAGTTTGGTATCAAAGGAAAGGTCTATTTAAGAGAAATTAATTGCCACAAACCGGAATTCTAAAGTTTTTTCCATTCCAGATTAGTGGTAATTTGAATTTCAAAGTAACTAAGTTGAGAAATATTATTTCTCCACTGTTTAACGGTTTTAAGTAAATTATTCTCATAAAAACTTATATTTTATAGAACAGTTATTAAAAACTATCTCTGTACAAAAATAAATATGTTGTGAAATCGTTTCCTTATTTTTTATACTCTGTATAATGTATATCCGTATACTCGTTTCGTTTGTGTGGTGCCCTGCTGTGAATGTGTGGTTTTGGGTCTTGTATTCACGCTTATTGTATCACACTGTACTGTTACCGTTGTGTGGTGCCCTGCTGTGAATGTGTGGTTTTGGGTCTTGTATTCATGCTTATTGTATCACACTGTACTAGTGCCGTTGTGTGGTGGCCTGCTGTGAATGTGTGGTTTTGGGTCTTGTATTCACGCTTATTGTATCACACTGTACTGTTACCGTTGTGTGGTGGCCTGCTGTGAATGTGTGGTTTTGGGTCTTGTATTCATGCTTATTGTATCACACTGTACTATTGCCATTGTGTGGTGGCCTGCTGTGAATGTGTGGTTTTGGGTCTTGTATTCATGCTTATTGTATCACACTGTACTATTGCCGTTGTGTGGTGGCCTGCTGTGAATGTGTGGTCTTGGGTCTTGTATTCATGCTTATTGTATCACACTGTACTATTGCCGTTGTGTGGTGGCCTGCTGTGAATGTGTGGTTTTGGGTCTTGTATTCATGCTTATTGTATCACACTGTACTATTGCCGTTGTGTTGTGGCCTGCTGTGAATGTGTGGTTTTGGGTCTTGTATTCATGCTTATTGTATCACACTGTACTATTGCCGTTGTGTGGTGGCCTGCTGTGAATGTGTGGTTTTGGGTCTTGTATTCATGCTTATTGTATCACACTGTACTATTGCCGTTGTGTGGTGGCCTGCTGTGAATGTGTGGTTTTGGGTCTTGTATTCATGCTTATTGTATCACACTGTACTATTGCCGTTGTGTGGTGGCCTGCTGTGAATGTGTGGTTTTGGGTCTTGTATTCATGCTTATTGTATCACACTGTACTATTGCCGTTGTGTGGTGGCCTGCTGTGAATGTGTGGTCTTGGGTCTTGTATTCATGCTTATTGTATCACACTGTACTATTGCCGTTGTGTGGTGGCCTGCTGTGAATGTGTGGTTTTGGGTCTTGTATTCATGCTTATTGTATCACACTGTACTATTGCCGTTGTGTGGTGGCCTGCTGTGAATGTGTGGTTTTGGGTCTTGTATTCATGCTTATTGTATCACACTGTACTATTGCCGTTGTGTGGTGGCCTGCTGTGAATGTGTGGTTTTAAGGTCTTGTATTCATGCTTATTGTATCACACTGTACTATTGCCGTTGTGTGGTGCCCTGCTGTGAATGTGTGGTTTTGGGTCTTGTATTCATGCTTATTGTATCACACTGTACTATTGCCGTTGTGTGGTGGCCTGCTGTGAATGTGTGGTTTTGGGTCTTGTATTCATGCTTATTGTATCACACTGTACTATTGCCGTTGTGTGGTGGCCTGCTGTGAATGTGTGGTTTTGGGTCTTGTATTCATGCTTATTGTATCACAATGTACTGTTGCCGTTGTGTGGTGGCCTGCTGTGAATGTGTGGTATTGGGTCTTTAGCCCAGTCAGAAAAGGTAAAAAAGTGCCCTTTGTCGCAACTAATTAGGGGAAAGCTGAATTTTTGCAGGGTGTTAGTATACAAGGTAAACAATAAAAAATGACAAAGTCCCGACCCCCACCCCTCTTGCTTTCCCCCCAACCCCCTCCCAAACATCGCAAGAGCAGTACTTTGGTTAAAGACTCATAGCTTGAAAACTAATAAAGTTACAGACGTGATTCTTTTTTTATATTACACCTATCAATATGGGAAACAAATTATGTATTTAAAAGTTTTATGTGTATAGCCTCGTTTAACCGTAATACCGATATACATGCAAAAAATGCCTCTGCTAATTACAAAAACTTACTTTAACCAATTATATCATTTTATTCTTACATTTTGGAAAGAAACGTCTTCAACAATACGTATAGATAATTTAATCAGCTTTACAATGATGTATCTAACATTGCTTATCGTTGACATTATGGCTTCATAGAGAGCGATTAAACAGTGGTGGACACTGCACTGCCGCGCGGTGCCGCTTCTAGCAGTGACTCATCAGGCGCTTGGATGTCTACATGCGTCGGACTGCATGTTGTAACTTGTTCGTAGACAGTCCTTAGTACGTATATTGTTGAATAATGTTTCAGGAATTAAGACGAGATCCATAAATGACTTGCTAATCTCGATTTAATAAAGGTACATTCTATGTAGGCGAAATTATACCATACCTAGCCACATTAAAGCAGCATTAAAAGCGCAAAATGCAAAACCTTCTACACCGCAGCACTTTCTCAGAAAATTAGACAACACATTTGATTTCCATCATGATTGTTTGTTATGTGGAGAACGTGAGGTTTTTGACGCTAAACTTCCATATAAGTAGTCTACTGAACCAGAATTCACAAGGTTTCAACTATTGAAATAAAGCTAATGCTCCTCAATGCTGGTGATGTTAGGAGTGATGATTGGGCCTGTAAAGTTAAGTCTAGGCTTTTAGATTTTATTGATTTAGTTGCCGTTGAAGCCCGTTACCGTGGGCAATGTTATAAGAACTTTTGTAAACCTAAAAGTAGTGAACAAAAGGTAGGACGGCCATTATCAGCAAAGTCTACAGATCAATTCAACCTGCTTGCCAATTACCTTGAGAACGACAATGAGTGCCAGTATTCACTGAAAGAGTTACGAGAGATTGTAATTAAATTAAGTGGTTCTGATATAGACCATACTGATTATCATTTTAAACTTGCAGATTTTTTCAAAGATAGGCTAGTTGTGCATAATTTATCTGGAAAGAAAAGTATTTAAGGTATGTCAAATAATAGTCGCAAAGTTTTGGATTCTTGAAAAAAAAGAGAAACCAGTACTGGATGAAGAACGAAAAAGAATTGTTAGAACAGTGGCAGAAATTGTTAGGGAAGACATCCAAAAAATGAATTATGACTGTGGAAAGTATTCAAGTGAAAAGGAAGTAAATACCATATCAAATGATTTGATTCCTGAAACATTGGCACTTTTTACGTCTACAGTGACCTAAAAACGAACTGAAGACTCGAGCTCTGATATAAGTAGAAAACGTGCTGTGATAAACCATTCAATAATGTCCGCTGTAAGACCAAGGTCCTTCCCATCGTCAATACAAACTTCTTTGTCTCTATATTTAAATAGAATGTATAGGTCAAAACATATGATTGAGGTACTTTCTGCGCTGCGAGTATGTTCCTCAAACTATGAAAGTGACAGATATATAAGGTCTTTAATCACGCATGGCCCCCCAGTCATAGAATCTGATTCCTTTACTCAATACGTTTTCGACAACGCTGATGTTAACGTAAGATCGTTAGATGTTTTGAACACATTTCATGCGATGGGAGGAATTGCATGCATCACTCCATCGTCACATGTCTCTATCACCTCAGAAGTACCTAGATTAGTTGATAGATCATTTAAGGTTGCAGAAGATATCCGTAAACGGTCGTATATTAAGCGAAAACCCAGTGGCTTGGCTCGTATTGTTATGGAAGACTTCTGAGATGCCATATCGTTGAGGAAAATAACTGCAAACACAGTATATTTTATTTATCCACTTAATCTGTTATGGGTCAGCGGATGTAACATCCAACCAGGCTGGAATAGTTTTATGAGTGTCTCAACTAGAAAATTAAAAGGGCAGGACACCTAATACATCATGGCTATTCCTTTTATAGACATTGATCCAAATAACTCATCATCAGTATATACAGCATTGTGTTTTGCAGCTGAACAGTGAAATAAGAACAAGGAAACATGCATTGTGACCTTTGACCAGCCACTATACTTAAAAGCAATGGAAATCGTTGCTGGCTCTGAAGATCAATCTGATTTGTCAAGGATTGTTGTAGGGTTGGGAGGTTTCCATTTGCTTATGTCGTTTTAGGGATACATTGGTCGTATAATGGAAGGTAGTGGAATAGTCATTGTGGGAGACTGTCTATGGTAAGGTAACGGTGAAACACATGCTTACTGGACATGCCTTCGCTAGAGCTGTGAGAGCATACATATTAACCTATGCTGCTATTGTTGAACAAGTGATAGGAGATGAAGAGGTACGTTCAAGTGTGTTTTGTAACGAGGTTTAAACAGTTTATGACTAACCTTCTCACTGTGATATTACTCAAGCAACTGCGTGTGATGACAAATCCATTCTATCAGCCTTGGCAAAGCTGACAGACCTCATCAATTTAAAGAAGTCTGAGAGTAGAACATCAAAGCTCTGGCTAAATCTAATTCAGGAAATCAACCTAATGCTAAATTTTACTCTAGCAGAGAGAACAGGTAACTGGAAATTGCACCTAGACACTATCATTGATATGCTTCCTTACTTTCATGCTGCAGGACACATTCCTTATGCAAAATCTGCTTAGATGTATGTCCAAGAAATGAAGAAACTCAAATCAAAGCTGACTGAGACAGAGTACGATATCTTTGTGACAAAAGGTCTCTTCCCTATTAGAAGAAAAGGTGAGTTCTGATCTGGAAATTGGATTGACATGTGTATAGAGCAATCATTGATGAAATCTTTAAAATCAACAGGAGGTCTAACTCATGGCCGAGGAATAACTGAGAGCACCTTAAATAAATGGGTACTAGGAGCTCCTTCATTCTTATGGAAATAAGAAGCTATAAAAATACTATACTGGTTTTGATAGATATTTTCTATATATACTATATATATATATATATATATATATATATATATATATATATATATATATATATATATATATAGAAAATACTATCTTGCATTTATTATATCACAAAACTAAGATTTTTAAACTAAACAATAGAGCCTAGACAGTGAAATTTGGTTATTTATCAGTAATACAAGTGAACTTTATTTTCTTATGGACCCTTAAGTGAAAAATTTTATATTGCTGCTCTAAATAACTTAAGACTACGAATACGAGTATACAAATACGACATACAAGTACGATGCCCCTCAGCGGAGAGTGTCAACGGTGGCAGCGGCACTGCTATGAGCAGCGTGGGGGGTGGTACAGCGTATATCCGCTACTGTTAATCGCTCTCTATGAAGCCATAATGTCAACGGTAAGCAATGTTAGATACATCATTTTAAAGCTGATTAAATGATCTATACGTTTTGTTGAAGACGTTTCTTTCCACAATGTAAGGAAAAAAAGATATAATTAGTTAAAGTAAGTTTTTGTAATTAGCAGAGGACTTTTTTTGCATGTATATCAGTATTACGGTTAAACGAGGCTATACACATAGAACTTTTAAATATATAATTTGTTTTCCATATTGTTAGGTGTAATATAAAAAAATAATCACGTCTGTAACTTTATTAGTTTTTGAGCTATGAGTATTTAACCAAAGTACTGCTCTTGCGATGTTTGGGAGGGGGGTTGGGGGAATGCAAGAGGGTTGGGGGTCGGGACTTTGTAATTTTTTATTGTTTACCTTGTATACTAACACCCTGCCAAAATTCAGCTTTCCCCTAATTAGTTGCGACACAAAACCTTCATTGACTGGGCTACTTGTATTCATGCTTATTGTATCATACTGTGATGTTTCCGTTGTATAATGACCTGCTATGAATGTGTGGTTAGGGGTCTTGTAAGCAGGCTGATTGTGTCACACTGTGCTATTGTCATTGTGTGGTGGCCTGCTGTGAACGGGGTGGTTAGGCCAAACCACTGCCGTACTTAACGTGGTCGGACAATTGTACCTGCAGGGCTGCCTGGTAGTTAACACAACTCTTGACACTCTTAGTCATTAATGAAGAGGGGAGGTAAATGGTTTACACGACACTGTGCGTCAACTATACTTGATATAACTGGTTGGAAACGTTATAGGACCAAGCATGTGTTACGTGGATCATGTTAAAACAATTTTAACTGCTATGATAAGAAAGTATAATTTGTTTTTATAAATTTGAAAGAAGAAAAAACAAGAGTTATTTAAAATATTTGCTATTACCATTTAAAATGTATTCATAAAAGCGATAAACCAAACCACATTTTCTGTTATATGTTATCAATTTTATCTAATAGTGTTACACTATATATTTTCTAGGATATATCATGATAATAATACATGCCAACTGATTGTTTTTATTGATAGGTCAAGCATTTTATCTGCCATAAATATAACTGAGGAGGCAAGTGCTTGTTTCATTGTGAATCCAATTTCCAATAATTCGATCTTTTCCAAGGTTTAGATGGAATTTCAATAAAGAACACTTGGAGACTTTTACCACCAGGCTTGATGATAGCATCAAGTTCATTCATCCTACAATAAAAAATTACGATCGTTTCACAAGTCTTGACTTGTCCATAGCTAAAGCTTGCATACTGAGAGAATACACCGGAGCGGAGTATATACCAGGATGGAGTACGGGATCAGATGACCTTTACGAAGAGTTTAATGTCACCGAAAACTCCAAAACAGCTAATCTGCTGCTGCTCTCTCTAGACAGTGCCAGGAGAGAAACATGGGTTAAAATTGTTGAAAATATAAACTTTACCCACAACAGTAGAAACGCGTAATCACTTTTAAGGAAACTTTATACTAGAAAATCTCCAAATCAAAGAGAAGTGCTCCACCCGAAGGCTGCTAATATAGCTAAACGGATAGTCAGCTTATCAAAGTCAGCCCGCCATCCTTCTGACAAACATGTTCTTTATAAGTTAATGAAATTAAAAAGAGCCAATTGACATCCCTGGAAGCCTCCAGAAATTTCACGGAGGAAGAGATTGGTAGGGCAATATCCGATATACCAGTAGGAAAAGCAGGCGGTCTTAACGGTATCTTTCCGGAATTTCTTATAGATGCTGGTAGAAAAATTACACAATGACTTTAAACTGTCTACAATAAGATACTAGCTACAGAAAATTTGCCAAAAGTATTCAAGCGTTCAAAAGTAGTAGCTGTTCTGAAGCCTAGCAAAGATACTGAACGAGTGGAAAGTTACCACCCTATATACCTTCTTTGTATTTGTTATAAATTGCTGTAAAGACTATTATATAACAGAATATCAACCATTCTTGATTCTAATGTTCCAGTTGAACAGGCTGGGTTTCTCCCTGGCCGAAGTTGTTGGGACCAGATCCTGGCTCTGACATAATTTATTGAAATTGGGTTGGAAAACGAGCTACAAACATCTGCAGCTTTTTTTTATCTCACATCGGCTTATGATAGTATGGAGCAAAGGTTTGTTATTAAAGTTCAACAGCCTTCTTCCCTGTCCTTTTCTATTGTGACTTCTAGAGTCAATGCTTAGTGCCAGGCTAATAAAAGTGTTTATAGGAGGTGAAGAAAACTCATATAGACAGCTAAAGAATAAGAATCCAATTTTATTTACGCGTATACTGCTGACACCGCACACACAACAAGGACACCTTATCACTTGAGAATTGATGTTTGACATAATCGCTAGTTCACTGACATAATTCAGTTATGGCTCATCACACCCGCTCACCCCTACACGTACAGTGGTATTGGCCCACCCACCCTCCCATACATGTTAAGTGGTACTTGCCCACCCACCCTCCTATATAGTACAGTGGTAACCCACCCGCCCACCCATACACCTGCAGTGGTACTGACCCACTCGCCCGCCCATACACGTACATTGGTACTAACCCACCCACCCGCCCATACACGTACAGTAGTCACTGACCCACTCGCCCGCCCATACACCTGCAGTGGTACTGACCCACTCGCCCGCCCATACACGTACATTGGTACTAACCCACCCACCCAGCCCATACACGTACAATGTCACTGGCCACCCACCCGCCCATACACGTACAAGTCAATTGACCCACTCGCCCGCCCATACACGTACAGTAGTATTGACCCACTCGCCCGCCCATACACCTGCAGTGGTACTGACCCACCCGCCTGCCCATACACGTACATTGGTACGACCCGCCCACCCATACACGTACAATCACCTGAAAATCATACTAATAATACGTGATTTGATTGTACATCAATTTGTAGGTCCCTTAGTTCTCCTGGCTATTGGGCTATTAGGATCAGAGGGTTAGTAATGAGTAGTAATAATATTGATAATACGAATGTGCACAGAGACATAATACAACACTTCAAATTTTTTCTAAGGTTTATAATACTTTAATTCATTGATATATTTTAATATTGTTAAATTTGAAAGTTTTTATTTAAAGTTATATCATTAAAGATGGTTTAAACCATTAGCAAATGATTGTAAACAAGTAGCTTGTCAAATATGAACCCCCTAATAATAAACAAAGACATTAAAGCTAAGTTAATTTAAATTGAATTATTTTAAATTAGGTGTTCAACTAAATGCTTACAAAGTCAGCAATAGAGATCAAACAACGGTGACCTCCTAGTTCTCGCTCTCTACAAACAAACAGTGACTTATCTCCACAGATGTGATTGTTTGTCTTCACAGTGAACGGCTGCATACAAGTGTAAATCTGGATTTGACATATTTAGCGATTAGATATACTGTTTCAGTTCCCTTTCATGTCTTCCCAGTACAATTAAAGACGAATTGTGTTTTACTAATATTATATAAACTATATTTGTTTTAAAACCATATCTTCCCCATCTTTCATACAATTGAATACAATTGAATTGTTATTACAAATTATTAAAACGTGTACGAAATTTACTTAACTCTAAAAGCCCTTGGTCAGAAAATGGCCTTTTGAGTAAAATAAATAATAACAATTAAAATTCTGTTAACATATTTTAGTATCTATATATATTTAAAAGCCAAATACCACTCACTGACTGACTCACTCACTGATCGCTTTACAGCCCAAACGGTAATACCTAGGAAGCTGAAATTTGTACACAATATTTCTTGCATACTGAATGTGTGCAATAAGAAAAGATTTTGGGAAATTCCAACTCTAAGGGGGGTTTTGGGGGTGCCAAAAAGCCCCAAAATCGTAGTGTAGTCGATCCAGTTTTTTTGGCTCTACTGGCTTAACCGTTCATCGAATTTAAAATTTGACATACAATCATTAGTCTGAAATTAGATTATCTACAACTTTGGTCTCTTGCCTTTTTTCATATCTCTCACAGTTTGGCTTAAAAGCATAAACTTCCAAAATTTGATCAAAAAGTGGAGAAATCACGCTGTTTTTGGCAAATATTTCTCTAATAATTAGTTGGTTTAACTTTTTTAACACATAGTATTATGGTAAAGAATGTAGCTTTTAACAACTTTCAACAGCTTTAGCGCCAGAACAGCCTAAAAACAATATTTAAAAATAAATATGAAAAGCAATATGTCGGCCATAAGTGCTGTATTTGACTAATTTAATAAATTTTTATAGCCGATTTTTTTCTTATAGTGTTTTAGTTTTAGGAATAAAATAACGTTACCAGGATAAAATAATATATTATTTCTTTACTAATTCTGACCAACTATAATAACTTTATGTCTACAATGATAGGACCTAGGATATTGAACCATTGCACGTATATTTATCTATATTAAATTTTCATATAACGACTTTTGTAGTCACTTGAGTAGATACTGATCTAAATTTAACGAAGGTTGTTTAGTTAGCTGTTTTTTACTTATATAAAACTAACAGTTAAAGAGGGTGTGATGCATAAAATTGATATCAGACTCGGTCATGAATTTCTGGGTTTATTCTAAAGGTCAATACTGATAACACACCTCCGTCCCTCAGAGAACAGACATTCTTGCACACAGTGTGGTTTGTTCAGTCCAGTTGCTGTTCTGTTACAGACCGCTTCCGTGCTTTCCTATACTACTACTCCTGTTGGAATCAGTTTAAAATATTATTTTAAATTTCTTATTAATTCTTACCTTTCTTTTATTTTCAATTTATTTACCACTAAGTAATTAATTAACTAACCGTAGCAAAGCACGGGTACTCTTCTAGTAATGTTATATGTGTAAGAAAAAGTTAAGTAATAATATGTCAAATACAGTGAAAAACCCAATAATTTTTTTTATGTAGATATAATTACTATAAATTATGTGTATACTGTATCTAATACCTATTGACAATTATTTGATTGCTGGGTTAAAATAAATTAAAAGAATTTTTTGTTAAAACTTTACTCGCCAGTTGACAGAGCCTACAGACAGGCCTGTGGGTCAACTTTATTCAACTTGTGAAGTACCTACCGTAGGATCAGTGGGGATCCTTGGACCTTGCCCTCCGCAATCCGAAGCCTTAGCCAAGAGCCACCACGCCGGTAATTGGTTTTAAGGTTATAATAAGGCACTGTCTACAGGTTAGCGTATTTTAGCAGCGCATTTTTTAGTAGAATATTTTTTAATAAAATGAATTTAATGCATTTATCTAGGGTTCCGAATAAATCATTTCAGCAGCAATGGAATCGTGGATGGTTCAGAGTGTGGCCAGCTCACCAACACGATGTCCACCGCTCTCGCAGTTAGTAATATTTTTTGTCACTTATTATCAACTGAACCAGGCATATTAGGAAAAAAAATTTTATTTAAAAAAAGAAGTACAAATTCTTTTCTCCACATTTCTCTATGAGGAAACTTTCCTGACAAAAACAAAAAAACCAAGAAACTCCTCACGCTTAGATTTTTTTACATTCTGAAAAATACAAAGCACTTTTTACATTTATTATACTTTAATACATTTGATTCATTATTAACAAAAGCATACTACCAAAGTCAACATTTACTAATTTTTTCCAAGTTTTAGGCCTACATTAAATTTCAAAATTGGAACTCAATATTTAACTTACTAATTTAAAGATCAGTGTAATTGCATCGTGGCCTTCTAAAACTGAATAAAACTAGTGACAATGCATTTTAAAAGCATATATTCAATTTACAAATTATAATAATTTATGGTAAGATATGTCTTACAATATCTATCTCCCAACGACATCCTCTACAATATTTCAATGTTTTCTAACGTTTTATTAGCTAACAAACGTACTTTCACATAATCAAAGCTTCTAAAAGCCCGTTTGACTATCGGCATTTTTTATGGGCTCACCTTACTACATTCTCAATGTGAAATAGAGTTTAGACTTATAGATATCAGTATTATTCTACAGCATCATGTGTAGGTAGCAGTCGGTTAAAAGCTATTTTTCATTTTAGTAACATATTCTATGTGCCCTGTAATTTTTGCCCAGTGGTTTAAGTAACTTGTATATTGAGTCCTATTGTGTTTGGTGTTAGACTTCAAGTGTTTCACCATCCTTATCGTGTTAACGACTGACAGTACTTTAAAGGAGTGAGATTTAGAAATGGGTTAAATGTTAATTGTTATCCTAGAGTATTATAAGATAGTTGTCAATGTGTAATTAAATTACATGCCTGCAAAGGTTAGCTAGTTAACAAGACATATGAAAGAATTACAATAAAGTTTATCAATAAATGTTTTAGTAATAATTTTGATATATATTTTGGAAAATTACAAACAATACTCAAGTGGAAAACATAAATGCAAATGACATATTCACGTAATAGGTTTAGTTGATATGTGAAGTTGTGTTGTGTTTCATGCACGTGGCGTGTGAGCGTGCATCTTGCAGTTAGAGACCACAACTCACACCCGTCTCTTGCGTCATTCCCGTTTATAAATCTCTCAGTCCCCTCCCGTTTCCTGCTGATATCTCAACGCTTCACTGCCTATTATTTCATTCCTACAACCTCGTTTGTTAACCACTGTTTTCTGTTGTTAACTTCACATTTTGTTTCGAGTAACCCTATTTTCGAATCGTGAGGGTTTTGTTTGACGTCATCGGATTAGGTCGTTTAATAAAAACGTTATTACTTTTAAAAAGTTAATGCAACATTATACGTTTTATATTTTCACAATACATTTTAAATTATGTAGAAATTTTGTCGACTTATTTATTTTATTTTTCCTTGCTAGCCATAATAGATTGTATTACTAAATATTTTATGCCAGTTCAACACTAACTGAATTATTTTGTTAGATAACAAATGCACAAAATGTTATCTATAATCTATATATTTTAGAATTTCTAAAAAGTAAGCGTGCTACTAATAAATAGCATTAGTTTCCTTCCTCAATATTATTGATTTATTCGTAAAGAACACTTTTGTAAAGAACTATGGAATATACATTTGGATAGGACATTGTGAAGTTTCACAAATATATGTAAAAATAAGTTATAATTAGTATTAAGTAACCCAACATATAGAATCACTATGGCATATCTTTTAAATCTATGAAACTACAGAACAAAGGTATAACTGTTGTTTTGTGATGATTATTTTTCACTGTAGTTGCACCGGAAATCGGCAATTTCACAAAATAACTGCCCACATGTGCTATTTTTTCAAGAAACAAAACGTAGAATCTAGAAGAGTTGAACTTATTATTTTATATTCTTTGGCAACCCAGACTGTTGAGAATATTCGATTAAATAAAGTTTATTCGTCAGCTGTTTTCAAGACAGCTGTTCTCCCGCCGATCTCAATTCAGGCGTCTAGTGAAGGAGTTGTTTGGTTATGTATGTGTATTGGTTATTGTGCTGATATTATTAGTTGAACAGTTTGTTGTTTCTAAATAGTTGTGTTGTTTTATATCTTATTTTGTATAGTATACTAATTTAACTATTTTCATTGTGTGAGAACATATGTGAATTGGAATAGAATACACCACTAAAAAGCCACTTAAATTTTTAAATAGTGTAAATAATTGACTTTGATATATATCCAAGATGTAAAATACAAAATTTCACCTTTTGGAGGAACTTAGTAGGCCTAATAATTATACATCATATTAGATTTATTTTTCATTTTTAACAATAGTAGAATATCAAGCATAAGTATAAAGCGAAACTTTACATTTTTACAATTTTGTTCTTTATTTATCAGATAAATGTGATGACCTTTAGCACTAAGCTAAAGGACTTCATTTGAAACAGAAATAAGAGGTTTCCCACGTTTAAAATAATTTTAGTTATTTTGCTATAATGTGTAAAAAATAAACATTTCACTGTGGTTTTTATTTTATATATATATTCGTAAATATAAAACCTCAAATGTAAATGTTATGTGTAAAAAAGGGATAATATTTCAATATTTTCTGATTGCCCATTTATAAACCTTAAAACCAATACCAACAACTTGGTGATATTCCTGATTTTAGTAATAATATAAAATTTTTTGTAAATGCTTACAAAATACCCTAATTTTGCTGCAGTATCTTTCAGTAGGCTAGGGTCTTTTATCACATATCTAAAAAAGTAGTCACCCCAAACAACACATATTTTTGTGCAGTCCTAAAAGGGTTAAGGGAATTCTACTGTTCCGTAGTATAGACTACCTAACCGATTGTTGCCTCAGAGTACTACAGGTGTAATAATCATGTATCAAGGTATTTATTGATTTATTATTTGAGCGTATTTAGGTAAAACATTCTCATACATCTTCAGGGATAATCTTTTTTTCTCTTTTAAGGGTCCTTTCTAAAGAAAAAAAAAACTATAATGGCTGTATTGTTTTTAAAATAAAAGTTATTTTATTTATTATGCCATAAATGTTATTGTAAACCAAATCAGCAAGTAAATACAGTTTGCTTAAAATAAGAAAAATTTCATTGTTATGTTATTGATTTTTGCACTTTTTCTTAAAACAAAATATGTATATATGTCGCAAATTTAAATTGTTTACTCAAACAATAGAACATATGTTTCTAATGTAGTAAATATTCGAGAAAAATTAATTAAAAATATTGAACAATATAGTTTATTGCTATACTAAATACATAATATGTAGGCCTATATTATTACTATGGATTAATAGTATGAGTTTAAAGAATCGGATTATAGTACTTAATTGTGTTTTTGTATAATAAATATGATAAAATGCGATAATTTAGATTGGCAGTTTAAAACTTTGGTTGTAAACAATATCTATTTAAATATTTACAGAATTAAAATTGTACACAAAATAAATTTATAAAAAAGTTATCCTTTTTCCCATCCAATACGTGTACGTCAAACGTAGTTTGTAGGCCAGTCTGACACCGGAAACACGTTGCAGGGACATTAAAATAACTGCAGCTGTATACATGTGGAGCTTTCTTCAGCGCACGAATACTAAGGCATTCATAAACTTGACGGTTCTATTGTTGTCATCAGTTATGAGGAGTTATTCTTAGCGCAAACCTTTAATAAAAGGCCGACCACAACTGCATAGTAAGTGACTGAGTCTTTTAGTTACTACATAGTAATGTGCTAAATTAATCACTTTACATTCTGAAAGGGGCCGTTTCACTCTACGAAAAACGCCAAAAAAATGGTTTTCTACTTCTATGATTTCGTCCATAGCATAACAACTATATAGTAACAATTAAGGTGCCATGTGATAGGAGAGGAACCTCTATAGCGGACCACATGTTGTTTTTTGCAAACAGTTTAGTATATAGCTTTTACAGTCAGATATGTGAAACTGCGCATCTTATTGTTCTATTTAGGTACAAAATATTGAAAGATGGTCTCGAATACAACAATCGTAACTTGAATAAATATTAAAAATTTGCTATCGACAACATGAAATATGTTTTCAAAACACCCTGATTCTGTTAGTACAAAGATTTAAATTTGTATAGCAACTTTTATATCGAAAGGGACGTTTTGAGGGGTTTCAGTTAAACAATAGACGACACATAAACTGAAGATGCAAGGCTTTTAAAAATTACCCACTTAAAACTTCGACTTATTGATACCACCAATAAATAAATTATGAATGGAGTTATAACTCAATTACAACCATTATTAAACATTGACATTGCTCTTTAATTTTTCCTTAAAAATTCTGTAAACCGTAAAAAAATATAAAAATTGTTGTATTATGTAGCATTTTATAACAAGTAATAGAATTTACATGATTTTATTATTAGGGCGTAACATTTAGTATGAATACAAGTACTCAAACAATGATTAAAAATATTGTGTTTTACTACAATAACACACACGTTCTATGACTAACCTAACCCCTAAAGGCATTTGAATATTTAAAGAACAGAAATTTATAAATTGTATATAATAATTCATTTATTATTTAGGATAAACTATATAAAGAGAATATTCAAACTAAAATAATACGTGTTTGTCAATTGTATATACCAACAATAAAATAATGTCCGTCTATAGGTAATCATAAATTCATATTTTAGGTGTATTGCAAACTTTAGTAAATCAATATCCTAACATAATAATCGCTAAATAATACGTAGAGACTAACGCTTGTGTGAATGCAACAGATTACATGTTTAAAGGCCAGAATTTAGCAGTAAATATTTTACTTTTGTTAGAAAAGAACATTCTTGAAACAGCGGGTTTTACATTGTTTTACATTTTCTGGTGTAAACAAATATATTAATTTTTGGCAAAACAAAAAAAATACCGATTAATTAATCCACATATTTTAATATCCAATTTTTATATTATTTAATATAATGGAATATGTTTATGTAATGATAAACAAACTTGTTATTTTATTATTAATAATATCACGCCTACAAATTCAATACACTAAAAACAAAAACATCCAAAGGTATACATTCGTACACATAATGAATGCACAATAAAACAACACATAATAATAAAAACAATAGAAGAATAGATTTTTTTTGATGACTGAATAAAAATGTATTCGTTACTTTAAATAATACACTTGAACAGTGTACTTTAAATACATAAAGTGTTCGTACCTAGTAAAAACATAACTGTGCTTGCTTATGAACAGTTCAGCTTAATAATGAGAAATAAGTTGTATCAACTTAAGTTTTTAGTAATTATGAATCTTAAGATCTAGTAATTATGGATAGCGTGTAGAGTCTTATACATATTTAAATTTGTTAATATTTTTATAAAAAATCACATCTTTGAGATTTATTTACCTGTCATCATATCTCCTAGAGGTACGGACAGTATCTCCAAGGATAATTGGAACAGCAACGGTTTACAAGGATTTCCTCGTTTAAGTGGAATAAAAATAAAAGTACAACGCTCGAAAAAATGTTTAATTTAATGATGTCATGTACTGCAGTAGAGTTTGAACAATTATATGAGGAAACATGAAGTTGTCATGTCATAGGTATTAAAACATTTAACCAACTAGTATTGAAGATGATTTATGATAACTGCCTGCGGCTTCGCATTCTCCAAATTTCACCTGTTAGTTATACAAATTATATTAGTAGTCATATTATTTACTGTCATTTGTCCGAGGTTTTTCTAAATTTGTGATGTGATAAAAGTTTACCTTTTATCTTTATCTTGGAAAAACGACATTTTCTGACTAAATATTTGTATAAATTTTCTCTTAAAATCAATAAATGAAATACACATTCTATAATAAAGTTAAATCATGTTTATTGGTGATTTTAACAACGAATAACAACTAAACAAAATTTAAATCGCAGTTTTTAGTGAATAAAACTAAACGAGCCAAATATTTTATTCACTTCTATGAAAATGTCTTCTACACACATAATTATGACAATATTTACAGTTTTAATAGTTAATCTCTATGTTCTAACGTAGAAAATGGCTTATTGTATCCAACCGGGATAATCTGTTGGCATTTTCATCATTTCTGCGATTCATCTCACGAAATATTCTTGGTTCAGTAATAATGCATTCATTAATTAAAAATATTTTAGACACAAAATATTACATTTTGCAACTGTCAGTTTATATCTACTCATATTTTTATTAAAAGGTAGTGCAAATAAAAAAACAAACATGCATCATATGAGGATTCAATGAATGCAATATTTTTTATGTAGTGTATCCATAAAATATTTTTTGTTAGAGATTTAGAAATAACTAAGAACATCAATTGTTGGGTGATATAATATTTACTAAAACAATTGGGTCATTTAGTTCACTCTTGAACTTATTACTTGGCCTATTTTAATGATATTATTTTTATTCAAAACATACTTTTGATTTATAAGTCGTACTGGAGCTAGATTTTTTAAATTCTCATATTTTTTGTCATATACGGCGTCAAATTTACAATGTTATTCTTATGGAGATTAGTTTTAATTACCCAGCTTTTGGCATAGACAAATGTTAAATGGTCCAGATAATTTGTTAGGTTAAATTTATAGAGCAAGACAGTAAAATATCAAGATAATTATAATAGAACGAATACATGTCTATCTGTGTGTATGTTTTCATCAGCCGTGAAATAAAATGAAAACCTTTGAAATAGGCTTAGTAATTACATTGATTGTTTATATTAATTATTATATTATGGAAAGTGAAAGTTGACCTTCCCATCTTGTACATGTCCATTTGTCACACACTGTGTCTAAATATTGTGTGAAATCGGCATACCACAAGAAACTATGAATCAGAAAGATAACACACCTTTTTAAAATTAACCTTTAGTTTAAGATTTAGTTTTTGTGTCTTTGAACGATAGGCGAGATAAATATGGTATGATTTATTTTTTATTGAATTATTTCACGTACTTAATAACTTTTTTAGTATAATTGTGTTTGTAAATTTTAGGATTTAAAACTGGTTTCTTGTTGTTTTTGTTGATTCTAAAGATTTTATTGAGTTGTTTTGTTGTATATATAATAGTCCAATGTTACATTTATCCCATTGTTTGTTTTGTTATTTATTTAACATTTTTATAATTATTGTTATCTAATTTATTGTTGGATTGTTTTTGATTTAAGGAAGTTCCCAAAAAAAATGTACTATAATATATATGTGTAAAAATTTGTTTCACATGTAATTGTAACACCATAATTGTAAAAAAAATTATAGTTTTTCTCTCAATTAGCCTTGAGCTAGAGAGATAAATATAAACTGCTTGTACAAATTGTAATTTTTCGCAAGTAATAAATTTATTTGAATAGAATTGAATACTATAAAAAGAGTACAAATCAAGAACAGTGAGTGAGCTACTGTAAATGAATTTAAATAATATGATTTTACTTAACACAGTTTAATTACTAATATATGAAGTCAAAAGTTACATGCCGAGGCGTCACGGGTGCAGCTAGTGGTAATTTTTATCTAGAAAATAAATATATTTAATTTAAACAACACTAATGCAGTCCATACTTAATACAAGGTGTATACATGGTATTTACTGTTAATCTTTAATCGTCTTTCAAATTAATTTCGAAGTTGTGTCAATTTTCGTTAGTAATATTTTTATAAAATCAAAATAATAATCATAAGACTAATATAAAGCCACTAATATGCACATATTTATCTTGCGTCAAGGACCCTAACTTCATATACAAACTGATGGATTTTACTGTATTGTACTTACATCAAAAATTAAATAAATAAATAATTCGTGTGAAAAAGAATCAAATAATTACTCTGTTATTGATGTAAGAGTGGATGTGGAGCTCATCCAAAGCTGTAAACCAGTTTACTTACATTATCCATGTACTCATAAACAATATTAATCAACCGTAATCCATTTGATATTTTACATACTTTATAAGTAATTTATAGCTTATATTGTTAAAGCAAGAAGTAATGATTATGTTTATTCTTTTGGTCTCCAAACTTAATACATATCAATTTATTATGTCACATAAATTGTGCAACCCAACGTCGTACTATCAAAACATTGCTGGATCCATTAAGGGTGGGTGCAAAAGCACGGATTCAGCATTACATAGCTAAAATCCTGCCGTGTCCGGAAACATATAACCTTTTGTTAGACCTATCAATTGAAATAGTTATAAAAAGAGAAAATGAATCTGAGTTTACTATAAAGTAATTAAAATACAATATCTAATTACATCTAAAAATTAGTTTAACGGGATAAAATAATATAATAAATAGAAATACATGATCACAATAACCTCTAGCCTACATCGGCACATATGCCTAAGCTAGACCTGCTGAAAATAAAAACATTTCCCCAAACAGGCAACAGCTTTATTAATTTCTGAAGCAACACAGACAAGAGAACAAATAAAGCTCAATAAACAACATTTTTAACCAAACATTTACAAAATCAAACAATTTTACGAACACTTACCTAAACGTTTCTGGCCGCAAAACATGTCGTCAGAATGGAGAGCTTGTCGTCTACGCCAAGGAACACAGAAAACAAGTTCGCGGAACACAGAAAATGATCACAAAGACACTAAAACTAAATGGAACACAGAGAGGAAGACTGAACTGTCCGAGGGAGACGATCGTAATGTGCAAACAGCACAGTTGTCTTTGGATATAAATTCAATATCAATTTACTAAAAACGTTCGAATAAAACATTAAATTTGGTGTACACATTTAATCATTTGTTTAATTCGACATTTTATTCTATTGAAACTGGTATGATATATCCTTGATTTTATACGATTCCAAGAACGATTGTACAGTATATTAAACAACCCCATTGTTCATGTTTGGGTGGAACATCACTACCATATATGTATGTGTGGCTAGTTGGTTCACTCTACACCACGGTACAGGTTTGGGTGGATTAGTCAGTAATCAATACCTCTCGTGTATGGGTGGGTGGATCCTCATACCACACCTGTATAAGTAGGTGACTGTACGTGTATCTGTGGCTGGATGAAACATCAACACAGTTCGTGTGTTGGTGGGTGAGTGATTCAACATCACTGTACGTGTATAGGTGGGTGGGTGAGTGAACACCACTGTATGTTCATAGATGGGTAAGTAATTCATCACCACTATACGTATGTGGGTGAGTCATAATCACTGAGTACATGTTCAAGTGAGTGGGTTATCACTATTCTACGTGTTTGGATAGGTGAGTCATTTTCACTGTACTTGTATGGGTGGGTGGGCGTATCATAACAATCTACATGTCTGGTGGTAGGTGAGTGAGCCATAATAACTGTACGTGTATGGGTGCGTTGGTGAATGAGTCATAAAACCACAAATATGTGGGTGGGTGAGTCATCATCTTTGTACGTGTATAAATCAGTGGAACTAACAGTATAAAATACCTAGTATTAAGTTGTAATCATTAGCTTTCAAAATAAAAGCATCGCTTTAGATGTCTAATTGTTTATATAAAGGTTAAAACCATTCATAATCATAAGCAACCATTACCGTTCAGATTAGTTGTTAAAATATGTAACAGATCATATATAACATAGCTGTCTCCAAAATGATTTAGTCCTAGTGGATAACTTGGTCGAATACTTCGCCTAGTACAGCATTGTTAAATCAATAGAACTACTGTTACACATAGGCGTGGTAAATGGGAATAAAATTTACATGATTTTTTTGTAGTGGTAGTTAAAATTCATTGTATTTACTACATTTAATTTAATTATTAATACCTATACATTCTATCAATCTATAAGTCCATTAAGATCAAGGTTTTTATTTCATGAAAAAAAATTTTTGACACTTTCTCATTCTTTAATAATTAGCAGTTTTGAATACAAACTAACATCACTATCGAAATCCCCTCTGATGAATTTCAGTGATGTATTACTTGGCCTACCGCTTTGCAAGGAGATGGTTCATAATGTTCTATCTAGATTCATGTTAAATCTTATAAGATCCTCAGCAACTACTCAAGTTGATCAGTGGCTACCCACATTAATCCATAATGACTACCTAAGGTAGTATTGCGTGGGCTACCGAAGTGGTCAGTAACTGTCACGGCTCATCACAGGTTGCAACTTCTGATCGTTGGTGGTTACGCAAGTAGGTCAAAGACTATCGTAGCTGATCATAGGCTCTAATATTTGATGTATGGTTACCAAAGTTTAACGTACGTGACAACGAAATTTGACTAAAGACCACCCAAGTAGGTCAGGGAAAATCAAAGTCGAAAATGGACTACCTAACTAGGTCAGACACAACACACGTTGATGATGGGTTCTTAACATTGATTCTTAGTGACCTATCTTGGCTGATCACAGGCTATAAAATTTGATAAGTGGTTACCCAAATATAACATAAGTTACAACAAAAACTGACTACAGGTTAACTAAATAGGTCATGGACTACCAAAGTTGATCGGTGACTATCCACATTGAGCACACACGGCTACCTAAATTTATCACGGGTGTCTATACAAATATATCAGAGGCCTTCACTTTTCAATCAGATCAAAATTATGCATCTAAATTAACTTTTAAAAACAATTTGTATTTGAATATGTTTAAAATATATTTGTTGTATGCATTAAAGTAATTTCAGATTTCATTGCACACTTTTATCTAAATTCACATAACAAGCAAACATTTGACTATATAATTCATGTTATATAGTCAAATTTTCATTCTAACATAATGTTAGAAATTGAGTAGTAGATCTGGTGGCTCTATAACTAAGGTTTCGGACATTGGAGGGCTTTGTCCAAGGTTCACATCCCTAACTGAGTAATGGTCGGTACCTGACTCGTTGAATATATTCAATACACAGGCCTGCAGGCCCATGTGAACTGGAGAATAAAGTTACAGTTTTGACAAGATTTTATAAGGCATCACGTGATAATAAAAGGTAATGATTTATTGATTTCCTGACCCCTCGAGTTCTCACGCGACTATAGTTCACACCTTTACTGTTAGGAATTACCTACAGGACTTCACAATTAATTATATTTTGCACGCCATTGCAAGAACTGCAAAGTCATGACAAAAAAAAAAAAAAAAAAAATGGGGAGTGGTAGTGACAATATGTATTTTAATTTTTACGAATTCATTTAACTGTCGATACGTCACTTTTTTATACTAATGACTTTCTAAAAATTACTTAAAATATATTAAATATTAAGTTCTATACTTTATATCAATTGTTAATAATACAATAATAATAACTAATGTATTCTACAAGTCTAAAAAATCTTAGTTTAAATGTGCTATGAAATAGATATTGCAAATTAAAAACCAGGTAAAAGAAAACATTTAAAATACATGGATATATAATGATTTTCATTTATATTATATATTGTATTGTTATAAAGTGAAAACATTCCTAGTATTTCTTATCGAATATTTTGTTAAATAGTCATAGGATAGTAAAATATATGTAATATTAAGTATTGTACACTGTTGCTAATTTTACCTTAGCATATTTTATAGGGATAAATCATTAGTATATAATTTCCTTTTGGGAATAAACTAATCCGATTCGAGTTATTGTGGAAACAAAATTAATAATAACATCTGTTATAAAACAACATTCTATCATTATAGTGTACTACCATTTACAGATATGTGTTTCATATTTAAGAATTAGGGAAAATATTTAAGTGCTATTTTCATGCAAACTCTGTTATATTGTTTCTGAATGTAACGTTTTATTTTAAAAGTTTATGCTATTGAGTAGTAAAACTAAACCTTTCCTTCCTATTCAAAAATAAGACAAAAATAAATACCAAACTTATCATTTTGTATTTAAGACCAAAAGTTAAAAGTTACGCTTATCCAAACACATCAATACATGTGAAAAATTTATTTATTCTATGAAATTACTATCTTATGTTAAACCATTATAAATATAGTCCTTCCTACACATTCAAAGCAATTTAAATGTGTCAAATGGTTTAACTAACAATTAATTGAATAATATTTTTCCAAATGTCATTAAAATATTATCGAATGAGTATTTATTACAAAAAAAAACTATAATATTGAAAGGTACAGGGATTCACAGTGAATGCTTTGCACTTATGTCTGACAAGTAAAGCGATGTAACCATGTCAGTAGGAATTACTTAATTACCCCTGACACTTTGTGACAATTGAATTACTACACTCACCTTTCAAACAACGGCCACCCTTATCTTGGATGTTATAAAGCAAATAAGAAATTCTGAGTTGAATCACGATCACATTATACTTCACTTAAATTAAAATATTTCTGAAAGAATTTTATATTTGCTAAAGTGGTAATATATTTTCCGTTTGTATTATATTTTTATTACAAATATATGATAGTAAATAGGAAATAGTTTGGATTATATTTTTTAAAACAAATGAAATAACACACTTTAGAACTTTACTAATTAAGTAGAAGAGATCGATTTTGAAATTGGTTTACGATACGTCAATCTGGTTTATTAACAAATAAATTAAATTAATGTTTTAATCATAAATTAAAATATTAGTACCGTATGAAAAATAAATAATGACATCAAATAGTTTCTGCTAGTTGGACCAATGGAAACACTTTTGGACTGAATTTGGAAAGAAAATAATAGCGATTATCAATTGTTATTATAGTCCTCAAATCCTCATTAACATTTTCAGAAATCATGTTGGTAAGTGACATTCGGTTTAAATAACATTGCTCGTGTACTTGCAGCTTACACCGGTAGAAATGTAACCAATAAATGCTCTTATACGTACATTTAACATCGTGTCCCTTGACATAGTGACGACTTACTAGCTTGGTATACTGTCTTTACTGTTATACGTAGGCCTACATAACAGCGTGTCCCTTGACATAGTGACGACTTACTAGCTTGGTATACTGTCTTTACTGTTATACGTAGGCCTACATAACATCGTGTCCCTTGAAATTGTGACGACTTACTAGCTTGGTATACTGTCTTTACTGTTATACGTAGGCCTACATAACATCGTGTCCCTTGACATAGGGACGACTTACTAGCTTGGTATACTGTCTTTATTGTTATACGTAAGCCTACATAACATCGTGTCTCTTGACATAGTGACGACTTACTAGCTTGGTATACTGTCTTTACTGTTATACGTAGGCTGACATAACATCGTGTCCCTTGACAAAGTGACGAGTTACTAGCTTGGTATACTGTCTTTACTGTTATACGTAGGTCTACATAACATCGTGTCCCTTGACATAGTGACGACTTACTAGCTTGGTATACTGTCTTTACTGTTATACGTAGGTCTACATAACATCGTGTCCCTTGACATAGTGACGACTTACTAGCTTGGTATACTGTCTTTACTGTTATACGTAGGTCTACATAACATCGTGTCCCTTGACATAGTGACGACTTACTAGCTTAGTATACTGTCTTTACTGTTATACGTAGGTCTACATAACATCGTGTCCCTTGACAAAGTGACGAGTTACTAGCTTGGTATACTGTCTTTACTGTTATACGTAGGTCTACATAACATCGTGTCCCTTGACATAGTGACGACTTACTAGCTTGGTATACTGTCTTTACTGTTATACGTAGGTCTACATAACATCGTGTCCCTTGACATAGTGACGACTTACTAGCTTAGTATTACTGTCTTTACTGTTATACGTAGGTCTACATAACATCGTGTCCCTTGGACATAGTGACGACTTACTAGCTTTATAGTATACTGTCTTTACTGTTATAGGTAGGCCGACATAACATCGTGTCCCTTGACATTGTGACAACTTACTAGCTTGGTATACTGTCTTTACTGTTATACGTAGGTCTACATAACATCGTGTCCCTTGACATAGGGACGACTTACTAGCTTGGTATACTGTCTTTACTGTTATACGTTGGCCGACATAACATCGTGTCCCTTGACAAAGTGACGACTTACTAGCTTGGTATACTGCCTTTACTGTTATACGTTGGCCGACATAACATCGTGTCCCTTGACAAAGTGACGACTTACTAGCTTGGTATACTGTCTTTACTGTTATAGGTAGGCCGACATAACATCGTGTCCCTTGACATTGTGACAACTTACTAGCTTGGTATACTGTCTTTACTGTTATACGTAGGTCTACATAACATCGTGTCCCTTGACATAGTGACGACTTACTAGCTTGGTATACTGTCTTTACTGTTATACGTAGGTCTACATAACATCGTGTCCCTTGACATAGTGACGACTTACTAGCTTAGTATACTGTCTTTACTGTTATACGTAGGTCTACATAACATCGTGTCCCTTGACATAGTGACGACTTACTAGCTTAGTATACTGTCTTTACTGTTATACGTAGGCCTACATAACATCGTGTCCCTTGACATAGTGACGACTTACTAGCTTGGTATTACTGTCTTTACTGTTATACGTAGGCCTACATAACATCGTGTCCCTTGACATAGGGACGACTTACTAGCTTGGTATACTGTCTTTACTGTTATACGTAGGCCTACATAACATCGTGTCCCTTGACATAGGGACGACTTACTAGCTTGGTATTACTGTCTTTACTGTTATACGTAGGCCTACATAACATCGTGTCCCTTGACATAGGGACGACTTACTAGCTTGGTATACTGTCTTTACTGTTATACGTAGGCCTAGATAACATCGTGTCCCTTGACATAGGGACGACTTACTAGTTTGGTATTACTGTCTTTACTGTTATACGTAGGCCTACATAACATCGTGTCCCTTGACATAGGGACGACTTACTAGCTTGGTATACTGTCTTTACTGTTATACGTAGGCCTAGATAACATCGTGTCCCTTGACATAGGGACGACTTACTAGCTTGGTATACTGTCTTTACTGTTATACGTAGGCCTAGATAACATCGTGTCCCTTGACATAGGGACGACTTACTAGTTTGGTATTACTGTCTTTACTGTTATACGTAGGCCTACATAACATCGTGTCCCTTGACATAGGGACGACTTACTAGCTTGGTATACTGTCTTTATTGTTATACACTCAGTCGTTGCACATTACTAATAAGTACAGTATAACAAATTATAACTCAAGGTTTTGATTCAATGTATCCTTCTCGACATTTAGTATGATTTTAAAAACTTGATATTTCCTTTGTAAATATTGATTTTTTATAAATGTTTAAAAACTTATAAAAACACAAGCTTGACACATATATTGTCTTTGCATTTGCATATACTGTAATTTACCAAATTAAATTTTGTGCGTTTATTACTGTTGTACATTTTTAAACAACATGTTTTCAAAAGGTATAATTGTTCTTTCTGGGAAGGTGTTTATATATAACTAATTATTCTTAATATATAACTTAACCATAATTTGTACATATATGATTTCTTAACTGAATAAGATTAGTCTACAGTAAAGTCGTTATATTTCAAATAGTTTAAAATTCACCTCTTCAATATTTGTTCAAAAGAAGAGTAGGTACAGTTTTTTTAGTAGTAAAATTATCAACATTAAATAAAATGTAATTTTATAACTCTATATTCAACGTATATGTGTGATTATTTAGGTTTAAAAGGATACAAATGTTAATATTTGTGTAACAATTCACTTGAGACTCAATTATCTTTTTACTAGGTTATCAGCTAGATGTTAATTATACAGGGATGGGCAAAAGTCTAGAATATATTCAAATTCAAAACCATTAAAAAATATTTAATAAAACTTTGCTGTTATGTACATGTCCCTTTCCCAAACATTTAGACATATTTTACTTTTTTTCACATGGCCAGGTGATGGCCCATGAAAGAAGTCTTAACATTTTTAAATGTAAACCTACCTCCTGTTATACTCATTTTAAAAGTCTTTGTTTGTAAAACACAAGAATGCAAACCTGAGGTCAGAAGGATGACTCAGTCAGTAAATACAGCCGCTCAAAGAATTTAATGTCAGGGTTGAGCAAAAGTCTGGAATGTATTTATTAATTTTAAAACTATTAAAATAAAAGTAATGAAACTTTTTAGCTATGTACATGTTCCTATACCAAACATATGGACATATATTACTTGTTTTTTTTTTGCGTATCAAGAGGATGGCCGATGAAGGAAATCTTAAAAATATTAAATGTAGGCCTACCTCGATATATACCTCGTTTTAAAGGGATTTGTTTGTAAAATACTAAAGTGAAAATCTGAGGTCAAAAGGATTACCCATTCACAAAATACAATGATTCAAAGAATTTAATGTCCTATTACTGATTCTTCTCAGTTATAAGGCTATTTATTTAACAGTTTCAGGTTCCTGTTGCTGATTATATTGTTCATAGTTAACAATCGTAACAAACACCTGTGTTATAAAAAAGCTATGCAATTTAACTACGATAAAAATAAGAGAAAAACTATTAAAACACTTTTGACAGTAGGTTCACCTAAAATAGTTTTAGAATATTAGTATAATAATTTGTTTATTTTTTTTTTTTTATTTTATTTCTCATACTTAGATAAATTATACCTCTACGCAGCGATAGATAATAACTATTTTACATTTGTCTTAAGCAGTGTTAGTTATATGACATTAAATCCTTTAAATATGTTCTGACTGGGTTTTTTTGTCCTCACGTTTGCACTCTTGTGTTTTAAAAACAAAGACCTTTATAATGAGGTATAACTCGTGATAGGCTTATATATAACAATTTTAAGACTTCATGGGATGTTACCTGCATATGTGAAAAACAAGTAAAATATTTCCATATATTTGGTAGAGGGAAATGTACATAAATACAAAGTTTCAATACATTTCTTTCAATACATTTGAAATTATTAAATAAATTCCAGACTTTTTCCCAACCCTGTATAACCTTTATTTGTTTAAATAAAGGTTATAAAATGAATGACATGCAACAAGTTAATAAATATCTACAAAAATAATAATATATATGTATCATTCTATTGGTTTTCCATCAATCATGAGTCATTTCCTGTGTGCATGTGTCACAATCACAGTTTATCACATGCGATCCTTCATGTATGTCTCAGTTATTTGGTTTTAGATACAATAACGTTATGAAATAAATAAATTTCATCACGGTTTGTACCAACATTTGCCTTTAATATTGCAAGTCATACCTAATTTATGATATTTCCCTTAATATAACAGGATGGTATAGTTTGTTATATTATAATTCTAATAATTAAAGAACAGTATTTTTTTTAAACTTCAATATTATGGCTTAGAATTTATATCAACGTGTAACAATATTTTACAATATGGTGTCAAAATAATCACAAATATGGGAGATTTAATTACATAATACATTGCAATAAACCCGATTTAAAGAATAACGCAAAAAATATACTTGCCAGTCTAAGATTTAGTTAGCTTCACAATCAAACGTAAGGACCCACCCATTCATACAGGTACAATTGTATTGACTCACCCACCACATAAATACAATTGTATTGACTCACCACCACGTAGGTACAGTAGTATTGACGCATCCACCCACCCATACACGTAAGTGATATTGACCCACCCAAACACCTGCATACTCATATACGTATAGAAGAAGTACCCACTCCCCAACTCGTACAAATACAGATATTGGTATTTACCCACCCACCCAACCTTATTTGTACAAAATTATTGTACAACTAATACACGTACATAATTATTGGCCCATCCACCCACCTATACACATACAAAGGTTGTGACCCACCTCCTATTCACATGTGTACAGGAAAATTGACCCACCCACCTATACACATACAAAGGTTGTGACCCACCTCCTATTCACATGTGTACAGGAAAATTGACCCACCCACTCATACAGGTACAATAGTATTGATCCACTCATGCGCGAAAGGAAGTTACTATCCTTCCACCTACTCATATACGTATAGATTTATGGACCCACTCGCCCATTTATACATCTACAGAAGAAATTACCCACCAGCCTATTAATACATGTACATTATACTAACACACCCATCCATTCACACTCATTAATCGGTATCTACCCACCCACTCACTCACCCATAAACATACAATAGTACTGACACTACCACCCAGCCATATTTGTAGAGAGGTATCCACACCTATACACGTACAGAGGTAGTAATCCACCTGCTAATCGTAGTGACCTACCCACCCGCCCAATCATGCACTTACTGTATTGTATTGTAGTGCCCCCCAAATGTCCCCATACACTTACAGAAGTTACTACCCATCCGCTAACCCATCCACGTGCAATGATCCCCCCCACCTAAACACTTACACTGGTATTTACTTACCCACCAACTCATACACGTACATTAATACTGACCTACCCAACCACCCATACACGTATAATTGTACTGTATTGAATTTCTCCCATGCCATGACGACTTAATTTTTTATAAAGTAAATACTATTAATAATTAGGACCGTTAAAAATATCCGACATAACTTAACTAATTCACCAATATCCATTATTATGCCATAAAAAACCTATAGAAACTATAAATATTTAACAATCTTCATTTAAATGACAATTTTAAACTCTGAATTACAACTTTCAATCTAAAAGGCCTATTAGATTACAAAATAGTCTTATGTAAATATTTCAAAATGAGATTAAAGTCTCACATATAAGAGAAGGCATACATACAATAGGGGTCATACTAATAGGACTTGTGATGTTACACAATAGCCCCACTTTCATTACACTGGATGGCTTTTGACGTTCCTTCAAGCATTCAACAGAACAAAACATTCTACTTTGATTGTTTCAAATTGCTACTATGAACTGTTTCATTAGTCGATGAAGGCACTGGTATTACTAATGACGACATAAAAGCAGTTCAAGATTGACAAAGAGTGTTAACTGCTAAATAATGTTGATATGACATCAAATTATGATTCTTTACTCGGAGTAAATTTAATAAGAAATAATCAGCCTAAGATTTTTCTCAATATCATACAAATTATAAACTATAAGAAAACACTATAAAAGTATTATGTTGTAGACATTTAATGGATTTTATATTCGAAATAAATTTACTAGCAATTTTACAGGGACTCATTCCAAAGCTTATATTTATATTAATTTGAAGGATAAATAGATACAATTTTAAAAGACGAAAACGTTTACCATTAGAGTAACAATCTTTAAGTCACAATTAATTAAGAAAACATCTTTGGAGGAAGGGTTTATTTAAAATACAATACACACAAAGGAGATAGTACTTCGATATTTCCAAATAGTGCATCTCCCCCAATTACTGTTGCAATATACTTCTGAAATTAGGACCCTTGCAGTAGAACTCTCAACCAGCAGTACTTAGCATACCAGACAGTATCAAGATGTTCAAAATGACGTAACAATAGGCTGCCAGAAACAGAGTTGTATATTTAGGACGGTTCTTTGTTCATGTTACATGTGTCCAAGTTAGTCAATGAACATGCATCTGTTTAATTAAACCGCATTGCAACAGTGTTGGATGTATACTAGGTACAGAGATTTTGAGGCGTTACTCCAGTCGTGGTTTGGCTCTGTTAACTGTACTGATTACAAGCTAGCATCTGCTTTATACATGTAACTGTTTACGTATAGATTAAACGTGGTCTGGTTTTACGTTTCAGTAGACAGGTAATTATTGACAAAATATTTATTACATGATTCTAATAACAGAGATATTTATCACACAACATGTTTAGTATAAAATAGCAAAAAACAAAATATATCATTATAATTGTATCACTTTATGCTATTCAGATATAAACACATTCAGTGGTCAAATTTATAGGTAACTATTTTATAAAAGACTGAATATCTGTACGATAAGAGCAGTTTTATATAATAAAGATATGTCTGTATTATAACGCAAATACAGAAATGTAGTGACAACAATACATTTACCAATATAACAATACAGAAATGAATATAACACAGATTGTTCGTTATCAAGTTTTTGAAACAAATTAAAATTAACTCTATTATTAAAATTTGAAATATTGTAAGTGATTTATCACTATCAATAGTTTTTTCTAAAGCGATTCAGGTTAGATATTATTTTACATTTTTAATAGAAAAACCTTGAACTATAATGAATGTTACACATATATGTGTGTTGTAGAAGTATATAAGAACACTTTTAAGTGGTTCTGAATTTTAAGGGTGATGATTGAATTGGACTATCTAATAATAAAAAGTCTATTTTACGATCCAACGTGTATTGGAGTTATAGCAAAAATATAAAATTAAAATTCTATAATCTATATTGTAAACCAATAACCTTCACTTTATATTATATATCAATATTTCAAGCACCTTTGATGATTTTTTTCAGTGGAATAAATAAAGAAGATATTTTATAACACTATTGTGGTTACCAAATGACGAACAGATAAACAAAGGATCTGACGTGATGGACTGTGAATGTGACGGCCGGAAATGACTCGTGATCAATGGAAGTCCAATGGAATTATATATTTATTGCTCTCTTTGTAGGATTTATTGATTTGTTGCATGTACTTAAATATATATTGGATTGATTTAGTTTTAGAACAAATATGGACAAAGCTAACGATTCTTAACTATACCAATGTAATGCTATGACTAAAAACGTCACTCATACACCCTGAAAAATTGGCACAACTGATCATATATTGTGAATAATGAATTACACACAACCACTATTTTATCCAGATTCTTCCTGACATTTCTTAATATCTACTTATTTGAAAAAAAACGTAAACAAAACTGAATTAGGACAACTTATAAAACTCTAAGAATATTTAACGTTGATAATATTCCAAAACAAAAATAATATTACAAGTTTTAAGGCCCTTGTGTATTTAACAAAGCGTTACATGTACATTTTTAGTTCATAACTTGTACTCAGTTGTTTTAGTAATAATAATAAGACTACATACTCGTATTTGAATAAAATAACTCAATGAAATTATTATAGTAATTCAACATGTAATAAAGCAATCAGAAAACGTTTGCATGGCCAATTATTTTCAATAATCTTTCAAGTAAGAAAGAAGTAAATAGTTAAACATATTATGAGTACCAGCACATTTTAAATAGAGAAAATTGTTTATAGTACAGGTAAATAAAAACATGTATATGACTTAATGCCTTTGCAACATGTTAAATACTTGTTGGTTTTTTGATTTTGGAAAATAAAAATAAATATATAACATAATTAAATCACCAATAAATAATGAATAATACAAAAATATATTTTGTCAATGTGTCCTGATGGTTAAAAGGGAATAACATTTACAATTTTGTATTATATAAAGCATGTATATCTTGTTTGTAATATATTTTTAATCAAAAAACTATTTTAGGTATGTTCACTTTGAAACAAGTTGTTTTCAATAAGATATAACAATTGATAAGCAGTCCTGAACATAGTTTATTTGGAATGGTATATAACGTTTGCCTATTATCTTGATAGACTGGAATATTAATGTGCAAAACAAATTTAGATTGATTGCTGGTATTTTCCTGTATATACTTCAATACGGTTACACTAGGTATGGAATTAAAATAACTTGAAACGAGCTCTATGTGAAATAGGAACATTTGGTTTAACTTAAAGTATTTGTGATGGACTCCAGAAAAAAAGTTATTTCTAACGTAAATGACCTGCATAAAAGCATCATTTATCTTAAGCTTATCGTTATTAAAGGTACTGTTTTATAAAACTGTTCTTTGTTTAGCGCTACAACTAATTAATCATTATTAAAATTTGTCAAGTTTAAGGCAAATGTTTATTAACATAAATTCCAAAATGCCAAAACTATTAATATGAAAATAAATGTACAAAAAAAGCCATAAATAATCCAACCCTGAACAAATCTACTAAAACAATATGTTATTAGGGGACCCCCTCTGGTAACTCTATTCAAATATGATAATTTGGTAATTTGCTAACTCCCCCAAAAATCCATTAAAATATGATGTGATTAGCCAACTCCCACAAAAAATCTATTAAATTATGGATGTGGTAAGCTAACTTCAATAGGGGTTTCATTGAAAAATGATGCGGTTGCCTAAATACTACATAAAATCTATTAACATTTGAAATAATCAGCCAACTCCCACAGAAATTCTATTAAAATATGACGTAATCAGATAAAAACACTAAATATTTTATAAAATATGATGTATTTAGCTGACCACCACAAAAAAGCCATTGAAATATGATGGGTTAGCTATCATGTGAAATCCATTAAAACCTGATGTGAGCCAGCTACTGGGGAGGGGTTTCTTAACAATTATGTGGTCAGCCAACTACCACAAAATATAAAACAGATTAATTGTTTCAAACATCTGTCTATCCGTTATAATCGTACAGAATAAAATTTCCAATACTTGTTTGTAACTTAAAGTAAAATATATTTTTATAAATAACTAACACAAAGAATTTTGTTGATGTCTGAAGGTGCCTACATTGTAGGCGAAAGGCCTCACAGAATAAATCATGTAATTGGAATATATGAAAATTTTAAAAATGTTTTCAATCAACATATTGTTGATAATATCGTGAATATAGAAAGTTAATCAGACTGTAATGATTTTCAATTAAAATATGTAAACAGAATAAAAGTAATAACTGTCTTGTGTGTATTTTTATAATATTAAATTAGTAACAAATACTATTTAACACACTGTTGTCGTATGGATTTTCTTTTTTATATCAACTAATCTCTTTTTGATCTTTTTTGAAATTGTCACGAGTTTTGTGTACTAATTGATTTAAGTTAGTGGAATCAAGCTAGACAAGAGTGTTATCAGTGGACGCAATGACAGATGAAGTCAAGGGTCATTACGCGCGGCACTACCTCCAGACTCAAGAATGAAACTACCACGACTACTGCTACCACTGAACCTGCAACGATTTATATACAATCTATTAATTCAAAACATTTGATTTCGATAATACTTGAGAAAAATACTACTGCCATCAATGACATTAAAAAAAGAACAAAAAGAAATATGTGCATCTATTGAACATTGTCATAGTAATATTTCCGACATTAAAGAACTGTTAACAGGTCAGGATTTAAAAGTTGCTAAATGCGAAAGTGTCATTCTACAAATTAATGAAGAAACCAACAAAATTAACAGTAATGTGCTGAAAGTTGAAAAAGATTTCCGGGACCTAGAGCAATACTCCCATACAAATAATTTGATTGTTTATGGCATACCAGAGGAGAAGAATAAAAATGTTATTTTTGTGGTGCGACGGCTTGCTACTGCCCTTCATTTCGAGAACTGGTCGTCTAATATGTTGGATGCTGTGCACAGGATGGGTAAGATCTCTGATTCACAACCAAGACCCATCATAATTCGCTTCATTAGCCATCTCGACAAGGACAAATTCCTGAGTAAGAGGAAAGTTCGCCGCAACCTCAAAGCCACATATATATAGGCTTCAGTAGTGAAGACTCAATCTATGTGAATGAATCATTATACAGTACAAGTAAACGTCACACAACACAAATTTATTACAATATAAGCACAAAATAAACAAATATATTACAATATTATATTACATTCTTTTGTGAATCCCTCTGCTCTGAGGAAGGTAAGCGTGGTTCACCGAAATCAATCACCATAATATTCGTGCATTTTGTACTTGTATTGTAATATATTTGTGCATTTTGTGTTTATATTGTAATAAATTTGTGTTGTGTGTCGTTTACTTGTACTGTATATATATATATATATATATATATATATATATATATATATATATATATATATATATATATATATATATATATACCAACACGTATTATGCTAATTAAAAAACTATTTAATGAATCATTGACACCGTCAAATAGGGAGCTGCTGAAGAAGACGCGAGAGGTGGCGAAAGAGAAGGGTTACTCTCATGTGTGGACAGCCAACAGCACCATCTACACTCGAAGGCAAAATGATCGCCAGCCATCAGGATTGTCAGCCAGGGACTTTTATCGTATGTAGCTTGAAATGGTTTGTGAGTAATGTTGATATTTATTTATTTTTTGCATGTTGTTTAGTAGTACTAATTTATCGGGCTGTTTGTAAATTCTATTTATTTATTTCTACGTATTAATTTATTTATATGTCTCGTATTATCTATTTATTTATTTACTATTGTATTTATGTTTATTGTGTGTTCTAATTTATTTATTTGTATTATATATTTATTATATATTAAATTTAATATGAATAGGTTCACTAAAAATTTATTATAATTGTTGAAAATTTATTTATCATTGGTATTTAATATGTCATTATAACAATTTATTAATTGGAATTAAATTTAAATAACATACAGTCAAAATTAATTTTAATGTTTTCAAGCAATTAGTTTATTATCAAAATGTACAAGGACTAAGAACCAAAACTAATACTTTTTTCAACAATATGCTATCAAGTAATTATATGATCGTAGCTTTGACTGAAACAAATTTACAAAGTAGTATAAATTCGTCAGAGATTTTCCCTGATCGTTATAATGTCTTTCGATGTGACAGAAATCTAGAAGTAACAGGGAGGCAAGGTGGTGAAGGGGTTCTGTTGGCAGTATACAATGATTTACTGTGCAGTAGGATGGAGAGTTTTAATGATACAATACTGGGATGTGAGTGTGTTTGCGTCAAAATTTCAAATAACAAAGGAAACACGTTTTACATTTATGTAGTTTATTTTAGGCCAAGGTCACCTCTGGGGGTTTATCAAACTTTTTTTGATCTCTCTATTCAATTTAAATGTTCAATAAATAGTCGCATTCTCATTTTAGGAGATTTCAATTTATCAGTTTGGTAAAGACTATTACTTATATGATGGTGATATATTGTGTAAAGAATTGTCTATATTTTTTAATATAAATAGCTTGACTTTAAAAAAATTATGTTCGCAATTTCCAAAATAAAACCTTAGATTTAATAATCACAAATGAGGAAGAGGAAGGAATTGTATCAAGATGTGAAGAGCAGTTAGTCGGGGAGGATCCCTATCACCCGGCCCTAGAGGTGAGTGTTGACACTGTTATTCCGTTATCGTATCGGTCAAGGTCAAACCGATCAGCTGGCTACTGTTATCGTAGAGCTAACTTCTTGCAAATATATCAAGAATTATCTAGGGTTGACTGGTCGAATTTGTATTCCCTTGCAGATATTTATCAAGCTGTAGATTATTTTAACAACCAAATTTATAATAGTCTTGATAAATGTTGTCTTTTAGAAATAAGAAACTATCTAACTACCCTATTTGGTTTACACCTTCTATAATTTTTAATTTGAAACCTAAAGAAAAATTGAGAAGACAATGGAAAAAATAGTTCTGCACAAAATTATAATTTATTCAAAGCCCAATGTACCTTAGTAAAAAATGAAATAAATTTAGCTCATCGTTATTATATTATTAATTTGGAAAATGATATAAATATTGACAGTACTACATTTTGGAATTTTATAAAAAATAAAAAGACTGGGAAAAATAAAATGTTTGTCATGCAATACAATGGAGTAAAAACATGATAGTGGAGTGACAGTGGCAAAGCGTTTGTTGATTACTTTAGCTCAGTGTATGAACAGTATGTGAACGAGTGTTGAATGTGCGGTGGAGGGGTCGTGTCGGGCTGGCGTGTCCTGTCTCACACTGCCTCACCTTCGCTGCCGGGATGTACAGGATACCATTAAAAGATTAAAGTCAAAGTGTACCATAGGCCCTGATTTACTTCCACAGTATTTATTTAAAGGTTTTTCGGAGTTATTAATAAACCCCCTGACATTTTTATTTAATTTAAGTCTAAATTAAAAAATATTTCCTGAGAAATGGAAGGTTACTAAAGTAACGCAAATTTTTAAAGCCGGTAAGAGAGATAAAATTACTAACTACAGGCCAGTGGTATTTTTGTCGGTTCCTGCAAAAATATTTGAGATGATTGTACATAAATATTTATTTGGTCACTTTGAAAAATACATTTCCGACTATCAACATGGATTTGTACCCGGCAGATCTGTAAATACAAACCAATTAAATTCACTACTTATGTTTCCTCGGGGTTGAACTCTGGGACTCGGACTGATAATTTGTTCCTTGACATGGCCTAGGCGTTTGATAAAGTCGATTTCAATTTTATTTAAAAAGCTGCATTATTATGGCGTCTCAAATAATTTACTGTGCTTTTTCATATCATATATTGTAAATAGAAAACAGTTTGATTCTTATAATGAGGCTTCATCATTTACTTTCACAGTTCAATCGGGAGTACCACAGGGTTCTAATTTAGGGCCTTGCCTTTTTACGATACTAATTAATGATTTAAGTGATTGCATTTCGTCTGCTAAGGCACTATTATATGCCGATGATTTAAAATTGTTTAAACGTATAAAGAGACCTGAAGATACCGTTGGTTTACAGCAAGATTTACAAAGTGTTTTTGAATGAAGAAGAAATGCTATGTTTCGAAATGCTATTAATGACTTTTACTTGAGATCAGGACAATCAAAATTGTGATTTTTTTTAAATGGAGTTCTAATTAGTAGAGTAAATAAAGTTAAAGATTTAGGAGTTTAAGTGACTCATACATTTTCTTTTAATCCACATGTTGAGACATGCATAGCTTCTTGTTCTAAATTGATGGGTTTTATTTCTAGACAAAGTATACATTTTAGAAATACTGAAACTTTAATTACACTTTATCTCTAATTGGTCAGGTCGAGGTTGGAGAGTGCTGCAGTAATTTGGAATCCATGTCATATAACGTATAGAGATGCACTAGAAAGAATTCAGAAACGTTTTTTACGATTTTTATTTTATTAATGTTTTAATATTTACACGTATACGATTCCATATCATGAATTGCTAGTGATGTTTGGGTTTCAGAGTCTTGCCCTGAGGAGAACACTCATGGGTCTGTATTCCTGTGTAGACTGGCACGGGGTGGGGTTGGGGACGTCGCTAGTCTGGCCGGTCTGTCTTTCTGTGTTTCCTTTTTTCGTAGTAGAAATAAACTCCTCTTCTCTCTCCCTCACTGTCGTACAGCCTCACACGCCTCTTCACCTCTTTTTAAACTTATCAAATCCTTCAGTATACTATGTTTTAGTTAATAATGATTTAGACTTATTCTTTGACTTTTCAAAAGTGTTTAAATCAAAATGTTTAGCTGGGTTAATTATGTTAAATACATGAACAAGCTATTTTTCTGTCCATCACTAAATTAATATTGTACTATATTCTTCATTTGTATTTAATTAAATTGTATTTAAGCTCTATTTTATGTATGTGTCAATGAAAAATTGTTAGTAGTATTTCTTTGTTATATGTTTATCTATTGTTTGTTATCATTTTACATAGTCTAGTCACAGATTGTTTATTCATATACAAGTTATTACTATTGTTATATATTATTTGTTATCAATTTACATAGTCTATTTAAAAAAATGGTTAATTCGTATGCAAATTATTACTATTTATATTTATTATTATTTATTTACTTTCGTATTTATTTATGAGAAAGTATTAATACTTTTAATCCATAAGAAAATGAAGTGAGGTCAAAGACCTCCACAGTGAACTTTATAATGGAATGAACTGCTTTGAGGAAATGGTCTTTATTAACTGTATCAAAACATGTAATAAAATTAATATATATATATATATATATATATATATATATATATATATATATATATATATATATATATGAGGAGCTTTGATATCGTATAAGTATGACTCATAATTGCCTTCCTAATTAAGCGTAATTCTCAACACTACACAACATAACTAGACCAATTGAGTTAATAAACGTGACGTCACTGTACAAGTCTTGAGGGATTGATTCTGATCAGTGACGAGGCGAGATTCTGGTTAACCTGTGACCTAGTTGAACTACGTAACACAGTTACTTGCCTTCCTCATAGTACGACATTAAATTATGGGTTAGTTATAAATATTTTTTAATTTTACAATATAACATTTCATAATCTCTCATCGTAAGTTAATTTTGATGTTTTTTTGTAAAATATTAAGGTCTTTCAAAAGGGTATATTTATAATTTTGCATGGTATAAAAATATACATTAAAAAAGTATAGACAGCTATTTATTGATAATTCACCATATTGCAAGTAGATAACTCTTCAAATTTTTTAATTACAGTATATGTATTTATACTCAAAACATGAAACCTACTCTAGTTATATTGTAGATGCTACGTAATTATGCAATGCAGAATACAGCCTCTGGTTCACGAACATAACACAGTTTAAATGGTCAAAATTACTGAGAACTGAATATTAAAAAAATCCTATTCATATGATTTCAATGTTTAACTTGTAAGTGCTGTATAGTGAAAATGTTATCAAATGAATCTAATATGAATATATTATCCGTAATATATACGACTGTAAGTTGTAGAAAGTATTTATAAATGTTTACTGATACAATGATGTAGATAAATATCAAAATGTAATACTTATAATTTGATACAATACTAATACAATGATGTAGATAAGTACCTAAATGTAATAATTGTAATTTGATACAATACTAATACAATGATGTAGATAAGTACCTAAATGTAATACTTATAATTTAATACAATACTAATACAATGATGTAGATAAGTACCTAAATGTAATACTTATAATTTGATACAATACTAATACAATGATGTAGATAAGTACCTAAATGTAATACTTATAATTTAATACAATACTAATACGATGATGTAGATAAGTACCTAAATGTAATACTTATAATTTGATACAATACTGATACGATGGTGTAGATAAGTACCTAAATGTAATACTTATAATTTAATACAATACTAATACGATGATGTAGATAAGTACCTAAATGTAATACTTATAATTTGATACAATACTGATACGATGGTGTAGATAAGTACCTAAATGTAATTCTTATAATTTGATACAATACTGATACGATGATGTAGATAAGTACCTAAAAGTAATACTTATTATTTGATACAATACTGATACGATGGTGTAGATAAGTACCTAAATGTAATACTTATAATCTGATACAATACTAATACAATGATGTAGATAAGTACCTAAATGTAATACTTATAATTTGATACAATACTAATATAATGATGTAGATAAGTACCTAAATGTAATACTTATAATTTAATACAATACTGATACGATGGTGTAGATAAGTATCCAAATATAATACTTATAATTTGATACAATATTGATACGATGATGTAGATAAGTACCTAAATGTAATACTTATCATTTGATACAATACTGATACAATGATGTAGATAAGTACCTAAATGTAATACTTATTATTTGATACAATATTGATACGATGATGTAGATAAGTACCTAAATGTAATACTTATTATTTGATACAATATTGATACGATCATGTAGATAAGTATCCTAAATGTAATACTTATAATTTGATACAATACTAATACGATGATGTAGATAAGTATCCTAAATGTAATACTTATAATTTGATACAATACTAATACGATGATGTAGATAAGTACCTAAATGTAATACTTATAATTTGATACAATACTAATACGATGATGTAGATAAGTACCTAAATGTAATACTTATAATTTAATACAATACTGATACGATGATGTAGATAAGTATCCAAACGTAACACTTATAATTTGATACAATACTGATACGATGATGTAGATAAGTATCCAAATGTAATACTTATAATTTGATACAATACTAATACGATGATGTAGATAAGTACCTAAATTTAATACTTATTATTTGATACAATACTGATACGATGATGTAGATAAGTACCTAAATGTAATACTTATAATTTGATACAATACTGATACGATGATGTAGATAAGTATCCAAATGTAATACTTATAATTTGATACAATACTGATACGATGATGTAGATAAGTATCCAAATGTAATACTTATAATTTGATACAATACTGATACGATGATGTAGATAAGTACCTAAATGTAATACTTATAATTTGATACAATACTGATACGATACAATCATTTGATGTTGATTGTACACAACAATAGGTTTTCGAATGTATATATATATTTTTTTTTTCAAAATTAGTATTGTTATATTTAATTACAATAAAATCAAATTAAATATAACTTAAAATAATCATTAAAAAGAAATTACAAACATGATTATTCTTCGGGAATTATATATACAAAACTTATTTCCTTGGTCACGTTAAGTTTGCAGCTATGACGTCAGATTCAAGGCGATGATACTAACGCTCCTGGCGGCCTTTACGTGCACCTCTACCATTCTCTACACTACAGTCACCGCCTCTCCAGTCTACCGTGCGCGTCCCGACAGAGCGGTAGTACTTGCGGCGTAAACAAGTTGTGTGCCCGTGCGTATGTTGCTGTCTTCTAGCTTCATGTTTAAGGGATGTAATTCTTACTAATAGGTATGTAATTTACCTTTTAATAGTACTATATAGACTAAAGAATGTTCAATATATCACATATTTCTATAGTGTAAGGTGTTTATAATTCAAAATGGTAGTTTTTATTTCGGTTAAAATTAATATTTACCAATCATCAAAGCTTTAATAATCACGTTATCTTTCTTATAATCAGTGTAATAGTAATATAAATGCAAGTATGAACAGAACTATTAAAACACTTATCATAACACTATCATATAGTACATGTTTTGTTACACTTTTTTCATTTATTATTAATATTTTATATAGCAAGTCACTTTCCTTTCACATAATATTGGAATAATATGGATTCATTGTATACTAAAAACTAGTTATATACTTTATTTAAATTTCATTTAAAGTTTAGTGTAGTACTTCCACAATTTTACAAAGTTTATCTAATTTTGGTATTTTTTTAAAGATTTCAATTTATAAAGTTCAACCAATAAAATAACAAATTATTGGTTTATTTATGAACGTATACAGGGAACTAGTATGAGAAAAATTAACGGCGTATTAAATATTTTAATATTCACAACTAATGAGACTAGCCTATAGATAGTTTTTAAATCTTGTTAAATTACAAAATACATAACATAATTTTATTTTTACTGTCAATGGATATGTCATTTTCTATATAAATAATATTACGTGAATAAATTTACGATCTTAGTCGTATTCTTATACTCTGTCATGAGAACAAGTAAAATAATAAAAACAATAACTAAAACCACATTCAATATATAGTTATGAAAATGATTCATTCATCTCTTCAGTGTAGTAAATAAAAATAATTAATTTTACATTTACTACATTAAAAAATAATTAAGATTTTTGTTTTATTCCCTTATAATTTACAAACTAATTTTTAATAAACAAAACTTACCTGGTAAAACAATGTAGAGCTAGCGTTTGTACGTTAAGGAAGAGCAAGCTTGAAACGAAAGTTTAGCTTGTACCTAAACTTGAAACGAAAAACTTGTTAAGAGGCTAGGTAGTTACCGGAAGGCCATTATTTATTAATATATGACTTTTAACTAGATTATTAACCAAATATTTTACTACAAGAGTATCAAATTATAACGGATAACTTACTTTATTATCTTAACCTACAATTATATGTGTAGTAAAAATAATTTATAATTTTTAAAAACTGAGAATTTTAAATGGTGCCAAACATACGAGGCATATAAGTTATACTTGTATAATTGGTATTGATTTTGGAACCTGCCCTAATAACATAACTGCAATTGAACTAAAATAAATATATGTTAGTAACGATATTAAGTAGTTCATACACTTGTTAAGCAGTTCATTATTGTGTTTCACAATGTTCACATGAATTACTTGAAAAATCACTCACCTACATTGATAGTTACAGACTTGAATGAATGCGGCCCCTTGCCTAACGCTGGTTCGCAGGCGTTCTACAGGCTGTATTTTAGCGGGCACACCGGGCTATTAAGTCGTATGATAACGATGCCCTCATTAAATATTTTCTATATAAGGCATTTTTTTTACAGATAGCAACACTTTTTTAAATTGATACATTGTTTAACAAATCACTAAATGTTATTTAATTAATTTGTGAAAATCAACCTTGTAAAACTTTACCACTTATTTTTTCCTCTGAACATTTATATATGTCTTTTTGTGAAAAAACTCCATAGTCTACTACAATTAAAGAACACGTCATGTTAGTATAACAATTTAATATTACTTTAAAAAAAACTTACTGTGTTTATCAAGGAACATTACGTGAACATCTCAGTCCCACATATACATACAAGTGTCTACAGTTGAAATACACATAAGTGTTTTATTTTACTTCGAAATAAAACGTTTTGTACAAAACAAAAATATAATATACAATACGAAATAAAATATACAAAACTGTAAAATATTAGTTTTATTTAATTTTAAATGTGCACTATATAAATCCGTTAGGTCACATATGTTAGTTGTCGTAATAAACATAAAACGCCTTCATTATTTTAGATACTACATGTGACGCATGGCTGTACGTGGGACGAATCCACGTTCATTCAAGTCTGTAACTATCAGTACAATCATATTTGTTGTGTTTAGTTGTAGTGTGTGTTGATAAAAATCTTAGATAATGTTTAAATATACGAAAACTGTTATTTAATTTACATTTATGGATAGGCCAGATAATAATTTTAAAAAGTATATAGTCTTTTTTTAATATTACAGAAACCATACAGCGCTTTATATTGAGATTAATATAAAAGGTTTTCAACACTTATATTAGCACAACCATTTTGAAATAAATCAATCATTATAATAACCTGTTTACTGAGTTGTAAATACATTGTTTAAGAAGCATTTTTTATCCTACCCATTGTTTGGTGGTTGCATTGGTTGTTTATATATTGTGTAAATATGGCAATGTAACTTATCATTGGAGTAAGAAATTTATTTTTTAGTACATTTTATCATACGTTTAAACATCATAACTATTTTATATCAAATTTTGAACAACGTTTTTAAGTACATTGGAAGGAATTTAGTTGAAATTAAATACTTAAGAAACCGAATGCCATATATTTATGTAAATTTACATAAGAACAATTACAATTTATAATTAAATACATAATGTCTATTGTATTGCCGGCATAGTGGCTCAGTTGATACGGACTGCAGAAGGCAAGGTCGAAGTTTCGAATCCTCACTGAGAAAACGGTCGGTACTTCACGTACATATAGGCCTTCAGGCCCATGTGAACTGGCGGGTGAAGTTTTTAATTGAAAGAAAAGGTGTTTAGAAAAGTAAATATAAATTTGATAACGAAATGAAAATTATAGTATGTATTTTGTAGTCAGTAAAAAAGTGTATTTTGAGCGTATGTTATGAGCCAAGTGTAATCCAGAATATCTGTAGTGGAATAATATTTATGTGGTTTCTTTGTCACAACCGTTACTACAAAAATGGAACCTGACACATTAATTTCCTGTATAAACTCTTTTATTAATACAACTAACTTAGCTTTTAATTATTAACTGAAGACGAAGTATATTTTCTGTTTAAATTATGGCGTACTGTATATAACTTAAACGATCCTGTTTCCGTTAATAAATCAGAATATTTTGTGCAGGACTTTCCTGCTTGTTCAGTTTTAGCCATCGGTGCTTTTATCGGTGCTTAACTGTACAAAGTTTGTTTTATAAAAGGATTTATGAAATTTCAAATATACATTTTCGTTTGAATTAAATGTTCTTCAGTTAAAAGTCTGAATAATACATCATGCATTTTTTTGCTACTTTCCCAATTAACATTACGCCTATCCACATATTTAACTGTTTGTATGAGATTACAAATCCAATCTCTATTGAAATAAATACATTTTCCTATAACGGACATGGTAATCAGATCAGTTTACAGTGTCAAACCACCCCTTCTCTATCCCCCATATGTGTCACTCTATTTGTGATTTTAATTTATGAAATTATATTATTTGTTTTGATGTTTTTTGTTCGAATAAGTGAATAACACCATATATCAGTTTTAGTTTCTTAATATATTCAATTTACAAAATAGCAAGCAAAATTACAGAAATTTACAACTATCTAAAGCGAATGTAAATTCGTAGAAATTTATTGTTATTACAAAGTTCTATGCATGTAATTTGTTGTGGAATCTCATGCTTACTAAATTATGTTAAATATACAAATATATGTAATAACGAATGATATATTTCTTAAAATTTAACTAAATTACAGAAAATTTTAAATTTGTGTTAGGCTTTTAATTAAATATATATTAACCTATACAATATGTTTAAACATGATACATACCAGTAAATTAAAAGCCTTAAAGAAATTAAATTAAATTAAATAGCTATGGTTTTCTACCTGTTGGTTTCAAAATTGAGTCACAAAGGTTCGTTGATTATATTTTCTGAATATTTACAGTTCTGAACTGAAATTGTTTGTACTGAACGGAGGAATATAAATATTATGTCATTTCTTGAATATTCCAATAAATTAGACATTTAAAAAAGTAAAATAAAGTTATAAAACAAGTATAAAGGGTGTTTAAAATGTAAACAAATACATTACCAAAATAGGTAATAGGCCTACTATCATAAAGATTAAAGTTTAAGATAAATATGCTGATTTAGAATTATATAATATAAAACTGTAATTTGCTGAGTATAATTTACTAATTCAATGTAAAATAACTGGTAAATAAATTCATACCCTAGAATGAATGCAAGGGTAAAACATATCCCAACAAATTTAAAAAATGGTTTTAGTGGTGATTAAGGAAATAAATGTAACGTTCATGGATGAGTTAATTGTTGTTTCCCACACATTTCGTGGAAAACACTTAAACCATCAACCGTATACAAACTTTTAATATAACGCCCCTCAAAACCGCAGCTTTCGTATAGAACTTGAATGTTATTTGATATTCAAACCAATATCAACCTCATTAAACTTATGCACAAACATGTGTTTGTGATAAATTAAATTATATATGTACCTTTGTTAGCATATTTATTAGAAATAAAATAAATTAAACGCATATAGTAATACGGCTTTGATTAATGTAAATATAGTGTTAATAATTTTGATTTCCAACTACGATACGTTTTGGCAATACACATTTTAAAATGCATATATTTTAAAAATATCTATAAAGATAGAATATGATCTTGTTACTTGTATGGTAAAAATAAAAAAAAACATCTTACCGATACCAAACTGTTGACGAAATTTCTTTAAAAAACCCCCCAATATACACAAAAAACAAACAAGGATCACCCTTAATAACCAATCGTATAGCTTTACTTTATAATCCTGCTGTGAGGGTACTAAAATCGACCTTAGGTACATTCAATATAAACGAATATTACCTTTACGTGACTGTTTCTGGCATCTATATACGTTTTATGGTCACAGATGCATGAACGTTTTTGACTAGTAATATTACAGTAGCATTTGAGTATAATGAAAGAAGTCTTCACTACAATATTTATATAGTTGGGGAACTAGTTATACAACAACAATAGTTTACGAAAATATACTTCTAATTAAATTTTGTTCAAAAATATTATATGTTAGAGCTAGTTAGTACAGCTATACTAATTAGTACAGTTTGTGATAGACCCAAAATTGTTCATGAGTAATTTTTACGTAAATGTAATATTCAAAGAGGGTCATAACACTTGAAGTTATGTTTAATAAAGTTATACATGTTTTTATTGCTCACTGCATATAGTTTTTAAATCCACTGACAAGTACAGGTATAAAAATAAAGACGTGCAGACATAACAATAGAAACCAAACTACAGTAGAGGAGAAGTTCCAATGTGATACAAAGGCTAAGAGCCAGTTTATATTTGATTGCTTCATTGTGATTGTGCTAGATGGCTTTTAACTTCTCTACGGGCAGTCAATAGAAACCAAACTACAATAGAGGAAAAGTTCCAATGTGATACAAAGGCTAAGAGCCAGTTTATATTTGATTGCTTCATTGTGATTGTGCTAGATGGCTTTTAACTTCTCTACGGGCAGTCAAGAGAAACCAAACTACAGTAGAGGTGAAGTTCCAATGTGATACAAAGGCTAAGAGCCAGTTTATATTTGATTGCTTCATTGTGATTGTGCTAGATGGCTTTTAACTTCTCTACGGGCAGTCAAGAGAACAATGCCTCTACTTCGACTGTTCAATTGTTGGACCTATTCTGTGTTATTAAAGTGGCCAAACGTTTTATTAAAACATGAAAATGGTGAATTTTAAAATACGCTTATTAATAGAACGGCGATTAGTACATTTGATCAATATTTTTTGTACAGTGAAAAGGTTTGTTGGTGTTGATTTAATATTTCAAAACTAATATAACTAACTGAATTCCCAACGTGCACTTCAATAACATTTCACTAGATTTAAAAATTAAATTTTTACATTATCTTAATCTTGCATAAAATGAAAAATCCTATTTTGCTCAAAACATAAACTAATCTTCTTTTTTCTGTACCATATTATAATCGTAAATGTAACTGCGCTCATTTTGTAAGTGTTTTATATTTAAATACCATGAGAGGTGGATTTCCTGGCTTACTTTACTTATTGTTGATATAGTTTCTGTGAAGAAACTAATCATTTTATGGTGGTGTTGTGAAGTTATGAATTTATTAACAATTCATTACATACAATACAATTCTTACCTAATATTTAAATTCCTATCCACTTAACTATAGCTAATATTAATCTGGTAATGGGTTATTGTATAGTGTCCCAGTAAAAAATATTAAAGTCATAACATGAAAAATTCAGTTCTCATATTTTTAATGCAGAGATAAATCCCGTAAATATATACGGCCCATTTTGATTTTGAAGTTCTCAAACTTCAATTTGAAAATAAAATGTCATTACACCTGAATCTGAATATTGTTAATGTTCAGTTGCTTACATTAATATTGCTGAATATTGTTAACGTAGTTGCCTAACGGTAGATATTACAATTCCAACGAAAACATATGTTAACGTAACAGCCCAGCTATATCTAGAATGTGCGTGTTCCTAAATTCAAAAACCAGTTTTACAGAAGGTTCTTGCTGAATGGTTAGTTATAAAGCAAAAATTCAAACTTATTTGGATAAAGTATACCAAGCATTTAATTTTATAGGAAAAAAACATTTTATTTTTACATACAATATAAAAAAGATGTTTTAATAGTTTTGGAGGTGAATTGTATATTGTTTTGCGTTTAATAATAATAGGCTGATAAACAAATTATCTCAAAAAGTTGTGAACGTGTTTCCGTTTTAAAATGTTGCCAATAACCCAGTTTTATGGTTTTTTGAAGCACATTTTAAACAGGGTTTTGTATACCAAAATCTATAATACCTATTGATCATTGCGTTATTGTGAATAGGGTGAACGCAAGAACCTCTATTTAACCTTGATGCACGTTTGAGGTCACCATCCTGGCTGGAACGTTCACATAAATATAATGTAAATTAAATGTAATGAATGCTAAACCATACTTATTTACATTAGAAAAATATAATAATGTAATAACTATAGCAACCAAATTACATTTTTATGAAGCAAAAAAATAATTGCATCTTAAAACAGTACTACAAAATGTGTTTTGTATAATAGTTTAAAACTATTATACTCTACCTGTCTTTAAAGCGTACTATTTAGTACAATATATTTTAGCTACCGGAGTGATGTGATTCAAATTCTGTAACAATGTACATAAAGAATTATACATATTAGATGTACATAATTGTACACTGAAAATTAGTTTTCCCTTGGATGGAAACTAATTGTAAGTGTAACTTCAGCCTATGAAGAAATACAGGGTGTTTGAAAATACAGGGTGTTTGAAAATACAGGGTGTTTGAAAATACAGGGTGTTTGAAAAAGAATTATCCGATTGTAAATAGCCATATTATTTAGAAACAAAGGCTTTACTATATTGGACACTAAAATATTACAAAATAATTAAGTTTACAAAAATGTACCATAAATATTCAATAATTTCTCCAATTGCAGCACGGATGACATCTAGTCGATAGCTAGATTCCTGATAGACACCTTACATACAGTTTGAGACGAATTCAGCTATCGACTAGATGTCATCCGTGCTGCAAATGGAGAACTTATTGAACATTTATGATACTTTTTTGTAAACTTCATTGATTTGTGAATATTGTAATGTATAATAGGTTTGGGTAAATCCCTTGTTTCTAATAAATACAGCTATTTAAGATCGGGTCATTCTTTTTTTAACACTGTGTATATGGCTGCTTATTCTTAATAAATGTTTGTTACGATACAAACAATATATAACAAAATACGTTAAACTTAATTAATAGTGAAAAGACTCATACAGGCCACCTTGTGTCATGTGATATTTACCTCTATATTTAAATAAAACTGATGAAAACTATTAACTATGCAACAGTTGGGCCTTTAGCAACGCTGTGGATACGAGATACTAAAACCCAAGGCCTTTAGAAGATAAATTAACTCTGAACTAATCTGTAACGTAAATTTGTACATCAAAGGATTTTTTGATAAAAATTAAAATTTCCTTTACATATTATTCCATTTTTATTTTACAATTCTCCGTTACTTTTTTTGTTGTTGACAAAGTGTAAACGGCAATTTGTGTTTAATGTATGCAAATTGGTTTAGTCAGGTATTTTCATCTTAAAAACCTCTAAAAATATTTTAATTGAAGAATTTAATACGAGCCTTTAAGAACCGAGGACTGAAAAAAACTTTTTACCCCTTTAGGCATTAACTTATTTTATTATTTTTTTTTTTAAATAAGATAAATTAAATTACGAGTTATTAAAAATAGCTCTTATTTTGTTTGTAGCAAACGTTTTCTCACTAAATTTAATTACAAAACGAAAATAATCCTTAAGAAAAGATAACATAAAGCTAACATTTTCACAAAAATTTTTAAATCATGAACCTAATTAATGTTGATTAAGTTTGGTAGGTTCATGTTTTATACAATTTACTAAAAATAAATAAAATTAGAAATTATTATTTAATACTTTTTAACTTTATAGTTGTGTAAATACTCAAATCTACTATTTTTATGTGGAGATTTACAGTACATAAAAATGCATTTTGTGCAGTTAGTCGATGTTTAGTCTTTTAAGTCAACTTCTATAACGTGGAAGGTTATTTTTTATAGAATCTATAACTTTTTATAGCTTGCTTTAGAATCTGAAATAAAAAAGTTCTTAAATCTGCAAAGCCATATAATAAGCATTTCAAGGCTATATTTATGAAATGTTAATCCTTCAAAACGCCGTTCATATTATTCTTAAATTATTGAACATGAATAAAACATTTATTGAATTTATAATTAGTGGTAAAAGAATGTAACATGCCTGAAACAAAAATCTAGGATTGAATTCTGTCAGATATCTGCATAATGGCTACCATTTTTATTCTAAGTGAAATGGTTTATTATAGTCATTTAGATTTCTCATAAATATCCTCCTCTTTAGAATAGCCAGTTGGCAAGAGTTGTAAGTTGTGAGGATTAAGAGCATAAAAAGGGATATGGTAGCGAAAATGTAACAATATTTGAAAAAGTCATAAATTTTGCATTGTCCTATTTTTTCTTAGAATGTTATGAACCATTAAAATGCATGTAAACATTCCTCTGTCGGTAATTAGTTTGAATGCTTTTTCACAACAATACCAAAACCACAATTGAGAATTAAACTATTTACTATTAAACTATAAACTATTACTATTTTTATGCCAATAATAACATTTCCTTTTAAAAAGATATTTAAAAATTGGTGAATGTAAGGTTGCCAATATAGTAATGAGAGTAACTGAATATACTGTTGAGTATACTGAATATACTGTAACTGAATAATATTGAGGCATCAGCCCTGATTCTATTTTGTATTAAATAACCAATAATTTTGACAAGAAAGGACTTTAATTGCTAATTTAATAAATAAATACCAAATAGTTCAACAATTAACATAAAATAAAACTAATAGAAGAAGTAATACAAACACAAATGGAGGCCCTAAAATATGGAGATGGAAAGTTTGGCTGGAAGTTTAATTTGATAATACATCCCCCACTTTTTACGGACTTTTGTAAGAATTGTATTTTTCTCTAAAAAATGTGAAACATTTAAATATGAAACTTACACGTTACTTCCGTTATTTAGAAGATAATTTATTAAAGTAAAAAAATAACTTTAAAAGCCAAATATTATTAGACATTTTTTTAAAACTAGTTATTCAAGTGCAATACACCAAATTTCAACAAATGAAATCTGACAACGGATCTGTCAGGTTCTTCTACGTGACAATCTATATTACCCAAAACCAAATAACTCCATAGGGTTAAAGTTTGTATTAGGCGTTCTCAGTAGTATTATTTAAATATTCAAGTAGAGTTATTTATTTATTTATTCATAAGACGCCGATCGTCAAGATATGGGCGAATATGGATTTCGAATGAGTGTGATGAGTGTTGATGAGCGGAAGTAGTCATTGTTACAAACTAAGGCCGACTATTCCTTAGAAAGTGTCAATAATTAATAGCCCAATGACAAATGAACAGCCGGTGGTTATCAGCTGATTCCTCTCAAAATGTATTATGACTCTGATTGGGATCGAACTGACAACCTTTAGCACATGAAGCTGGGATTGAACCAACTACGCTACCGACCAATTGTTATAACCATACCTTTGGGGAACATTGATATATAACATTATAACAAACTGTATATATTAATACATAACAATAGTTTGTCATGTCACACTAGGATTTCGTACACCTAATAATATAGTGATAGTTTTGGAACACCAGTTGACATGTATGCATCACAAGACAATTAATAGGTGGTTTGATGTTGGTTTTATAAACTGAAAAAAGTAACATATTTGAAAATGCTTTTATAGTGATGTTGTTTTGTAACTAGACTTAAAATATGATTTTAAGTAACACATATTTAAAACGCTATGGAATTTGTTAAAAATGTACTGTACATATGCTTTAAGGAAACTTATTTTTTATCACAATAATTGTACTGAATATACTTTCAAATAAACATTTAGTTTACCACAATAATTGTACTGGATATACTTTCAAGTAAACATTTAGTTTACCACAATAATTGTACTGGATATACTTTCAAGTAAACATTTAGTTTACCACAATAATTGTACTGTTTATTCAAATACTAAATACAAATATTAACGTTAGTTTAACAAAATATGTACAATTTATTATGCAACTGTTATTATTATTGATGTATAAATAGGCCTTTCTCATTGTAATCATATGTTTGGTCCATTATCAAAAATAAAATAACAGCTGAAAGTTGTTTCTCAAAACACTGATAGGCTTTTCCCTTTCAACAAAACCAACCCAGATGTCTGTTCACATCACAATAAAAACAAACACAAGCCCTCTGAATCCATATGTTGCAGCTGAATCAATTGTCTTTTTGACGGGGAATAATTGTAATTATATTGAAAAACAAGATAGTTCTTTCTCTCGCACATGCAAATTTAATAATATTTTTTAACAAAAAAAATTATTTGGAGTTTAGGTACAACCCAGGATAACATGCTTGAGGACCAGACTGATGGTGTGTCCTGCTTACATTTAAGCAATTTCATCTTATCATCCTAATGTCTTCAGGTGTGTTTCTATGAATCAAATCGAGAGTACACGAATACAAGCGGGTTTCAGTCCACATGCTTAGTGTCCAGTCTAGTGGTGTGTCTAGCCTACACCCAGGCAAAGTCTTTTCGTCGCAGACCCAGGCAGACTTGATGTGTGTCCACACCTCTTACTGATATTACATGGACTCACGTAAGGCACAGGCCACATGATTGTTGACTAGACTGGTGATATGACCTGCCTACACTCAGTAACTGGCGTCTCAGCACACCGCTAACTTGAGGTGTGTCACCATACCACATAACGACATTACATGGACAAAGGTGAGTCATAAGCCACAGGCTTGGCGACCAGACTGATGATGTGTTCCACCTACTCACAGCCATTGTTGGCTCATCACGGCTCCATAAATTACGGATCGTCTCCAAACAATGTAAATTTATCTTTATACCGAACTCTCTACATCACTAGCACTTTCACTCGTCAGTTCCCACATTGTGAGGCACAGTTACCATGCTACTCGCTACTTCAGATCACCATTATGTAAATAATTATTTTACATCATATTTAAATGTAAAATTATTTCAAACCTTGTTATTTTTATAACAAGAAGTCTGTTAATTCTTTCTTGTTATATAGATTCTCTAATTTAATTTATAAGTTTGGAAATATACGTTAATGTTAATGAAACTTTATAGTTGGCCGTATGAGTTCTATTAGCGTTAATTAATTTTAAACAAACTGAACTTTTTTACCTTTTGTGGTGATAAATTTATTTTTTTATAATAAATTGTTCAGTGTTGACAAATTATTTTATATTAATAATAGGGAGCTGCCTATAAAATGTTTATACATTGTATTGAATTATATATTTAATATGAAATCTATGTTTTTCATTCATCTGGGTTATAAGTTATATCCCCAACCAAGACAGGTTGATTAAGTTGGAGGCTCAATGATATGTCCATCGATGTGAATATCCTTTGCTTTTAATCTACTATTTATAAACTACACTGTAGATAATACCCTTAGATCCATACACGAGTACAACATTCAAACTGATTCACTTATTAAGAAAACAAAGTTTTATAAAGGTAATGCAAGATTTTGGCCAACATCACTGGCAAAAGACATCACACAAAACGTAATATATTGCTATTTTATTAAACATTTATAACGAAGCATAACCATTTAATAGTGTTGTAACAAAAGGGTTCAATTTTATTCATTTGTCTTCTGTAGGTTCAAATTACAACGCACTTGTTTTCAGGGTTGCCTAAAATTGGACAATTAATAGATTTACTTTTCGTATATATCACAATTTTCTATTTTCTATTATAGTCGTAACGAAACGAGTAAAAATTTAGAGGACTCTACTTTGTTTTTTACGGGATGTATGTTGGTAAACATTTACAATCTGATCAGTATAACAGCACTTACATTAGAGCTGAGGCTCAAGTGGCCGTTGTCATAACTAGAATTCACATGTTTCAGTGATAACAGCGTCAAGGTGCTATCAAAATATTTATAAGATAACCAGACGTTTCGCCTATGCTGTGAAGTGGCATTCTCAGCGGTATCGCTGAGACTGTAGATAGCACCTTGACGTAGGTTGTCACCGGAAAATGTATATTCCATCACTCATATTATTAACAAATAAACAATGCAAATTAAATTTCTTTAATCTTGTCAACAATGAATTACTATTCATAATTAATTATTCACTTATGACATAATATAAATTTCAAAATGTATACTTATAAATAATGTAACACAAACAGCCACGTGAAGTGCTGCTGTCACAACTTTAAGTAACAATGGTTGACACTTTAATTTTTACACAAGGGGTGTAGTGCACCGGCCGCAGGGTGCATGTTTTTAACACTTAATTACAAAGCTTCTCATTACAAATAAAATGAATAAACGAGAACCACTGTTACGTGTCTACAAATTACTTTTAATATAAAATAATTCTTTTGTACGTAATGTTTTTAAGGGAAAAACTATTTTAATGTTTTTTTTAAATTTATTTATTTAATAATAATTTTACATTTTACTATACAGTTTCTTAATTGTCCTTCTATCTTGATGATATTTCGAGGGATATACTATAAATATATTAAATAATATAAGTACAAAATATTGTGCAGAACATATTCACAAAAGTTAACAAAACAATTTTATAAAACATTATAATTAAACTAAATAATATCCAAAATAGAACCCTGTAGAAAACAATTAAACATTAATAAGAAATTCTTCAACCTAGAAAGTGAAAATGAGGCTTTTCTGCCTATAGAATATGTCAGTTATTTTGGTAGAATCCAGTATAGTCTAATACTTGTATCTACTATTAAGTCTCTTTCTATATCCTGTCACTACAATCTGTATACATACAAGGTGATTTAAAATTGTGCGGCTGAACTTTGGGATGTTTTAGACATGACTCTAACAAAAAATGTTCTGTATCTCTCTTCGTTATCAGTTTGTCTGTATGTTTGTGTATTTTATAAAATGATCAATAACTCAGGAACCGTAAATGCTACAGGTTTCAAATTTTACTTACTTACTAAGGTTTACAGAGCCTCATTGTACACTGGTTTTTAATGGTTTTTTGTTAAAAAGTTTGAAAGCAGTTTACATTTTAAATATTAAAATATCAGAAACAAGCAAACCAAAAAGTAAAATAAATACTGTAAGGAAGAACTTTTGAAGGTTATTTAATGCCAAAAAATTGATACCACATTTGATATGGTCCAAAAACCTGTGAAGTAAAATGTTATGGAGAACAACACCATCACATAACTCACATATGCACTTGCACATTATGTAAAGAAGGAAACAAATTGTAACACTAATCAAATATTTAATTACCATTATATTTACAACAAGTGCTCGAAATATCGACAATTAATTTAAATACAAAGCCTCAAACGTCTCAGGAATGAGTTGCTTGTTCTTTCTAATATTCCATCTTTTTCTGAATATTGGATTGCTGCTGCAACAATCCTTGCAGTTAATTCCAGAACATTTTCCACAAGTGTAGAATAAACTAGGTCTTTAATGTAGCCCCATAAGAAGAAATCTATGGGCTGAATGTCAGGTGACCTTGGAGGCCAAAATACATGTCCAACACGTGCAATTGTGTTTTCTCCAAACAATGTCCTCTACTGATCTTGTGCCTCATGTGAAAAATGTGCTGGCGCGCCATCATTTTGGTACCACACCCTTTCCCTTATTTGTAATGGGAGTTCATACAACAACTCGGGAGAAACATCTCTAAAAAAATACTGCATAGACGTAACCATTAAGATTTTGAGGAAAAATATCCAGGCTAAAAATTTTGTCACCAATAATTCCAGTCCAAACATTATGATTGAGGCGATGCTACTTATTTTGTGGGTGAATTCCATGAGAATTTTCCTAGGCCCATGCATGACTGTTCATTGAATAAAACATTCCCTCTTGAGTAAAGGTGGCTTCGTCTGGAAACAGAACTGTATTTATAAAATCAGGCTGATGGGTAACTTTGTCCAGAAACTAATGTGCAAAGTGGGGTAGTCATTAGGAAGAAGCGCTTGGACCTTTTGAAGTCGAAACGGGTTTTCATAAACCACAATCCACATAGCTGTCTGACTAGTACCCATCTCACATGCAATAGCATGTGTGCTTGTAGAAAGGTTATCTTCAAATCTTTTCAGCACTTCTTCCTTAACATCAGGAGTACGAACATTTAGTTCTTTGTCACCCTGTTTCACTCATATTAAAACTAAGCTTACCAGTTTCCCTTAATCGACGATGTACAGCTTCAAATGTGTGTCGGTTTGGGCATTGCCTATTAGGATACCTGATAAATCCTTACAGCTTATCTACCATTATCTCTGGCGGCTCCATATGTAAAGTGAATATCAGTTAATTCCTCCAACGTGTACATCTTCTTGATTAAAACTAAATGATCGATAAATAATTACACAATGATTACGGCTACTGCTCATGTAAGTTGGTGAACCGTGAATCGACAGGACTGAAATGTTTATCAGTAGTTGTAGGAATTCCATTTGACATTGAGTACACTAAACAAGTTTTTGTACCATATTTGGGTTATAAGACAACAGAATTTATCAAATTTGGTATAAATTTGTTTGGCATTAAGTAAGCTAAACAAATTTTTCTTTACAATTTTATTTTATTTTTGGTTTTTTTCCGAATATTTAATTTTTAAAATGTACACAATTTTCAAATGGTTTAACAAAACCAGCGTTCAACGAGACTCTGTTAGCCTTAGGAAGTGAGCAAAATTTGAAATCTGTAGCATTTATGGTTCTTGAGTTATTATTTTTTTTTATAAAATACAGAAACATACAGACAAACTGATAACGAAGCGAGATACACCATACTGTTATAAGAAACTTTTTGTTTGTTTTCATGGCTAGAACAGGATTCCAAAGTCTGACTACACAATTTAAATCACCCAGGGTGTTTATTATACAGGGTGTTTATTAAACATTTTTCAATAATTTGGCATGTTATTTTACACATAAAAATTAGCAAAACACTTAATATGAAGGATGTCATAAAACCTTTAGTTTCCCGTCTATCTGTCTCTATGCGTTTTTTACATAAAAATTCATTGCTTTAGATCCACTCAAGTTACAAATGTAAATACCTTAAAACTAACGAGGTAAATATCTCTTCGTACCCAACAGTATTATTATAATGCTCAGCCCACTATCTCCAGGGTAACCAACCCTCTACAGTTTGAAAGGCCGTCACGTTACAGCTGGCATCAAGTGATTTCAGTGGTGGAATGCAGTGTGTTGGGTACGTTGGAGCACGAACTCAAAGAAACATGCCTGTATCGAAAACATTTAAATACGCACTAAAAGCTCATGTTCCAATATAAATACTTAGACTAAAGAAAACTTTCTTCAATTAACATGCAGTTACAACGAAGAGTAATTCAAGTGTATTCAAATAAGACTTGAATAATTTTGAATATTCTACATAATTTTGTAATATTTCTGCAGCCTGTACCGTTTCCTGGTTATAACTGTTCTGTAAGTAAAAACTCTTTTTTCGTTATATTTAAAAGTTTACATGTATATAACACGTGGACAGTTTATAAATATACATGTTTTGTGTTTTGACAGTTTAAGTTCAGCGTTCCCTCTACAGAATATAGTTTAAACGTCATAAAATATTATATCGAATCCCTAACATGTTTTGAAATTTTGTTTGATATCAAACAAAATTAAAGGGATCAGGGTAATATTTTGTTGCACATGTACTCGTGGACGTAATCTTTACCTACCAGATCTTTCGCTAAAGTAACTTATCGATGTAAAGGTGATCTCAGACTCTGCCTATTCCATTGTTACAAGGCACAGCGTCGCCAACTTTGTAATTTACTTTCAAAGTCAATACAAACTTACTGTATTCTATCTATATTGTTGGCAGCTGTGTCAAACATAATTTCTCAACACCAATGACTAATTTACAGTTTTTACTTCATATTTACAATAAATAGTTTAGTAAAGTATTATTTAAACCTCTTTTTGTTAAAACATTTAATTAGATATTTAAATTGTCATGTACGTCAACTTACAATTGAATGGTAAATAATCCTTAGCTAACATACTTATTAATAAAACATAAAGAATCGTATATATATCCTAATATTTAAACACGTTATAAATTTAAATATGAATAAAACCATGTAGTAATGAGTAAAATATTTAAAGGATACTATTCAAGTTAAGATACTTACCAAAACCTACAAAAAGCAACATTCCAACTTAATTTTTTATGTTTGAACAATATTTTGCAATTTTAAAATATGATTACTAGGAAATATTACATGTTATATAGTATATGAACATTAAATAACTGTAAATAAAAAATGTAACATTTAATGTAGGCCTAACATTATTTTTGTGTAAAATAAACAGTAACATTTTTACACAACAGTTATAAAGTGTAATAAACTTTTAAAAAGTCTTTATTGATGTTGACAAAAACAGTCAAAATCTCCCAAACAAATACATCAACCTCAATACTGTGAAAACATTTTAGTTCAAAGCTTGTTTTGGTTTCGGCTTTAGCTGCAGTTGTGACAAGAAGTTTCTAACTCCCTTCACATGTCAATTTAATTAAATGTCGACCTTTGCTTTATATGTTCTTTACTATAAAACATTAGTATTTATTGAAAGAAACACGCTCGAAAATTGTATCCATAAATATCCTATATTATCAATTTAGCATAAGGTGAGTATTTTCTAAGTAACTTATACCAATAAAATGTTAGGGACCAAGTAAAATTGTAGAAATACACTTGTATGATGCTGAATTATTTTGATTGCAGTAATTTGTTAAAAATGATTTCTTAATGGAACAATAAGTTGGGTACAATTTTATATACTAAATACAGTGTGTCAATTATTATGAAAACCATGCAAAATTTATTTTTGCATTTTTACTATTGCACACGTTGTATATTGCAAAGATATATAAAGTATATTGAAATGTTCAATACATTAACCAACTAAAGTTATTATGTCTAATACCCTTATTGGGCGAGTCAGTAGCCGTGTAGTCCAAGTAGTCAAGGTTTGTGCCGGGTTCGAACTCGGGCTGGAAGTATTTATACGTAATGTTTACCTTATACTACACTGGCCCCTCCTCTCTTACTATTTCTGGATAATTTTCCCATCAGATCAATAGTATAAGGAGAACTGTAGAGAACAAGACTGAGCAGAAGTTTGTCCGCTCTTTAAAAACATGTAAAAGTGAACTCTCTATGGCTTGCAAATTATTGTTAGCATTTAAAAGGGCAAGTAATAATCAACAATCTCATTTTTGAGATAGTGACAGCCATACGAAAAAAATTAACCGAACGACATTCGAACGACTGTTTTGAAGTTTTTTTGTTATAGATGTAAGTTTAAATAATATTTTTTTCAGTTGTTAAATAAAGTAATAATTTACAACTAGAAGAGAAAAGTAACTCAGTGATAAAAATATTGACCTTTGTTGTATGGTGGAGTATTTGCAATAAAGTCGATGTACAGTTTGAATTGACTTTCAATAAAACATGATTGAGCGTGGAATCAAATTTCGATGGCCGAGTGCCTTTGGCATGAGCTCAGTAATTTTGTAAGCCTTTGTAGGGTTCAAAACGCCATTGTTGAACCGTAATCCAGTGTCTCCTCTCGGTGTGGTTGTTGAAGGGTGGACATATTGTTCGATACAGGGAAATAACTTCATTTGTTAAACTCGCTACGCATTTGAAATGAAAACATAAATAAATGTAATTTACCAACATTTTACTTGCTTCAATATAATTTTTTAGTACCTCAAGAATAATATGTTATCTTTTGTCTTATAATTATATCTGGTATGTAATATCTTAATTTATGTTTTATTGTTTTAATATGGAGACAGCATTGAAAACCATTTCCTTATATTTTGTTGTTACAAATAAATGTTTATAAAAATTTATAGAATTTAAGGTACGACAACTGCGTATTCTTTAAGTAACTTTCTTTTATTATGGTGTTAAAACATTCGATTCATTTACCTTGGCCCATGGCTCAGACTTAAGTATTTTTAAAATTTATATATAATGACGATATCAAATAAATTCATAAAAATATATTACAACGCAATGAATAAACTAACTTTTTATTAATTGCCCTGACTATTGGGTTATTAATAAATAGTCCTTTCTGAGCTAAGTCGAACTCAGATAGTGACAATGACTACACTCGTTCATCTTCACTCATCACACTCATTCGAAATCAATAGTCACCCAAAAATTACCGATCGGTGTCTTAAGAATAAATAAAAAATAAATAAATAAAATAACATACCATTAAAAAGAAGCTTATATTTTGTTGGTTTTTTTATTATTTTTTTTTAATTGCAACTAAAACCACAATAACTAAACATATTCATAATTCCACTAAAAGTCAGTCAGTATGAATTAGCTGGAAAGTATATAAACATAATTGTGCATATATTTTAAAGTTTAATTTAATTTTCCTGCTAGAGTTCTAACATTTATTTATTCACGAAATCATCCAAAGGTGGTTTTGTTTAGACAAAGAGTGGACTGCGGCCTCAAGAGACAGAAGTGCATTATTTCGTCTGAGGCCCTTGCCTACACTATCGTGGGAGAGGTGGGGCTACGCCCTTGTGGAACTCTCCGCCAGTGGCCTCGCTACAAGATATCGGCTTTCATCTCTGTGACTGATTTCGTTTGGGATATCGGTCTTCACCGTGTATATTTGATACTTGAATTTATGTTGCTGCCCTCCATATATATGGGAAAGTTAATGTGCATTTTTGATTTTAAAAAACCGTTTTTATATAGGTCTTTTTCATGTGCACATGGAAAAAATATATTTCTTGCAGCAATCCTTCAAATTTCCTTACATATTAAGATTTACTTAAGATAATAGATAACGATGCATAACATTTATCATGGAATCATCCGCAACGATACAAGTAAATGTATAAATGCTGAGACACACTGTGAACATCTTAAAAATATATTTAGTTGTAAGTTGTAAAAGTGTTCTAAGATTAGTGAGTGTGGTTTTTTGACGGAGTTTATATACAAAATTGTGTGTGTCTACGAGATAATTCAGGTTTAGTGATGAAAATACGTCCACATAGTATAAGAAATATTTTCTAATGAATAATGATCCGTGGGACACAAACAACATACAAACAATGTAGACCTTCCATATTGTATCAACCAATGAGTTAAGTCTAGACACTTACAGCCATTTAAGCTTAAAAGAGCGTGTACATTTATTAGACTGTTGCATACGGGTGGTTCAACAATCCCTGGAGTAGCAGAAGACTATCCCCGAATATTTAACTGCTTGGACTTATATACGAACGATTACGTAATGGAATAGCGAGTCCTCACTATCTACGTGGTTTTCAATAGTTATATTGCTTAGTTCATATTTGCACAGCTTCAAAATTGACTTAATTTTTTTGAATTTTATATAAGTTTTTGTTAAGTTTCGACTGTAGTTGTAATATTTTATCAAACTTTCACTTTAAGGTAGTTGTAGGCCTATTACATAATTATAAATATTGTTAAATTAATTTCAAACGATTAAAATGAGATACTGAAAACATTTATATTGATATACTTTTAAAAACAAAAATAGTAAATATACTTTACACCGTATTGTAAAAGACTTTTACAATTTTAAATAGTTTTTAAAATAACCAGTTGAGAGAATTGAAAATTAAATATTTTAAGATTTCTTTGTTTATAATATAATTTTTAGACGTATTTATAAACATTTTACTATAAACAATGTTTATAAAAGCATCAATATTAAACTTCAATAATTAAAAAAAATGTGTTAATCTATGCTGGAATATTTTTAATGTTCCATATTTGATAGTTATACAAATGTGATAATCCAAAATATAAATTAATATTTTTATTTATAACCAGTTATAAAAAATTCAAAATCTAGCATTTTACGTTTTGTATTTCCCGTTATTACGTTATTGTTTTGGAAAAATTAAAACTTAATCCTAAGGAGGATTAATCGGTTTTATTTTGATTACTCACGTGAAAAATATATTTTCGTTGTTTTACCTATCGATTTTGCAAACATTTAAATTAAAATCTGATGTTATTGTTTGTAACATCTTTTTACTGTAAAATGATAGTACTTATATCCATTACGAAATAATACACTTACTACCCTTTCAATTTAGGAGCTATGTAAAAGATTTCCGAGTCACTTCCATTTACTTAACCATCCACCTGACAGTGACGCGTGTCAGAATGTCAGAGTAGCTACGAGCCTTACCATTCTGATCTGAACTTGTGTTTAGGTTCAATATGCATATTTAAAAGCCAACTTGAATTTAGTGTTCGTCTGAACATACATATGACATGATACAAAATATTCTTCTCTATAGACATTTAAAATAATGGCAACGGCGTGGAATATACGAGTAAATCTAATAATATCAAGCCATCACCCAATGCCAAATTAAATATTTAACTAATATCAGGGACCAATATTTATTCCATACAAAAAAATGAAACTTAAGTACTGTAACATTGTACTAATCTTCTATACTAACACAATATGATAAGCCGTTCCAGTTCCATTTAGACGTAGATGTTTTATCCGGCGTGGTGGCTCAGTGCTAAGGGTACAGACTGTGGAGGGCAAGGTCCAAAATGCAAGTCCCCACTGAGCCAACGGTTGGTACTTCACTCGATGAATAAAGTTGACGAACAGGCCTGCAGGCCCATGTGAACTGAAAAGTGAAGTTAAAAACATCATCATACCTCGTTCCCATATATGTTCAATTAAACAAATATTCACTTATTCGTTTAGTTGAAATATTGGAATAGATTAATATTTATTAATTGTCCCCTACGATAATTAGTACTTTTCATACACTGACAAATATTAGTTGACCTTCTTGGGAGTTTTAGAGTTTAGCACAATGATTAAACATATAATAGATGTTATTCATAAAAATAAAACAAATGAGTTCAAGAACTATTTATTTAGAGCTATCCAACAAAATAACATATCCAAGCAATTACAATTTTCGTACATAAAAATTGTAATTCATAGCATTAAATATTTATTCATCTACAAACAATGAGAAACTACGAACTGTTTTTATTCTGAGTTGGAACAACCGAAGTAATTTTCTCATAACTCTCACTCGCTGCTGAGGATCGTTAACTCCCAAGATGTCTGACACTAGACGTAACGAATGCTTTTATTATTTTGCGAGTTTTGGAATCTGTAAAATTTCATCATCAAGTTTATGAAATCAAGATTTTTTAAGATTTATTCTAGTAAAAGGATACAAACATAAGTTTGACTGTTACCATTGGGATAACTAAGCTTTTAGCTAACTACCATAAATGTAGAGCTGTGTAAACAAGGGAAACACTCATTTTACTAAATTAAAATGATATACATGAATATCTAGCAGATTTTTTGTGACTAGAACTTAATTTAAATATATTACCTAAAGCATATACATGGCATAGGTTATTAGTATACGTTTTGCCTGTTTTTTAATATTTTTATTTATGTTTATTATTGAAGTAGTTTTGTAACAATAATGTAATTCAATTACATTAGGGCATCATACTTTGTTCATTACGATCAATATTATCTTAAGAAGGGACACTTGTACTAACCATTCAGTATAGCTAACTATAATGCTCGTTTTAATAGCATATTTTCAAATATTACTTGTAATATTTGTAGGAAATTCGATATTGATAAATGTTTTAATTTAAAACGTTATATCTGAATTTAGGGTTCTACAAGTCAAATTAACTTTTATTATTCAAATGTATATTTACTTACTTTTGTTTTAAAACATGGTGCATATTTGTAATAAGTAGCATTTAAAGATAACTATCACCGATCTGTTGCCATATTGTTTAGTTTAAATGACGGAAAACTGAGAGAGTTGTGGATTTATTGTGAGGGTCTGACATTAGGCTTCAAGATTTATAAGGTAATGGTCTAGAAAGGGATGGTGAATAATGGATAAGATTAGAGCAAGGTGGATGTGGCAGACCGCCTCACTGGCTCTGGTGACTTAGAGCTAACTTAGTTCTCTACTGTATGTATTAGTCTAGGGCTTGTCTGAGGTAAATCATCCAGCCCGGTTTATTTAACTAAATGTCTAACTGAATTGTTTTTCTCTTAAGCAAAGTACGAGTTTATTTCATGTTCATTATTGATGATACCTTACATAGCAAAAATATATATTTTAATAGATTGAAATAATTGAAATTAAGCATGAACGATGTGTGGTTTCTGTGATTGTATTAAAATTAAATATGCGTCAACCGCTGACAGTACATACACGTTTAAAGGACTTTTTTAACATTCAATTTCTAGGTTGAACGTTCAGTACCCACGAACGTCTTTTGTTAGGAGGTTCAACACCACCATATGTGTATGATGTGTTGGAGGTTCAATACCACCATATATGTACGATGTGTTGGAGAGTCAGTACCACCACATATATACGATGTGTTAGAGCTTCAATACCACCATATATGTACGATGTGTTGGAGGTTCAATACCACCATATATGTACGATATGTTGGAGAGTCAGTACGACCATATATGTACAATGTGTTGGAGATTCAGTACCACCTTATATGTACGATGTGTTGGAGAGTCAGTACCACCATATATGTACGATGTGTTGGGGAGTCAGTACCACCATATATGTACCATGTGTTGGAGGTTAAATACCACCATATATGTACGATATGTTGGAGAGTCAGTACGACCATATATGTACGATGTGTTGGAGAGTCAGTACCACCATATATGTACGATGTGTTGGGGAGTCAGTACCACCATATATGTACGATGTGTTGGAGGTTCAATACCACCTTATATGTACGATATGTTGGAGAGTCAGTACGACCATATATGTACAATGTGTTGGAGAGTCAGTACCACCATATATGTACGATGTGTTGGAGAGTCAGTACCACCATATATGTACGATGTGTTGGAGAGTCAGTACCACCATATATGTACTATGTGTTGGAGCTTCAATACCACCATATATGTACGATGTGTTGGAGAGTCAGTACGACCATATATGTACGATATGTTGGAGAGTCAGTACCACCATACATGTACGATGTGTTGGTGAGTCAGTACCACCATATATGTACGATGTGTTGGAGAGTCAGTACGACCATATATGTACGATGTGTTGGAGAGTCAGTACCACCATATATGTACGATGTGTTGGAGAGTCAGTACGACCATATATGAACGATGTATTGGAGAGTCAGTACCACCATATAAGTACGATGTGTTGGAGAGTCAGTACCACAATATATGTACGATGTGTTGGAGAGACAGTACCACCATATATGTACGATGTGTTGGAGAGTCAGTACTACCATATATGTACGATGTGTTGGAGAGTCAGTACCACCATATATGTACGATGTGTTGGAGAGTCAGTACCACCATATATGTACGATGTGTTGGAGAGTCAGTACCACCATATATGTACGATGTGTTGGAGAGTCAGTACCACCATATATGTACGATATGTTGGAGAGTCAGAACCACCATAACAAAGTACATATATGTGCATGAGTGGGTGGGTTGGAGGGTAGTTTAGTACAATTGTACTTGGGAGGGTAGGAGGGTCAGTATAACTGAACAAGTGATTGGAGGTCAGTACCACCATATATGTACGTTGTGTTGGAGAGTCGGTATGTTGGACAGTCAGTACCACCATATATGTACGATGTGTTGGAGAGTCAGTACCACCATATATGTACGATGTGTTGGAGAGTCAGTACCACCATATATGTACGATGTGTTGGAGAGTCAGTACCACCATATATGTACGATGTGTTGGAGAGTCAGTACCACTATATATGTACGATGTGTTGGAGAGTCAGTACCACCATATATGTACGATGTGTAGGAGAGTCAGTACCACCATATATGTACTATGTGTTGGAGCTTCAATACCACCATATATGTACTATGTGTTGGAGAGTCAGTACGACCATATATGTACGATATTTTGAAGAGTCAGTACCACGATACATGTACGATGTGTTGGTGAGCCAGTACCACCATATATGTACTATGTATTGGAGCTTCAATACCACCATATATGTACGATGTGTTGGAGAGTCAGTACCACCATATATGTACGATGTGTTGGAGAGTCAGTACCACCATATATGTACTATGTGTTGGAGCTTCAATACCACCATATATGTACGATGTGTTGGAGAGTCAGTACGACCATATATGTACGATATGTTGGAGAGTCAGTACCACCATACATAAACGATGTGTTGGTGAGTCAGTACCACCATATATGTACGATGTGTTGGAGCTTCAATACCACCATATATGTACGATGTGTTGGAGAGTCAGTACCACCATATATGTACTGTGTGTTGGAGCTTCAATACCACCATATATGTACGATGTGTTGGAGGGTCAGTACCACCACATATGTACGATGTGTTGGAGAGTCAGTACCACCACATATGTACGATGTGTTGGAGAGTCTGTACCACCACATATGTACGATGTGTTGGAGAGTCAGTACCACCACTTATGTACGATGTGTTGGAGAGTCAGTACCACCACATATGTACGATGTGTTGGAGAGTCAGTACCACCACATATGTACGATGTGTTGGAGAGTCTGTACCACCACATATGTACGATGTGTTGGGGAGTCAGTACCACCACTTATGTACGATGTGTTGGAGAGTCAGTACCACCATATATGTACTATGTGTTGGAGAGTCAGTACGACCATATATGTACGATATGTTGGAGAGTCAGTACCACGATACATGTACGATGTGTTGGTGAGCCAGTACCACCATATATGTACTATGTATTGGAGCTTCAATACCACCATATATGTACGATGTGTTGGAGAGTCAGTACCACCATATATGTACGATTTGTTGGAGAGTCAGTACCACCATATATGTACTATGTGTTGGAGCTTCAATACCACCATATATGTACTGTGTGTTGGAGCTTCAATACCACCATATATGTACGATGTGTTGGAGGGTCAGTACCACCACATATGTACGATGTGTTTGAGAGTCTGTACCACCACATATGTACGATGTGTTGGAGAGTCAGTACCACCACTTATGTACGATGTGTTGGAGAGTCAGTACCACCACATATGTACGATGTGTTGGAGAGTCAGTACCACCACATATGTACGATGTGTTGGAGAGTCTGTACCACCACATATGTACGATGTGTTGGGGAGTCAGTACCACCACTTATGTACGATGTGTTGGAGAGTCAGTACCACCATATATGTACTATGTGTTGGAGAGTCAGTACGACCATATATGTACGATATGTTGGAGAGTCAGTACCACGATACATGTACGATGTGTTGGTGAGCCAGTACCACCATATATGTACTATGTATTGGAGCTTCAATACCACCATATATGTACGATGTGTTGGAGAGTCAGTAGCACCATATATGTACGATGTGTTGGAGAGTCAGTACCACCATATATGTACTATGTGTTGGAGCTTCAATACCACCATATATGTACTGTGTGTTGGAGCTTCAATACCACCATATATGTACGATGTGTTGGAGGGTCAGTACCACCACATATGTACGATGTGTTTGAGAGTCAGTACCACCACATATGTACGATGTGTTGGAGAGTCTGTACCACCACATATGTACGATGTGTTGGAGAGTCAGTACCACCACATATGTACGATGTGTTGGAGAGTCAGTACCACCACATATGTACGATGTGTTGGAGAGTCTGTACCACCACATATGTACGATGTGTTGGAGTCAGTACCACCACTTATGTACGATGTGTTGGAGAGTCAATACCACCATATATGTACGATGTGTTGGAGGTTCAATACCACCATATATGTACGATGTGTTGGAGAGTCTGTACCACCATAACAAAGTACATATATGTGCATGAGTGGGTGGGTTGGAGGGTAGTTTAGTACAATAATTGTACTTGCTAGGGTAGGAGGGTCAGTATAACCGAACACGTGATTGGAGGTCAGTACCACCATATATTTACGATGTGTTGGAGAGTCAATACCACCATATATGTACGATGTGTTGGAGAGTCAGTAGTACCACCATAACAACGTACATGTATGGGAATGAATGGGTGGATTGGAGGGTAGTTTAGTACAATCATACTTGGGTGGGTAGGAGGGTCAGTATACCGACAAGTCATTGGAGGGTCATTACCATTATAGGTGGGAGGTTCAAAGAAAAATAAAAAAACCGACTACGTAATCATTTATCTTAAAATAGAGATTGAAATAAAACAAAAAACCTTAGCCAAACGAAAAAATAGCAAGTTCTGTAATTGTTCTTAGCTTGTGTTTGCAACTAATATGGAATTTAAAAATACAACATAGATATGTTATCATATTATAAGTGTATATTTTATGTTTAACAAACCGTTTCTCATATTTTCGTATATTATATTGTAAACTACAATACGATTGGCGTTCAGGTTTTAATTTTTTAATTCCGTTAATAAATCCTTCCTTGGCCTTCTAAAAGACCGGATTTTCCTGGCACAGGATATTATTTTTTTAAATTAAAACCAATTAAAGTATAAATAATAAATTATGGAACTGTTCGTTAATTAGCCTGTACATATTAATAATATAAGAATCAAAATAACTGAAAAACATCAAATTCATAAATATGTTAGTACAGTAATAATCTGCAGTTGATAATGAAAGTAAATACTAATATTTACTTGTTCTAAGAGTATAATTGGCTACGTTTTATTATTGTTTGCATAACATCCTACAAGAACATTAAGAGTAGACCGAATTAGAATCAAAACGTACTTAGAATAAAAAATAACTTACTTTTTCACCTTGCTTTTAAATAATTTATAATTTTTATCACAAAATACGATGGCGGATATTAAACTTTGTAAAATATGTATTCTAGGTGAAGGTAACTTACATGAACTCCATATAAGGACTCCCTATAACACTTGTATAGAAAAGACAATATTATCTGTCATATTGGGATTTTTAACTTTTTCTTTTTCGACATATGTATAATAGGAAAACCAATACTGCGGGTTAGATGTTAACGCCAAGGCTGTATCTGTGACTTCCAAGATTTGTGTGGAATGGACGAACAAACTAATGTTCTTCATTAATTTACTTTATAGACCATTAACTCTTAAATGTTTGTCCTTAGTAACTTATATTGCATTACTCGGCTTAGACAACTTCGTAATAGCTTAGCTTATTACACTTTATTGCATTTGAGTAAGTTCAGTCACAAAAAGTGTTTAAAACAACAGCAAACGTTAATACGGTAATCACGTTCAGTATTATTATATATGACAGTATATTTCATACATAAAACTCACTAAATTTAAATGGCACTATTTATTTGTAAACCATGGATGGTTTTTTTTTTAATATTTAGTAATTTTGACCCTTACTTAAACATCGAAAAGATTGCAAAATACGAAATTCAGATTTGTATTGCATTTGAATACTGTTTTGTGAATACAATTAGTTGGGTGGATATAAAACTAATACAGTGGAATTGAACGGCACACAACACACATTTATTACAATTTAAGTAAAATATATAAAAATATATCGATTTCATTGAACCACGTACACTAGTTTATACTTATATTGTAATGAATTTGTGTTGTAATTAATACATATATTACTTACAACATAAATAATTTTTTTGTTGTATTGTGTTTACACAAATGACGGTGCTACAATCCATGCCATGAACTGGCAAGTGAATGATCCTTATCACTTATCCTGAACACATGTGCCACTTGGATGCTATATTTAAAAATATATATACATATACTTGAAGGAAAAATTCGATAGATTTTTTTATCCTCAAAAACTACAAAAAATATCCATAGTTGTGAAATCATTATACTGAGTGATTAAAGGATAATGAATTAAATAATTCCAATGAAGTTGAATTCGTTTGTGAGAATTAATGGATACAAATACTTATAAAAACATTTAAATAATACGAGTTCAATTTACTTATACAAAGCTTAAATGTATTTAAATTTTGTAGAATAATATTTTTTCATTGAGAAAAATTTGATCTAAGTTACAAATAAGTTTTTATATCATGAAACAATTGTACAGAATTTAAAAATATTAGTTTAAAAACAATCAAATTCATATTATAATGAATTAAAACTTCACCATAAATTACATTATTTGTTTCACAAATATAATATTGGTTATTATTAGAAAATTTTTGAATGTGTATATAATATAAGTCCTAAGAAAACACTTGCCAAATTATATTAATCAATGACTTCCAAAATTAGGGTCATTAATATACTTGAAATAGGACGATGTATTTGAAACTATTAATTATCTTAATTTGAAATAAAACATTTAAACATTTGTTATTTTGGTCCTTTTTTATATTTTAGACGTCTAGATAACGATTAAAATAGGATTACGTTTTGAACCCTCGTTTATAAAATTATATTTCTTGAATGTTTTAAAATGTTTATTCATTATAAGCAATATACTCGTATATGGTATATATAAACTCGGTGTATACATATTCAGAATGTTGATATGTCACGTACATAAAATGGTTATTCTATATGAAAAATAAGAACACGCCTTAAGTAATTTCAAATAATGTTAGTACATACAGTGGTACCCATACACATACATTGGTATTGACCCACCCGCCCACCCATACTCATAGAGTGGTATTGACCTACCCACCCACCCATACACATACGGTGGTATTGACCCACCCACCCACCCATACACATATAGTGGTATTGACCCACCCACCCTCCCTTACACATAAAGTGGTACCCATACACATACAGTGGCATTGACCCAACCACCCACCCATAAACATACAATGGTATTGACCCACCTGCTCACCCATACACATACAGTGGTATTGACCCTCCCGTCCACCCATGCACATACAGTGGTATTGACCTTCCCTCCGCCCACCCATACACATACATTAGCTGTGTTTAAAAAATACGTAATCATATTAAACACTTATGAGGATTTTTTTCAATAAAAGGCAACTCTCTCCTCCTCAAATATAATACGTCTAAGGGGAGAAATTATATTAATGAAATATAACAATACACTTTAGGATTACTATTATAACTTGATGTGATATTATATTACCTTGAAAACATTGATGTAATAATTATTTATATAATTATGTATTTTATATCTGATTAGACCCACATTATTCATATTTCCTTGGTGTAATTATAATTATTTATTAATATAGCAATTTGTAGATGTCGTTTTTTAACGAGAACAACTACAGTATTTATTAGAAGAACTATTCTGATGTATAGCTTTACTGGGAGTTACATTGCACTGGACTAAACTGCGCAAGTAATTAGAGCGATCGTTCAATAAGCTCTTTCTTCAGCGCCTTGGCTAACAATGTCTGACGGTCATCAGTCATTAGACAGGAGTTTCGGACCTTTGGAAATGTCACAAGTTGATATTTCCTAACAATGAACCTTGATGACCTGCTGTGTAAGGATAATGAAGGTTCAAGATTTACCGTAAAATTAAAATTGTATTTTCAAACGTCATGATATTGCTACTTTTCTCGGAGAAGTTATTAGATATGTGTACCATCTTAAAGATAAAAAAAAAAAAAAAAATAGTTCTTAGCTCAGCTGTTTTTAAGTACCATAAAAATAAGTAAGCCTGGGCGTTGAAAAACAAAGATCTGGTAGTAACAATCTTGTTGATACATAAGTTTCATATGATACATTTATTTGTTATTTAAAACGTTGTTGCCTTGATAAGCTGGTGAAAACAAGCTTTAATCAACTCTACATTAAAAGGAAAATGAATCTTCCATTTCAATTGTTATTTTATATTTTACTGAAATAGTAATATTATTTAAACATGGCTTTTACAATTATAAGTGACAGATAACAGATTTTTATTTTTGATGGTGATGTTATGATTATGTAATTACTATAGATAAGTGGTGTAATGTTATACCATAACACAATCAGATAGGTACAAGGGTTCTATGTGAATAGGTTTGGGTATTTATTGTGATTTATAGTGAAGGTACTGGTCGATTATGATATCTAATACACTAATTCTACCAACTCAAATACTAAGACCATAAAGTTCTCCCATGACCAAAATATCATTTAAATAGTAATTTCGGCTTTCATAAATATTTGAGTGATTATGTAATATGTTAAATAATAGTTTGAATATTTTCCAACTTTTATTTCTACACACTAATTAGGATTTTTATAAAATTTTAATAAAAACTATAGCTTGCATTACATAATTTTTTAGCTTAGGTCCTCTTGTAAAAATCGTATATTTTATAGCAATATTTACAAGGTAGTGCATTAAAAATTAAGTCTTACAATGAAATCGTTCAACTTTACACATCAAACTGAACTATGTATTATGTTCAACAATTTTAAAATAATTGTTAACGTTGTTATTTCTCTAATATTACAATTATAAATTGTATAAAGTTTTATCAATTTAAACTAGTTGTTTTCAGTTAGGTATGTATCAAATAAAATATTTTAAATAAACATAGTTTTATATTTCTTAAATTTTTATCTCGAGAGTTAAAAGCATCAAGAAAAAAACGTATCGAGTGGAAAGTAAGAACTAATATACATATGCTATGGTAAATACAATAACATAGCTCGGATTCTACACATAGTAAATACAATATAATAACTCAGACTTTACAAAGCAAAAACAAGCACTGTGCCAAAGATAATCTATGTGCAGGGTAAAATGTAATGAAGAGTGTTTCTGGCTCTCTTACAATGAGGGAGGATATTCTCTGCTCAAAGACAGTAGTCGAGTATTTGCTACCTGATAACAAACGTAGACATTCATTTCAAAGTCTATTGTCAGCACTAATGAGTAATTCTGAGAGGAGGTCCTTCCTTGCTCGCCGAGTTTCCTTATTTATAGGCTTCCAATATATTTTTAACACACATTTCTACAAATATATAGTATTAATACTACTACGCATTTAAATAACAATGAATATGAGTTTCTTTCTGATTAAATAATTCCTATGGATTTAAAAATATATACCATTTAGATCCAAAGAAATTTACCATAAAAGCAAGTGTTATTTTTCTAATGGTATAAACTTGATTGCCTGAGAAAAAATAACACACTTTGGAAACATTCTAATGATGCCGGAATACAGAATAAAAACATATATAATAACAACAATTGTTAAACAAAAACAACAGATAATTGGATAAGAAAATTAAAGGACATGTAAGAACTTGGTCTAACAAAAGAAGACATGAATAATATATAACAAAATAGAAAACAAGAACCTTAAAAGACAAGCATACATTATTCAATGTGAGATAAAATGAAATAAAAATATATAAGGATGTTCTCGGATTAAATGTGAAAGGAAAGATTTCAAAGGATGGAGTAATATTGGAGAAAATTGAATAAAAAGAACAAAAAGGGGATTAATTATAGAGAGTAGTATATATATTTTTTTAACAAAAAAAATTCACAAAGAGCAGCTTGTCTGTATATGGACAAATATGAGTGAAAATGGGTAAGATGAGTGTAATTATTGTTACTAAATAATGTTGACTGTTCCTAAAAAATCTAGTGATGTATAAATATTATACTGTATAATATAAATATATTATCTATGCTGTATAAATAGTATATTACTAAGAAGGTTACTTAGTAAATATACAGTACAAGTAAACGTCACACAACACACATTTATTACAATATAAGCACAAAATGCACAAATATATTACAATACAAGTACAAATGCACAAATATTATGGTGATCGATTTCGGTGAATCAGGCTCACCTTCCTCAGACCAGAGGGATTCACAAAAGAATGCTCTGTGAATTATAATTATCAAGTGTTTATACATTTTTTCATATAACTTTTCTAATTTTTAGCACAACGTTTTATCACTGTTACTATACGTCAAACTATTATTTACGTTAAAGTGAAAGCTAGTGTACTAATGTCTCTCCCCCCACTCCTAACGAACTGCCTGCTGACAAAGCTGAGTAATCAGTCCTGACGGGCACACACCTGCCGATCAGCTGATTTACTTACCCTAAGGTAAAGTAGAGTAGACTCGATTTGTCTTGCAATGTAAAGGCAAGATCAATTTCTTTTAAGGTTAGAATATAATAACATCAACTAATAAAGATTATATAAATTTATAAAATAACATACGCTAAAAATAGTAATATTGTTTTATTTATAAAAATGTCTCGATGTATGAATAATGCAAAGTAGCTTCCAGTTGGAACTTGTATAGAATCCTCCATGGGCTCTCCCCTCTAGGTTGAAATAATTTACATTCTATGCTGTACAGCCATATACTTTATCCTAAATTGTTTATTTATTTCTTTTTAAGTCGATGATCACCATGATGCTGGAAAATATATATTTAGAATGTGTATAAGCGCAAATGCAGTCATTGTTATAATTTATTGCCAATTATTCCTCAGAAAGTCTCATTACTTAAAATCCCAATGACAAAATAAATATCGGTGGTTATCAGCTGATCCCATTCATCATTTTTTACTACTCTGATTAATTTATAACTGAGTACATTTTGCTTATGAAGTTGATCTTTAACCAACTACAGTACCGACCAAATATCTTCAAAATACATGACTGTGATTCCATAATTTTGCAAAACCCTGTACATACATTTGTATATTTTCCTTTTTTATAGTGAATTGTTTATTTTATTTTTAGTACAACATACTAAAATAAGTTATTTCTTGTACAAATAGTTTAATTTTACCGTAAAATAGAATTTTCAATTCTATCAATATTTTTAATTTTTTTAAAACTCTTGAAATTATGGTTTAACATTAGGAGATAGGGCTGAATAATTTAAAAATAAAATAAACCTTTACCTTGAACTAGTTTTAATATTACTTAATAGAGATTGACATTAAGAGACTTAGAGTGTGGGTTGTTTATTTATTTATCATTTTGATTATTTTGCTCTACTAATGGATGTTTTTCAATCATCCAACAACACGATACCATCAACAATCAACTCTGTAGTATGATGGCAGCAGTTTATAAATAGCTATGAACTAGTAAATTGTCACTTGTTAAACTGATATTACAGTACTATTCGCATCATCATCGGTCACGTGATTGTACTGCTTGAATGGAATAACACTTTAGATTTAAAGTGGTTGCTTGAAATACTTAGTTTTTTCTCAATAGTAAATTCGACTGATAACTAAATTTGATACACAATTATTTCTGGCTTAACTTTCAACTTTTTTATAAATATCACATATTTTGTTAGATAAGACTTAAATGAAATGTATCATGAGTTTTCCATTTATGGTACAAATGATAATTTTACTTAATAAACACTACTGTTGTAAAAGTTTAAATCATTAACATTGCTGGTTACGTAATGATTTCCAGTAATGTGGTTAGCTTACTGTAATGTACAATTATTACACTGAGTTGTTTAATGACCTGAAGGAGACTATAATGTAATATAACCTTGTTATAATAGTTTATAACATAACTATCCTAACTATTACACCTGTTAACTAATTGCTTTATATTGATTAGTAACACTATTATATTTGCCCACCTATTCTTATTTTTTTTAGATTAACTAAATATAAACATGAAATGTATGTACTTTTATATTATTGTATAATAAAGGTAGTCTCTTATAGTTATAATGATGTCATAAGGAACATTTGCTTAGCAAAGTTAAGGTATAAGTAAAATATTTATATCTTATAGTTTTGTTCATTCTATGTATTTGTGGAGTGCGTGCGCAGGCACATATTTTTTATGTTGCTTTAATGTTGTATGTGATTTTAAATTATTCATTATCAACAAACTGTTATTAACATGCCCTCCATGCGTCCTATAGGTGAATGGAACTATTAACAGTGTAATAGTAGGCACATTTCAAACAGTGTGTTACAAGACCGTTGTAAGGAAAATAGTATATTTCACAACAAGAGTGGAAAGTGGGGTTTTGCATGTTCGAGACCATATGTTTGAAGTGCGAGACTTGTCGAGCACTTCAAATGGTCGAGAACATACAAAACACTTTCACTCGAGTTTTGAACGATACTTTTCACTACACGACGGAATAAAAACAGGTGTTGTTGACTGTGGAAAATTTTCGGTTGTAAACAATGTTACTTTCGGTAGTAAACAATAGACAGCTGTTGAAAATATGATGTTTCGCAGGTTGTAAACACATAACGAAAACAGCTAAACTCATAGTAGTGTAGTGAAAATGCATTTTCAGCTCAGAATAAGATACATTTTACAGTAGCGTATTGACCTATTGTCGTGTTAAATGATATTTTATTTAAAACCTGTGATATTATCTTGGTTTATGTACACGGTCAGACGTTACACAACCGAAGAAGGCATTCGACGGCATACGCCATAGCTATAAGAGATGTGCCATAAGACGCCATATCATGCGTGATATCAGCCTACCAACAAATGGCGAATCTAAATAACTATGGGCATGGTTTAGGTTGAAAAATACATTACGTAGTTAGTACTATTGTAACAGGGTTTGATAAATCAAGGATCATAAATTTAACTTTTATTTGATGGAATTTTCTTAGGAGTTATAATTATAAAACCTTTTTTATGTTTTCATAAAGTGAACAGATAATACTTTTTAATTAAAAAATTATTCATTTAATATGTTTGCTGTGCATAGTATCTTTGGTAATCTATATTGGTTTAATGTTAGATCACTGAAAGTTGTTGTGAGGATGGGTGAAGCTGTATTTTCCAAAATATCATAAATAATAATAACGATCATAAACTTAATAACACATCTGTGTATCTAAAAATGTATATTTAATACGAAATATGTTGTTACTTTTTATAACATTATTCCTATAAAAGTTCTTATTACTTTATAAATTGATATGATACCTACTTAATTATTTACTTAAGTTATTTTTCTTTAATTCAAGATGACAGATAAAAGATTAAGATGACACAATATTTCAACATTTTAGTATGGGATGCTGTTCTGTTTGTTTGTCTAAAACTAGGTAAACGATCATTACAAATGTTCAGTTAACCTTATCAGGGGATCATCCTTCTAAAGCCTGACGAAATGTCTAACTAACCCGTATGGACATCAATGAAGAGCTACCCCCTCGATCCAAAATACCATACACAATCTATAGGACGCTTAAATACTCAGAACATAAGTCTTGTGGCGTTAACAACAATTGTTATCTCGCAGCTGCCTTCACGATGATCTGAGTTGCGTGTTGTTACTGATATGTCCACTGATGGAGAGATTGTATATCCAACTGGATGTCCTTGGAGTACATTACGATATTATTTACGTACGCTCAATGATTGTCATTGCCATGGACACTACTGTATTGTCCCCAGATGTATGTTTTGGGTGGTAGTCCGGGTGCGAAAATTGTCTAAAGCAAAATGAGCTTGAAAAATCAGACCTCTTGTTTGTTTTTAATATATGAAAAAACTTTCCCACCAACACTCATGAACTGAATAATAATGGTTATATACGTGAGCTTCATTCAATGAATGAATCTCAACATTTCAGCTCAGTTGGGGATTCCAACCTGAATCTCTTTCAGTCCAGTACCTTAGCTACTGAGCCACTACACCCCTAATGTATTCAGCAACAAATGAAAATATGTAGGTCTCTTTAAATTTAGGCAGAAAATAACTGGAATTTTCTAAGTGTACCATTTCACTCTAATGCTATTTGCTTATATAAACTCACTCTTAAAATCATTATGAAACATATATGGCCTATTATATATTATTATGCTTGATACTATAATCAAACCTACTTTACCATGTATAAGCTTCATCAAATTGCTTTTTTTCATTTCCGAATAAATCCTGCATGGTATAAATTCTTTATAAATCCTGTACATCTTTTTAAATGTTACTAAAAGTTTTTAAATGTTAAATATTATCTATCTGCTTGCATTTAGATGGCCAGCTTTTACTATAAGCCTGCATACTGGTTTTAGGTATTTTATAACCATTGCAATTGGTTTGGCTTTACTTATTCTTCAGTTCACTTTGTAAACCTAGTGAGTTCAAATATTCAGTTCACTTTGTAAACCTAGTGAGTTCAAATATTCAGTTCACTTTGTAAACCTAGTGAGTTCAAATATTCAGTTCACTTTGTAAACCTAGTGAGTTCAATTCTTCATTTCACTTTGTAAACCTAGTGAGTTCAAATATTCAGTTCACTTTGTAAACCTAGTGAGTTCAATTCTTCATTTCACTTTGTAAACCTAGCGAGTTCAAATATTTAGTTCACTTTGTAAACCTAGTGAGTTCAATTCTTCATTTCACTTTGTAAACCTAGCGAGTTCAAATATTTAGTTCACTTTGTAAACCTAGTGAGTTCAATTCTTCATTTCACTTTGTAAACCTAGCGAGTTCAAATATTTAGTTCACTTTGTAAACCTAGTGAGTTCAATTCTTCATTTCACTTTGTAAACCTAGCGAGTTCAAATATTCAGTTCACTTTGTAAACCTAGTGAGTTCAATTCTTCATTTCACTTTGTAAACCTAGTGAGTTCAAATATTCAGTTCACTTTGTAAACCTAGTGAGTTCAATTCTTCATTTCACTTTGTAAACCTAGCGAGTTCAAATATTCAGTTCACTTTGTAAACCTAGTGAGTTCAATTCTTCATTTCACTTTGTAAACCTAGCGAGTTCAAATATTTAGTTCACTTTGTAAACCTAGTGAGTTCAATTCTTCATTTCACTTTGTAAACCTAGCGAGTTCAAATATTTAGTTCACTTTGTAAACCTAGTGAGTTCAATTCTTCATTTCACTTTGTAAACCTAGCGAGTTCAAATATTCAGTTCACTTTGTAAACCTAGTGAGTTCACTTCTTCATTTCACCTTGTAAACATAGCGAATTCAAATATTCAGTTCACTTTGTAAACCTTGCGAGTTCAAATATTCATTTCACTTTGTAAACCTAACGAGTTCAGTCCTTCAGTTCACCTTGTAAACCTAACGAGTTCAGTTCTTCAGTTCACCTTGTAAACCTAACGAGTTCAGTTCTTCAGTTCACCTTGTAAACCTAACGAGTTCAGTTCTTCAGTTCACTTTTCTCTTGTTCTCTTGATATGCCCAGAAATGTTTAGTCGTCGTTTTATAAAGTCAGAATGCATGCATGCTTATGCTTTTATTTTGTAACAATTTATAAATCCTGTAATGTTATATTCTTTTTACAGTAATTATATAAAAATATTTAATTGTTGTATATTTATTGAAATTATTCTGCATTTAAAAATAACGATACTATACAAACTATGTGCAAAAACAAACGATATAACTTTTTTTTTATTATGAGGATCCATTATTACATATCCAAATTGCCTAAAGTCGAACACCCTTTAAAAAATTAATAAATGGTTTTGTCACCAAAAATTTATATAAGTTTGTATAGCAATGTAGATTCATGCTTCAATATAAATACTGATCTATGCTGCACAATATTCGATCTATTTTCTCATAGTAATATATAACTCAAAGTGTAAATCAATTACTGCTACCAATATTGAAAACTAACTAGAGTAACATTAAAGCTTTGGGCGCGTTTTAATGAATTGCCCGAAGCAAAGAATGGCCAATATAAGTCTACCCAGCAGAAAGGTTTAATTAATGTTTGGTGTTTGTCTACATCAGCAGTTTAAATATAACTTACCCTTTGAAATCGTTTATTAACTGTTAATAAAATACTGAACAGCGTAGTATCTGAAATTATTGATTATAATCGTTTACCAATACAAAATAATTTTGTTCTGTATGCTAGTATGATTGAATTCTATCTTATTTACATTCTGGATATAACAAGTATTTACTTTTATTTACCGTCAGTACATTAGAAGCGTTTCATCTCTTTGAACTATTTTATGAATAAAGGATTTTACTTGCAGTGATATTCTGACATTTTTCCAGAATTCACCTTTAAAAAATGTAAAGCAGAACGTAACCACAATAATTTCATAGCTTTGCCTCCTTCTATGGTTTTGTTTAGGTCATTTTATATTCGTTCAGCCTAATTCATATAGCGTTCCTATGTTTTAGTAACTGTCGGACTAGCTAATAATACTTATTGTCAATACAAATGTAGAAAATCGAATTTTTCTTACTTGAATATTTATAGATCACTTCAAAGTTTTAATTGATAAATAATTGGTTTTGATTGTATTCCTTTCAAATTAAACATATACAGTATATAAAAATGCTCTTTCTTGGTACTTAGACGTATACAATAATTTCCAACGATATTTGGCTTCGTATATCATAGCATATTGAAATAATATCTGCAAAAAAATCATAAAGTAATTACATATAAAAGTACATTTAGAAATATAAAAGCAGTAAAATAAATATAGCCATGAAAATAAACATAATTTTAATGGAGAGCATTTTCAATTTGATTCGGTATGTGAAGCCTAGGGATGTAATGAAAATTAAGTTGTAGCTACTTTAAAAGAAACATTGGAAGAGGAAAAATGCAACTATATAAAAAGTTGTTATATATGGAATACGATTTAATCTGCCTAGTGAGGGCTGGGTGGAACAGACGCCAAACTAATTCTTGTCATTAGTCAACCTCGCTTCTGAGTCATTTACTCTCTACCTTTGTTTGGCGTCGTCCTTTACACAAGGTCTAATAAATAGTTCGTTTTTAGGAGGTTCATAGTATATTTTCTAATTAAATGAATACAATTGGTCATTCAAAATAAAGTTCTTTAGTGAAAAAGGAACCTCAATTTTTTTTATTATTCCAAAAATAGCGTTAACATACATAAATGATTTTCTTTAAAATTTGACCTTCATTGCAATTACAATCATAACAAACCGTACTAATTTACTTCTATATACAGACATTACTGATTTAAAACTATATTCATTTATATTTGAAATCATTATGATAAATAAGTCATATAACCTATTATTTAACTAGCTTCGCACATTGATCACGGACGCTACCTAAGTTATACATATGCTACCAAAGTTAATCATGGATGCTACCCAAACTGATCACGGTTGCTACCCAAATTGATCAAGGATGGCTGTACTTGTTGAATAAGCTTGGCCTTTAACCTCACTGAACAGTGTTTCCATATCTAAATATGGATTTGTTGATCAAATCATAACTGTATATCGTTGAGTGTACTTTGCTGGCGTGGAGGCTCAGTGGTTAAGGCTTCGGACTGCGGAGGGCAAGGTCCAAGGTTCGAATCCCCACTGATCCAACAGTCGGTACTTCACTCATTGAATAAAATTCACGCATAAGCGTGCAAGCCCATGTGAACTGACGAGTGAAGTTTTATTAGATTTTGATAAGACAAAGAGAGTGCACTATACAGGCTCGAGGAATCTGTATCCATTACCCCCCCCCCTCCCCCCAGTATACTGACAAGGGTTTAGCTTGCTTGTCTAAACACAGTAACACCTTCTGTAAGTCACACGAGAATGCATTTTTTGGATAACGCTTTCTTAACTATAGGCATAAAGAGTATAGTTAAGAAAGCTCTACCACTGTACATGTTTGGGTGGGCGGGTGGGTCAATACCACCGTACGTGTAAGGGAGGGGGGTGGGTCAATATCACCGTACGTGTATGGGTATTGGGACTAATGGATACCCAAATATCCCTTTACGTTTGTTTGATAAGTTCTGAATTGCATCATAATATAACTATCTACGCTCGGGTAAGTTCGTGAGGACTCGGCTGTTTCCGTGCTTTTTTGGTGGCTGGACAAAATTCATCATACAGTGACTAGAATCCAGATATGTTTACGTGACGATTGAGATAACCCCCACCCACCCGATTTTTAGTTTATAAAGTTTTAGGTTATATTTGTATCTTTGGCGTGTTAAAAATGACTTATACTTTTTATACTTTTAAACAAAATGTGGAAAGCAGGCATAAGAGGAGTAGCTCATAATTGGTTTCGTAGCTACCTGACTGGCAGGAAACAATGTGTTCGATTGGGAACTGATAAGAGCGATTATGTTACAATTAAATATGGTGTTCCACAGGGTTCAGTCCTCGGCCCAATTCTATTTTTAATATATGTTAATGATCTCTGTAATGGAAAACTAAATGGAAATATAACAGCTTTTGCAGATGATACAGCCCTAACTTACTGCTATGACAGTCTAGATACAATTTATGACAAAATACAGGAAGATTTAAGGCTACTGAGATTCTGGTTTGACATAAATTTCATGGTTCTCAGTGAGAAAACTAAATATATGATTTTCAGCCTAAGTAGTAAACAGTCTGTGTATAACGAACTGATTTATCATGAATTATGTTGCAAAAGTCATACAAGTTGTTCATGCCTTAGAATTACCAAAGAAGAAGAAATTAAGTACTTGGGACTTGTAATAGATTCAAATTTATCATGGAGAGGTCATGTAAATAAAGTGAAAAAGGAAATGTTAAGAAGCGTAAGGAGCTTCTATTTTCTGCGTGATGTTTGTCCACGTAAAGTGTTGTTAGATGTTTATCATGCTCTAGTAAGCTCCAGACTGAGTTATGGCCTTGCATGTTGGGGTGGCACTTATGCTTCAACGTTATATCCTCTCACTATCCTTCAAAAATCCTTCATACGTATCATTACCAAGTCCCACAGATTAACTCCTTCCTGGCCTCTATTTCTACAGTTGAAAATTCTTCCAATTCGAAATCTTTACATTTACAAAGTTTTAAAAATTTTCTTTATTCGAAGCTCTACAACTATTTTTCAAGATAACAATAGATATAACTTTCGGCATTTACTATTCCAAGTACCTAAAACGAGACTTACTGTATGTCAGCATTCATTTACTTGGAATGCTCCTAGAATTTATAATTTAGTTTCTGTACGATTAAGTGCTTTCAACAACTTAAATCAATTTTGTAAAACATTGAAACAGTTTTTGTTTACTGTACAGTATTGTGAGGAGTTTTTAAGAATTGTCACTTAGCTATCTTTGAAAGTGTCAACAGGTGGTGTGTGCGTGCGTGCGTGCGTGCGTGTGTGCGTGCGTGCGTGTGTGTGTGTGTGTGTGTGTGTGTGTGTGTGTGTGTGTGTGTGTGTGTGTGTGTGTGTGCGCGCGCGCGTGCGTGTGCTTGAAAACATATGCTGTAAAGATTGATGTAATTGTTAGTATATCTGTCAATAATTGTAAGAATATCTGTCAATAATATTTCATGCTGTAGTACACACAAGTATATTATTATTTTGATAATTTTGTTATATTATTAAGATTATTGTAAGAAAACTTTTTATTTCCTTGGCCGGCGCAAACTCTTCCTTTTCAGAGTAAATTAATTTGTTTCTTTTTACAATGCAGGTAACCCCAACACAGGTTTTTCCTTTGGGGTGCCGAACTTTTTTTACAAAAAGTATTTAATTTAAATAAAGTAGACAGTTTAATTTATTGTTTATTAGGTTAGGTTATTTTTGTACTATTCTACATGTAGTTTTTGTGAAATAAAGATAATTTTGAATTGAATTGAATTGAGTTGGAAACCAACTGACACGTGAAATCTTATAAATTGTTTGTTTAAATACCTATGACATAGTAAAAAGATGGAACAGCCTTAACGTTTCATTTAAACACAAATAAATAACTTAAAAATCGTAAATAGTTATCATAAAAAGTTTTTATTCTGTACATATAAAATGCAAAGTTTTGACTTTCATACAGCTCGTACATGATTTCTGGTTGATTCATTGATTCCTACTATTCATTACGAAACTGTCTAACGCTACTAATACATAAACTAATATTAAACAATCCTCTCAGCTAAAATATTTCATGTCACGATATTTTATTAATTAAAATGAGGTTTCCATTTTAGCACTTATATAAAATATCTTTCGAAAAAATGTGTAAGTTCAGGTTAAGTGGAAGAAGTTACTTTTCAGTCCCAACTTCGCCTGTTTAAATAAGCGGTTTTCTCATTTAATTTCACGTACTAGCATACTACCATTATTATGTTTATTTATTTAACAAACCAATATGCCAAATGTGTACATTCAATTTTGTTTTTTTAAACGGCCGATGGATCTAAATTATTGTCAATATTGCCGAGTCGGCCTTGTAATTCTTATAGGAACATTTTAGTTTTCAATTCCTAAAATTAATATTTATTAAAATCGTGAAAACCTTAGAGTTTTTTCTAAGGTTTATCACGGAGAGCTCATTCTGTGGTAATTCAAACGTTAAGTTTACCAGTTTGTGATTAAGTAGTTAAATCTAACTTCAGTCGAAATTTCAAAACTTTAGGACACTACTAAGTGAGTCAAAAATCAAATATGGGAACGAGGGCTTTCACCGGTCCCCTCATAACAACACTTCTACCATGTCTTCAACGTTTGTGGTATTTGTTTTAATTGTTTGTATTTATTCATAATATTTTTTAAATAGATTGACCCCGTAAATTACAAGAAAACTTATTTACGGGGACCATTCAAAATAATACTAATTAAAAATTTAGTACTTGAGAACTTATGAACTACATGAAACAAATATCTCTAAAAGTATAATAATTAACTCACGCTTAAATTAGTGCTAGGAGTGGGTAATAGAACAACCAAAATGATAATTACTCACCACTTGGAATTAAAAATTTACTTTTCAATTAACAAATTGTTCATATGTATTTCTTCTTAAATATTGCCAGAATTACACAGCCCAAATCTTTCTATTTCAACGGATATTACTATTGAGTTATAAGTATAAATATATATCTTAATAATTGTTTTCACTTATAACACTCTCAATTACCATCACGTGTTGACATGTTCAAGACTACAGTTATTAGAGGCAAGGTCAACTTTAAAATGAATACTTTTACAAACAGGAAAACTTTTAAAATTCTCCTACAACTCTAAAATAGCTATCCTGTCCATTTATTTTTGTAAAACTGTTTTAGCCCTTTAGACATTATATTTGTTACCAATAGAAACTACAGTAATATGTTCATTATCTTTAAATAAAGTAATTAATGAAATTAAATCAAGATTTTTATCCTGGATATTTATTTTATTCCATATTATATGTCATCACTGAATAAATTACTACCTAACCAGTGTTTTTAACCACCTTAAAATAAATGTGTTTTGTGTACAAAATCCTATGACAAAAGTGTATTATAATCTGATTTATCCAGTAAAAAAGAACGTGAATTGGTGAAGTGTTTAACAAGTACTGGCCCTTTAGTTAAAGTAGTGTGTATATGTGAATATATTATTCAAACTAATACTTAATCTCTTGCTACTAATTATTCATATCATGACAAGATGCTATAAAGGACCATTATCCTCCTGATATAGGTTAGGTTAGGCTATATTGGGTTAGGTTAGGTTATATTTTAATAATTATAATAATAATAATTATTAATTAATAATTAATAATAAAATTATTAATTAATAATTATAATAATAATAATTAATGATATATTAACAGCCTGTGTTTATTATTCGCTTTGAAATACGCACAAAGTTGTGTCAGCATCTCATATCAAAGAATCTATCAACAGATAGATCCCTTTGTAATTTGTATAACTCTAATTGGGATCTAACTAAGAACATTTTCTGCTTATCAAGATGGGCTTTAATCAACTACTTATATTGTACTATCTTTATATAAATATTAAATAACATTCCTTACATACGTAACAGTACAGTATAAATCATTAAGAACTAATAGTACATAGATACCTCCTATCCCTAGTGTTATCAGAGAAGATATAGTCTTTAAATAAATATCAAATCCTATGTATATCATCGGTGGACCTTACTTTTGATTTAAGTGGATACAACGATTTAAGTAAACCTTAATTGTAAGGACCGTTACTGTGCACTCGTTTTCGCATGGGCTGGGAAGTTACAACTACTGGACTTGTAAGTGCGAAATGGCAAATTATGTATCTAAAATGATCCTTCATTGCAACCGTCTACCATGGCTTTCATTGTTATACAGCATAGTTCCTCCGTAAATAAGACGCAAAGGGAGTTCAAAAAGATCATATCTATTTATTTAGAATCTCCCAAAATAGCTAAACCTTTATATGAATTAGTGCGACAGTGATCGCAGTTCAAATTTATATGAAGTGATATAAATAAATAATGTTTAAAAAATATTTATTTTTATTATAAGTAAGCTGTGAATAATTAGGATCATGAGTACAAGGCTTGTCAGTTAGTTTAAAATGAGACCCTGTACACGTGCTCCTAGTCGCTCTGGATATTGGGCTGATAATAAATGCCTCTTCCTAAGAAAAGTCAACCTTGCATTGTATCAATGATAACAATAATTCCTGTACCTCATTCAAACAAATATTCAAAATATCACATTTATCAAACCGCAATATAATAAACCTTGATGCATATGCATTCGTGTTTTATGTACATATATGGCTTTAAAATTCTTGATAGTTGAAAAATAATAAGTCATACTCGTAAATGTTGGAAGTATATAATTCGATCAAAAACTAAACATTAAAAGTGTATTTGGAGTTAGTAATTTTATATACATCCCATAAAGCGAACATTCATACTGTGCTTATTTTTGTTTTTAAGTTACAGTATTGTATCAAATTTTTTAAAAGAAGTTTTACTTTCAAAGATATTTTTTTCTTTTAAGTTGAGAAAAAAATTTAGAGTATACCGCATGTTTTCTTATAAAGATCACTGGCTGTTCTCATGTTATAAACACTCCCAACAGAGTAATTTAATCCAGGAAACAGGAGTTAAAATTTATGACTGGTGGAAGCAGGTGAGAAAAACGATGTGGCCTGGAACGACGGCAACATTTTGAAATACATTGTTGGGTACGTAATTTAGGCTGCCTAACCACAGTCTTGTCTATTACTTTACGTGAGAATTATTTCAACATACTTAGCACTAAAGGGAAATTGAAGCGTTTTTGGTTAATATCTCAGAGTTTATCAAACGTAAAGATACAAATTAGTATAGGTAGGTAGTTACTTATTAGGTTTGCGAATAAATATTTAAGAGTCAACATGCAAAAAACATATTTTTATTATTTTGACTTGCTAAAAACCTCATAAACGAACTGTTTGTAAATATTGTTTTAAATTGTTGTAAGAAAATATGACGTAATAGAATATGAACAGCGTACTTATAATACAAATTCTTCCCTACCATATCTACCATTATACGCCTAGGACACATTTTCTTTCTACCCAACAAATATACTAGGTTGAGTGTCATCCCCTTTCACCATATTAATATATAAAATCCATGGTTTTTTTCTTCTATATCTAAAGATATACAATACTACAGCCTCTATACTATTACATTGCTACAGTTTCCTTATTTACCCGACACCCAGACTAGGATGATGGACCTCCCTCTTATCCGACGATATGGCTTTTACTGCCTTTCATCCCATACCTTAAGATATAATACAAACAGCTTCCGTTTTGAACCTACAGATATATTTGGTTGATGGCCTCCCTCTTATTCTACGTACTTATGGTGTTTACTGACATTACTCCCGCATATAAAGTTATAAAAGCTATTACACCTTAATGTTTACTTCACATAAATACTATACTTGACATGAGCACGCATAGAGGTAAATTAGCGTGGCTACATTGCGAAGAATGTGACGTTTTAAATGTGACAAAAACTTGCTGAGGCATATATCAGATTAAGGATTTTTAATTGATTAAACAAATTATACAATAGAGGAATATATGAATAATAATATAGTAAAAATGATTGGTATGCAATGGGAAATAAACATTTTTAAAGAAAATATAAACGATAAGAAAACGATCATAAAATACATTCAAAATACCAAACAAGTATGTTATAAAACAGGTGGGTTTAAAAACTAAAAAGTTGTGCAATTAACTTGAAATATGAAAAATATCCTACATACACACTAGGTAAATAACATTCTACTGTACCCGAACTTACGTTCATATGATGTTAACAGTTTTTCTTCTCATATCCAAGAATATAAAATTACCTTAGTTTTCATTCCCCTCCACATAAATACTAATTGTAGGGCTTTCCCTTTCACCCTACATACATATGATGATCACAATCTTTCTACAATATATACAAATATACGAAATACCATTCTTTCTATACTCCCACCTTAAAAACGTAGAACTCTGGTGGTAATGTTTGGTTGAGTAAGGGATTGGTATTAGTTAGTGCAACAAGTGTGATAAAAGTTAAAAACAAAAGGAATACGTTCAATGAGGAAACGGACAGTGAAGATTCAGAGAAGTATTTATTTTCAAGCAACAGGAAAGAAATAAAATCAAAATTAAACAAGATGTAGTATGAATTTAAAAAAAACTGTAAATATTCATGAGTTCATTAATTTTTCGAAGCAAAGCCTAGACCCAACTCTGCCCACTCCCACATAATATTGATCTGTATACGGAATTTATTTAGACATATTAAGGGAAAGATCTAAGTCAGTATAAGGTGGAACTTAGGATTGAGGTCCTGACGCCTGAAACCACTTTCCCACCGGTTTCCCACTCTCTGAAGCTAACTTATCTCTCGAAAATTATTTGGAAATAGAATTTAACTGAAAAACAAATAATCAAACAAAATCTTATAAAGAACATCACTAAAACTTGATATTACTTTAAGTGACACGTGACTGTATGAAAATGTGATAATAACTGTTGATTTAATGAAGAAGTAAATATATTGTCTAATTACTAATTAATACATCCAGATAATTATATATGTGCATTTACTATAAACGAAAATACCCCTTTTACAATAAAATATAGATAATGTATTTATAAGTTTTTTTACTTATAAATACTTAATATGACTGGTGCAGTGTATGACTGGTGACACTTATATGCAGTGTAGTTGCAAATCAATGAAAGTAATATTTTTTGTTTGATTTGAATAATAAAAGAAGCCACAAAACTATTATTGGTGACATCAATTTCATAAGAAAGTCAAGAACAAATGAGGGTGTAATACTGAATGGTTGCTACTAAAAAACTATGTGGGTTGAATCATTTTCAATAACTCACCCTACTTTTGTGTCATTGGAGAGACATGTTGGGTCGTTATTTACAGTACTAGTTTACGTAATGATATAATGAAAGTAAAATGTTACTTTTGTGTTGTATGTAGGGTTGGTATACATACAACCACCATGTGTATCAATACCACTGCATGTGTATGAGTGATCAGGTAGGTCAATACCACTGTAACTGTATGGGTGGGCGAGTATGTAATCCCACTGCATGTGTTTGGGTGGGCGAGTGGGTCAACACCACCGCACGTGTACGGTATGGGTGGGTAATACCACTACATGTGTATGGGTGAGGGAGTGGGTCAACACCACTGTAAGTGTATAGGTGGGCAAGTGGGTAATACCACTGCATGTGTATGGGTGGGCGAGTGGGTTAACACCACTGCACGTGTATGGGTGGGCATGTAGTTCTGCTACACGTGTAGGAGTGGGCGGGTGGGTCAGTATAACTGCACGAGTAGGAGGGGCGGGTGGGTCAGTACTACTGCACATGTAGAGGTGGGCTGGTGGGTCAGTACTACTGCACGTGTAGGGGTGGGCGGGTGGGTCAGTACTACTGCACGTGTAGGGGTGGGCGGGTGGTTTAGTACAGTAAGTGAGTTTAAGAATCTTTTTAAGTAATCAATTACCTAAAATGTTATCGTTTACATATTTTGCACGGTTGGAATACCATACGCAGATTATTAAAACGTATCTTATCCTATATATTTCGACTTCAAATATGTGTGATTATTTAAAAAAAGGACTTATACATTCTTAATTATTTCATAATGTGTTCCTAATAGGACGATTAGTTACAATCCATTCCAGTTAGATGATTAGTGCTACAGTAAACAGTAATGTGACTATTTAATTGAAAAGTGAAATATTTCAGAGCATTTCTAATAAAATACTGATCTCCTCATAGAAATTATCACTTATTTCTTTATATACCTTGCTTGTAACACCTAGCCTTCACGTAGTTTAGTAAATAAAACAATAACAGTTATAAAAATACAATGTCCAATCATAGTGCACATTATCCCGTTTTAACATTACAATCCAGTGAGGTAAACCGATCACACCATGCATCGCCAGTTTAGTGTGGGGTGCAAGGTTCGAATCCCCAACTGAACTCAGCCGACGGTTCATGCGTAACTCGTATAAAGTACTCGCACACACCTGTATGCCCGTGTAAACTGGTGAAATTAAATTTAAAATCTCTAAACTGGATGACAATAAGTAATAACGCAACCACTGCTAATTAAATACTGGAAGGATACAGTATTTTTAAACAAACAGAAAATATATATAAACGCAAGAGGAAATACGAGGCAGATCTCTATGTATTTTCCATGGAATATAGAATAAGTAATATTATATTTCATAACAAGAGTGGAAAGTGGGGTTAAGCATGTTCGAGACCATATGTTTGAAGTGCGAGACTTGTCGAGCACTTCAAATGGTCGAGAACATACAAAACACTTTCTCTCGAGTTTTGAACGATACTTTTAGTGAACTACGATAATTTTAGTGACACTACGGAATAAAAACAGGTGTTGTTGACTGTGGAAAATTTTCAGTTGTAAACAATGTTACTTTCGGTAATAAACAATAGAGAGCTGTTGAAAATATGATGTTTCGCAGGTTGTAAACACATAACGAAAACAGCTAAACTCATAGTAGTGTAGTGAAAAAAGTGTTGAATATCGATTGAATTTATAGCTTAGCTTAATGCAGTAATCAATTATTTAATAGTTTTGTATTGTAGTGGCTTTATGAAATTGAAGGTATCAAATTTGCCTTCACCTAGTGATCTCAAAATATTTGCTTACATATAATTCGTTATCATATGATTATTGAAGCTTCAGATGATTTCGAAATTTTTATAAGATTCTCTATTTTACGTAAACGTAGGAAGTGTTTTGTATTTCACTTATTGGTTATTACTAATAGGTTTATATCATATTTTAAATTAATGCTAAACATAACAAGGATTACAATTTTAATCAGAATTCATAAAGAGGTTTTTAGTGTTGTCCAAAAACAAAGCTCTTATATATGTTGTATGGACCTCTACAACAAGAATAGTTGCAATAATACCTAAAATACATGATAATAGCTCAAACACAAATGTCCTTTTTAGAATTTATTGCAGTAACCTAATGTTTTATAGGTATATCCATATTTCAATCTTAATGCACATTTGAAAATTACATTTATTTAAACAGTTAGTTTTATTTTTAAAACTTTTTCAGTAAAATACAGCTTGGATTAACTATAATGGTCCACACAGATGAAAACAGCAAATGATGTGATATTTAAATAAAATAATATTACACACTACTCTAAAACTGGTTTTAAATTTACAAATAAATCTAATAAGCTGAAAAATACGATCGCTTGAAACCCTACACTTGCCCAGACACGTGAGCTGGCATTGTACTTTATATTGCACAGAGAGCAAAATAGCAGATGAATATTACAGATTCTTTTGGATTATCCTTTCGTATTTGAACACGTACATAATACTTATGTAGTTTTGAAAAATACAGGCAGCAATATTAAGAAAACTTTATACTCAAAATAAACCACATTAAATTAATGGAACTGTTAAAATATAAACATTGAAAAAAATAACAATAAAATGTTCAATACTAATCTGGCTGAATTGTGACGTCAGAGATGGAAGAAAGGATATACTAGTCCCATTACATTCTACTTAGGGCTAACGATATATTGATTTGTGGAACCCTCAAGCACTCACGTACTCCCGACTGATGTATTTACTGTTACGAATGACAACGTATTTAGTGTTGTTTTACTGACAGATTTAATGTTTTCATCCCACTTGAAAAACATTGGTAAAAAAAGGTTTTGATGGCACCATAAGTAAGGTGGAATTTCAAGTATAATTTTCCTTTATTTAAAACGATTAAACCACTTGTATGGAGCAATAAATTGGTTTAATTTAGATGTTTAATTTAGCCTCAATAAAATAAACTATATCATTTTCATTCTTTGAATGTTTCTTCATAAATATTCAAACATAAATCCGGAATGCATATTTGACTTTCATTTTAGGTCCACGTAAAAACATTATTATTTGGTTTTCATTTAGCCAAATGTTTTATATAGAAATCAAATAATTGGTTTAAGTATTGCATAAATTCAAAGTTAAAACGATTACTCAAACGCTTTTACTCCTCATAAAGAGGGGTAAATGAAATTTTGCAGTAGTTATTTAAAAATGTTTATTCTTTATTGATAAGCTTATTCTCCAAATTTCATCATCACAGTCCTGTAATTAAATTGAAGTAAACTACACATAAATAAAGTAAGTAATTTTCCAATCTATAATCTTTATAGATTTTCGTTATTTGTATTTGGGCTGCATATTTTACTATGCAGAATCTAAAATTATGAACATTTATTTAAAAAATGATATCTTGGGTGGATACAGGTTTTCAAACGACATTGTCATCATCACAACCTTTGAGTTACATATGCTATTTGTTTTAAAAACACTTTCGAATTTAAATATATTACTTTCAAATACAAAATTGAAGTAAAATAGTGCAAAATAAGCACTTTGCAAATAATGTAAACGATATAACTGTTTTAAAAATAATAATTTATGCTATAAATGTGTATATCTACTGAAATTCTTGAAATATGTGACCAATCAGGTTTGTGAGGAAATCACTGTAATTTTGGGATTCCCCCCCAAATGGGTGAGCCTCGTTACTGAGGATTGGCTTTTGGAAATCAAATTACCATACTGGGTAATGGCCAATGTGCGTGAGGGGAGGGCCTTGCCAGGGGTTGAACGATTGTCGTATGACAGTTAGTCCTCAAAAACAGATGCCTTACTACTTGTGGTGATCAATTAGTGATTAGTAACGACTGAAATGTTTTACACTGATTTAGGCACAAAAACTAATTAATAAATTATATCGCGATATATAAAAAGAATATATTTAAATGACAGACCTTAAAAATTATTTTCAATGCTCATTAAAATCTGTATGTTCCTTTAATTTAATAATGACATTAACTTGCTTATTTAATATATTTAAATATACCAACAATTTTCATAATAGCAAATGCAATAAAATTAACAAGGTATAATGCAATAAGATTTTCTTTATTACAGTAAACTATTCACTTGAATAAGAAAATCGATTTAGAAAAAATTAAATATAATATTAATTATTTGGACGGCTGATTTCACATGTAATTATTGTGATTAAATTAAGTAGTAGAATAATTTAAGAATAATCTAAAACTTATTATTTTTTAAACATACAATAGTTTAATATACAGAACTTATCATTTATAAAATTCAAACATTTTGTAATATTTGTACAACCATTAAATATTCTGGAAATGTTTTGGTTTTCAATAGCAGTATTAGAAAAGTATGTAAAAACAGCGTTAAATACTTGTAATGTTTACTAATATACACTATTAAATTATAATATTAAATACTAATCTTATACATTTACTATTTAAGTTTTGTATGATTGTTTAACAACATGTAATTTTGTTCAGAACTTTGACAAGCCATTCATTTTCCAAGGCTCCCAGCAAACAAGTTTGGACTGTTCCAGCAAACAAAACTTTTGTTTTAACAGAAAAATATTGTCTGAGTTCGATGTAATAATATAAATATAACATAAAATTGCAACGTCAACCGCATAAACAACGACGGCGTGTTTAGGTCATGTAGGCCAACTTATTCAATCTGTGAGAGTGGCATTTTCCCTAAAGTAATAGTCATTATATCAATAGGTATTGCATATAATATGCACAAGAAAGTTAATTACATATCATTTTATAGATTCCTAATCCTCCTACTTACAATATTTCAACTAAATCTATAACTGTTTAGTTTAGGCTGTTTTGTTATACTTCTATGCTTATAGGATAAGTTCAATAATTCTTAGTACTAAGTACAATCTTTCATTTAATTTTAGTTTCATAATGATTTATCTTATAATTTATATTTAGGAGTAAATCAAATCTGAGCGCATTGTTACTTAAATTAATTTATTGTTATGTATATGATAAACACCTAACCAAATTTAGTATCGTATAGTCCCTAATCCAGTCACAATATCCTAAAATATATAGAACCAAGTTAATTCAGTCGGTTTGGTTGTTTCGTCTTGTAGACACCACACTAATTGCATTAATTACTCAAGCTCACTTCTGGCTCATTAACTCTGAAACACTTGATCTCTGATGGCTTACACTAGATTTAACAGATTCCTTGAGAGTTTTTTCACATATTTATGTTCGCACAGTTAAATTATCATTTAAGAGAAGCAAATAAAAATAACAACATATTCTTTTAGTTGCTTGTTACGTATAGTAAGTTTTCAGCCACAATCAAATACATTAAAAAGAAATTATTTTGTATATCTGTGTTTTCACCAATGTTACTTTGTATTTAAACATTATAGTCCATGAAGATATATAATATGAAAATAACTTAAGTGAAAATCAAAACTGTTTTTTAATCTTTTTTAATTAATGTACAAACATGAAATAACTCTGTATTTACATAGGATTCGTATACAAACCACTAAGACGGTACACGAGGTCCATACTACATCTAGCATTACATTATTAATGTACAAACATGAATTAACTCTGTATTTACATATAATTCGTATACAAACCGCTAAGACGGTACACGAGGTCCATACTACATCTAGCATTACATTATTGGACTAAACACGTTAAATATGTATTAAATACATGTGCAATATAACATTTACTATCTTACCTGGTAGATTTGATATAATTAATATATAATAATGAAACATATCATGTATTAATTATATCAAATGACTCATATTACTTATAATGTTTTATTTAAAACGTGTATACTGTATAATAATTTTGAAAAGAAAAATAACCTGTCTTCACAGTTAATTTTAGCTTGTACGATAGTTAAAATATTACAATATATGACGTAGCGCGTACAATAAACGGTATTACAAAACACTGTAACAGCTGCCGAGGTAACGAATCGGAACTAATCCGTCAGTGAAGTTCTAAAAGCACCTCTCACATGAAAGTATTTCTGGACGTAGTAAAGCGGATTACACCGAGGAAACGTGGGGTCTACCATTGTAACGGTGCCTCACAACTCACAGAAGTGTATGGGGATAGCAGCTCTACCAGATCATAGTATTGACGAATGCTTGATATGACAGTTAACTACAGTTTCTACATTATTGTAAGCAATTTTTACTTAAATATTTTTGCACCAATTGTGGTTACGTGTAAATCATTTTACGTTAAAGCTCATTGTCAATTATACAGGAAGTTCTGAAATAAATGTTAAATTTTTATACATGTAAATGGGGCATATATTTGGTAAAATATGTAAGATAAAGAGGTTTCATTATATTCACTAAACATTGTTATTACTATTCTATGTTACATTTTGGAGTAGAAAGAGATAATGAACAAATCGTTTATTGAAAGGCAGTGTGCTTCATGTGTCATCGTTTCCACAGAAAATGTCGTAGTAAATGTTTTCAACTATAATTGTAACTAAGTTTTTAATCCTATACGTATCTCCAAACTACAGCCTGGTAAAAAAAAAAAAAAAAAAAAAAAAAAAAAAAAAAACTGGTGAAACAAGACTATGTTGTTAGTTAGTTCTGATTGTTGTAAACAAAACATGATAAAAATAATAACAATGTTTGTTTGAGATTAAAAATAAATCGTATTACTGTAAAACTGTTTTCAGATATATTTTTACTTGCCATATTTCCAATTTTCATTCATCGAGCTTAAAAAGGAAATTACTGTCCCAAAGGATCCCTTATTAGGGAAAACTTCAATTAAGATTGGTTTTGGTGATTGTAATTACCTTACCTTGTAATTACCAATGTACATTGAGGGGTCGTATTAGGGTGAACATGGTTAACAATCTGGAGTTTATAGTTACATTTCTTTCATGTAAATGAAAGTTTTTGACGTATTTTAAGTGAATAAAAGATAGCAAAAGTAAGTTTTATTTTTAAATGTAGTAAAATTAAAATTCCATAGTAAAATGGAACAAACCAGTTAACTAAAGTTCAAAGGTTGTACCTTCAGGTTACAAATCACCAATAAAGTACATAAATAATTTAGTACTTGATAACATACTTATCATTTTGTGTACCACCGTACATGTAGCAGTGGGTAATTACCACCATACTTGAATGATAGGTGGGTGGGTCAATATCACCATTTTTGTATAAGAGAGTGGTTGGCCAACACAACTGTACGGGTTACTTTTACAAAGAATACTACATTGTACATGTCTGGTTGGGTGGGAGGGTCAATATTACTATATTAGAGGTGGGTGGGTCAACACCACCATGCGTGTATTCCAATAAACAGGTGGTGGATTAGCTTACATGGGGGTGTATTTTGTAATATACACGGTATAACTATGAATCTCTGATTTGATGATCCTTAAATTTTATTTTAGCTATATATTCTGCATACTTTTATAACTATTATAAAATACTTAACATTGATCGTTTTTATAGAATGATAAGAAACGAGTGAAATGAAACATACAATAATGTTGTAGATTTCCACGTATTTATATACGAATGCTGAAGCAATAATTATTTTATACTTTGGAAATCATTAAACTGTTATACACTTAACACTTAATTGACCTCTCTAGATCAATCGTTTTTTATGCTAAAGGTATGTTGTAAATTAATAAGTTTATTGTTTAACAAAATATAAATAAACTGTAATCATTTTCTGATAAATACATTTTGTATGCACCTGAATCCACCAGCAAACCGTATGTACAGTTAACGACAGTGTAGACCTTGGATATCTTTAGAATATTTTTACTTTTTTGTTTTAACATTTTTTATATATAACAACTGTAAAGCATATATCGTGATACCTTTATTAGTAATTTTCAAAGCGTGTTGTTTTAGCCGTATAGTAGCATGCCAGATTTATACTGGGAGTGTAAACAAATGATAAAGTTGACATGTTTTTAAACGTGATGTAAAACATCGGCATTGACTATCTAGATCGTGTTGGAGGTCATTGCAAAACGAAGTAGTGTATATATTTTGTTTAAGGCTGGGAAACTCAGATAAGCCTGCCGTAAACTGCCAACTGACATTTATGTACCACTGTCATTGTATTTCACATTGTTGTGACAACAAGGCAAACATTGGATTTAGTTTATTTGTTAACAACTAACTATAAATGTTGTGTGCCAATTTAGGCTGCAAAAGTAATGTATAATAACCATTTTACGGCACGGATTGAGACACATTAAAGTTCCTGTTAACGTTTAATGTCTGCATAAAATAATAAAATGTGAAATAAACATAGATGGTCATGTTTAAATATTTATTTTAAATAAATATGATTGTTAGAAGACAGGTAATATTGATGCGATTGTGAACCTTCATAATTGATATTGACCACATAAAATGATATTGAAACCTGCATGGTGCTCAATGGATGAGACTTTGGACTGCATATTTTATTTATTTATTTAATTATGTTTTATTTATTTATTTATTCATAAGACACCGATCGTCAAGATATGGGTGGATATGGATTTCGAATGAGTGTGACGAGTGTAGATGAGCGAATTTAGTCATTGTTACAAACTAAGGCCGACTATTCCTTAGAAAGTGTCATTAATTAATAGCCCAATAACAAATGAACAGACGGTGGTTATCAGCTGATCTTTCTCAAAATGTATTGACTCTGATTGGGATCGAACTGAGAACCTTTAGCACATGAAGCTGGGATTGAACCAACTACGCTACCGACTAGTTACATATCCTTCCATGTGAAATAGTAAATAAAGTTCTAAAAAACAATAAAAAAGTATAACTGATCTAAAGGTATTGCTCATGCTTGTATGTTACAATAGTGGCCTACATAGTCACCCGTAAATCATGACTATTTTTTCACTAGTTTATATGTTTTTGTTTGAAGGGTCTGAATCATGATTATAAATGCAAATTAAATATGTTTGTACGGTTTCAAATACGACCAACAATATTATGATCACAAATATCAATGCACTAAAATCGAACTATTTACAATCATCACCTAAAAATATTTTGAGTCAATTGCTGCGCCCACATGTATTTATTACATCACCCAATAGAGCAAAACAGGTTTTACTCTAAAAAGTTACAATACTCTAAAATAAATACAATATTTATGAGTATTTAAATAACGAAAATGCTGACCTATCCATCACCTGTACTTAACGATGGTAGTGACCCACCTGCCTTCCATATATGCACAGTGGTATTGCCATACACACTCGTACAACTGTATAAACCATCCACCCAACAAAATACGTACATTGGTATTGGCCCAGCTAACTACTCATACTTGTACAAAGGTACTGACCCACCCACCAACTCATACACGTACAGTGATTCTGATATTAGTTAAATGACCATAAAACCTAACCTAACCAAACCTAATATAACATAAGCAGACTTAACTTAACCTAACCACACCGTTTTCCTCATTTTCGTAACTGTTCCGCCTTTTCTGCTGAAAAAGACCTTATAATTGTTTCTTAGTTATGTTTCTAAGATGAAAAAAAAGACGAAAAATTTTCAAGGCCCCTGTTCTATACCTATAGCCTATAGTATTAACATCAATGTAATTTGTGTTTAGTAACAACTCATAATTTTGTATCCTCCCAATATTTGGCGATTGTCATGGACCACAACAATAAATGATCTTCTAAAGTCATTTGACATCAGTTCGTAACAAAGACGACACTCATTCATCTCCAACCCAAGCTCAAAGTCCTGACGTCTTAGACCGCTCGTCCAGCGGCTCGCCCACTAATATCGTCGAGTTTCAAACCAAGTTCGTTCATATCTTTTAATATTGGTCATGTTAATAAACAAATAAACGTGACTTAGTATACATAAATATATTTATCTCATGGCGTTTAATCTTATTTCATTCTAATGAACATGGAATATAACATTCATATCAAATAATAAAAACAAAATATTATATTGCAGTTTCATTTATGTACTCTTTTAAATTATTTTAGGAATGCCAAAGACCTTAAATGTGTTACTTAATAGATGTTCCATTAAGTTTATAATAAACAATGTTTTTTCTTGTCTCCTCCAAGACAATGCAGTTTTGTTTTACGTACGGTAATAAGCAGGGCTTTAGATAATTAAGCTGTGCTTCTCTAAACAATGTGTTCCAGGATAATGTTATAATTTAAGCAACATCTTTCGTTTTCTCTTTAAATGATAAATCTTAACAATAGTTTTCATCAAAACTTAGATATAGAGAGACACATTCTTAAAACTTGTATTAGTTTAGAACACGTATATTAGTTTCACTAGTTTACCAAGAGTGTGCAGTTTGGTCCAGCAACTATGTCGTGCATTTTCTCTCAAATAAAATAAAACAATAAATATTAACTTGTTAGATACCGTGGACCATAGAATACCAAGACATACTGGTGTCTTATAGATACTATATTTTTAAATTAAAGTGTATTCAAACCTGAAAATGTTATAAAAAATAAATGTGATATTTATATAATATTGGGTACAAAAAAACATGAGAAAGTCTAGTGACCGGATTCATATGTAAACAACATAATAAACAATACTTTCTGATAATTATAAAATACCCTGATTAATTTTATTACCAACACTAAAAAGATACGATTACGATAGTACGTTATATGCCCCCTAAATAGATACGATACGTTATAGAGTTGTAATCATGTAACCTAACCTAACCTATCAAACCTACCTAACTACCTACTAATCTGCCTACTTACCTACCTACTTAACTACCTACCATCCTAAACTAACCTAATCCAACCTAACCTAATAATATAACGGAATGTGACCGAAAAGTCATCCGTAGTGGTACATTTAACGATCTTGCTACTTGCACTACGGTTTTTCTCAGATTCTAAAACTGATAAATATATGAGAGCTTCTTCCTTCACAGATTTTTAATTTTTGCAACATTTCTCTGTAGGTTCAGAATTGTGTGTGTGTTAAATTCCATTACTCATAGAAAGTACTATATATTCAACTCACCACTTCATCGATTTTTATATTTAAAAGTATGTTGAGATATTAAGAAAATTACCTATTAAAGAATAAAACTTTATCATTTTATTCATGTTAAATCCTCCAATAAACACTATTAAAACTGGTTTATCTGCATTTGTAATTATATAAAAAATAAGCAGTAAAAAATCATGTGATATGTTAAAGTTAAACTTTAAATAAAGACTTAATAAAATCTAAAAGCATAACAATTAACATTGATAAAACTTAATGGTATCTAATAAATCATAAATAAACTACCTCAAAACTAAAAAACATCTTAACATGGCTACGATTTTTCCAGATTGATAACAGTTCCATTGTACCTTTCAATTTCAACTACACAAATTTTCCTTATTTCTTAAAATTAATTTAAAACTAAATAGGAAAATTTATGTTCCAATTGTGAAGACATATGTTATAAATGGGTACTTATATAACTGTGTATTCAGCATGACAACAGTGGATTTGTCAGTCCTCCCTCCCTTTGTGTAAGGTGATGGACTTTACAGTACAATGACCAAAGGGTCAACAGTAACTCTGTATGATACTTAGAGATATGTGCATGGGGCTGTGGTTGGTTGGGTTGCATTGTGGTTGTGTCAGTCTTCCCTTTGTGTAACTTAATGGACCTTACAGTACAATGACCAAAGGGTCAACAGTAACTCCGTAATATACTTAGAGATATGTGCAAGGGGCTTTGATTGGTTGAGTTCCATTGTGGTTATGTCCGTCTTTTCTTTGTGTAATGGGATGGTCTGTACAGTAAAATGACCACAGGGTCAACAGTAACTCCGTATGATATTTAGAGATAGATATATGCAAGGGGCTTTGATTGGTTGGGTTGCCTAACAGTTATGTCAGTCTTCCCATTGAGTAACTTAATGGACCTTATAGTACAATAACCAAAGGGTCAACAGTAACTCCGTATGATACTTAGAGATATGTGCAAGAGGCTTTGATTGGTTGAGATCCATTGTGGTTGTGTCCATATTTTCTTTGTGTAATGGGATGGTCTTTACAGTAAAATGACCACAGGGTCAACAGTAACTCCGTATGATATTTAGAGATAGATATATGCAAGGGGCTTTGATTGGTTGGGTTGCCTAACAGTTATGTCAGTCTTCCCATTGAGTAACTTAATGGACCTTATAGTACAATAACCAAAGGGTCAACAGTAACTCCGTATGATACTTAGAGATATGTGCAAGAGGCTTTGATTGGTTGAGATCCATTGTGGTTGTGTCCATATTTTCTTTGTGTAATGGGATGGTCTTTACAGTAAAATGACCACAGGGTCAACAGTAACTCCGTATTATATTTAGAGATAGATATATGCAAGGGGCTTTGATTGGGACCTTACAGTACAATGACCAAAAGGTCAACAGTAACTCCGTAATATACTTAGAGATATGTGCATGGGGCTTTGATTGGTTAAGATCCATTGTGGTTGTGTCCGTCTTTTCTTTGTGTAATGGGATGGTCTTTACAGTAAAATGACCACAGGGTCAACAGTAACTCCGTATGATATTTAGAGATAGATATATGGAAGGGGCTTTGATTGGTTGGGTTGCCTTACGGTTATGTCAGTCTTCCCATTGAGTAACATAATGGACCTTACAGTACAGTGACCACAGGGTCAACAGTAACTCCGTATGATATTTAGAGATATATGCAAGGGGCTTTGATTGGTTGGGTTGCCTTATGGTTATGTAGCTGTGGTTGGTTGGGTTGCACTGTGGTTATGTCAGTCTTCCCATTGAGTAACTTAATGGACCTTACAGTACAATGACCAAAGGGTCAACAGTAAATCCGTATGATACTTAAAGATATGTGCATGGGGCTGTGGTTGGTTGGGTTGCATTGTGGTTATGTCAGTCTTCCCATTGAGTAACATAATGGACCTTACAGTACAATGACCAAAGGGTCAACAGTAACTCCGTATGATACTTAAAGATATGTGCATGGGGCTGTGGTTGGTTGGGTTGCATTGTGGTTATGTCAGTCTTCCCATTGAGTAACATAATGGACCTTACAGTACAATTACCAAAGGGTCAACAGTAACTCCGTATGATACTTAAAGATATGTGCATGGGGCTGTGGTTGGTTGGGTTGCATTGTGGTTATGTCAGTCTTCCCATTGAGTAACATAATGGACCTTACAGTGCAATGACCAAAGGGTCAACAGTAACTCCGTATGATACTTAAAGAAATGTGGTTATGTCAGTCTTCCCATTGAGTAACATAATGGACCTTAGAGTACAATGACCAAAGGGTCAACAGTAACTCCGTATGATACATAGAGATATGTGCATGGGGCTGTGGTTGGTTGGGTTGCATTGTGGTTATGTCAGTCTTCCCATTGAGTAACTTAATGGACCTTACAGTACAATGACCAAAGGGTCAACAGTAACTCCGTATGATACTTAAAGATATGTGCATGGGGCTGTGGTTGGTTGGGTTGCATTGTGGTTGTGTCAGTCTTCCCTTTGTGCAAGTTAATTTGCTCACAATACAAACCCAACTTGTTTGCTGCTAAACATACAATTAGTATTTTAGATATTGTTAAAACAAATGCATGCTCTATAAATATGTATGAGTGCACTTAAAAATTACTTAATTATGTAGTATGATTAGCAATAATTAAAAAACGTACTTATAAATTAGAATACATAATTACTCCCAGTTTAGATCCGATTCAACAAGGTCCATTGCCTAAGAGGGAGTTTCATTCCAGGTATTGACGGGACGTTAATACTGAACTTATTTCGTCCAACAAAACTGTTCATAGCTATGGCACAGTTAGTTTACAGAAAAATATTGTCTGCTCAACTGTAAAGCAGTTCGGTGAGTTGGGTTTCTATGTTGGTATATTTGGTTTACTTCCAACAAGCTTATTCACTTGACTTCATTGGTAGTAATGCCTGGATACTGTTACTATAGTAGTTTTAAACTATTTTAATATATAATGACATATAATAACTGTTGAAGATTAGTTGTTCTTATATTTTAATACTGCTCAATATTTGAAGTACAACAAGTTTATAGCACATTAAAGCCTATAAGCTTTACGTTAATTTAACAACTTAATATTACCTTCTGTCATCATAAATGAGCGTAAAAAAACCTACAGGGGTAAACTTTGTAAAAAAGGCGTCCAAGAACGTTGATTCACTTAAATTACTAACGTAAAATGTTGTTTACTTACCAACAAAAGTTTTATGTTATAAAAAAATCTATTAGGAATATTTTTATGCTTTTACTTACTTTTAATTTTAATTGTCTAACGACTAATAATAGAGTATCATCTTTCTTAATTCATTATGAAAAGGCGTCGAAAAACAATAATAGAGAAATGTAAATTATATATCTACAACACTATTAACATTTTTCAATTTATATTTTATAGGAAAAAAGTGTTTGTTAGATTCCTATACAAATATCGCCATACTTATTAGTTTATTTATTTCATATAAAAATTATTCTGATATTGAGCCTGAATGTATATAAATCTTACTAAAATATATATGTTTTTGTTATTGGTGCTTTTATTGAGGTTATTTCAAACTAAATACTTCGGATCACCCCAAAACCATAATATATAATAATAAATATTAATTGAATCTATTTGGTTTTCAAATATAATTTTATTTCTTATACCAAAGGGCTATCAAGATTTAAATTGTGAAAAAAATTTAAATTGTGAGACATTTGATGTTGGATCACACTCTTAAACCATAGTAAATTTAGTATCAAATTGTATTATTGTATCTGAAATAAAATCACTCAAATAAACTGTAATAATTGAACGTATGGTAGCTATTCATAGAACACAAATTTTTATTTACGTTAAATAACTCCATGTCTACAATTATATTAAGTGTCAATTTTAAAAAAGGATAAACATTATGTGCTATTATTGATGCCTTTGGCAAACAGAAACAAAACGTAGTTGTTTTGAATATATATTGATAATTTAATATACCTATGTAAGATCTATCATTCGTAAGTGAGAGATTTGTATTATTACTCTAAATCAAGATATACAGATCCCTAAAAAATGAAAAATAGAAAAAAGACCCACCAGATTATGTAAACACCCACCCACAAATGGCTATGTAAACAGTTGTGTTTGATACAAACCTGTTTAGTAGCCAATATAAATGCAGAGATAGACTACGAAGTTAATTTTTTTTTTTTTTTTACGATTAAAAGGTATAACAGCGTTTTATTTGGGATTTTATATAATGACACATATGACGATATTATTATCTGAAAACGTTTCACATTGTTATTTAATTATCTATTGATGGATTTGATAAGGAAACAAAAATGGTTTGCATAATTATTAATTCATATAGGTACTAGGAGGACCACAAAATAAGTGATCTAACAAAATTACAATACTGTCCATTCTAGTAACCCTCAGAGGGAATCTTAGCAAAATATTGGTAATCGTAAATGTCGTAAATATAATTCATCAACGATAAATTAAACTTAACATAGTGCCCTTTTACTTCAATTAGTACCTTTTACTTCGAAGGTACTAATCATAGTACCTTCGAATGCCATAATTTTTCATTCTAAAACATTTCGTGGAGCATATTAAACGGACATACCTTTCCAGAGGCTACTAGGCCTATAATCCATCTACTAGACAGACTAACAGAGTTATTTAATATTTTAAAGGAATTTTCAATCATGAATATCCCATTAGGCTTTGAAAATGTCATGCACGTTGTTAAAACCATCTAACAATACAATTTTGAATCAATCAAATCATTAATCTATAATTGTTATTGTGTTTAATATGTAAATATATAAAACATATTGTTGTATTAAACTGTTATCGTTCAAACCTTTTTACTTACGAGTTGGCAACATCCAAACATAAAATAACATTCCCGAAACGTTATCGTTATTGGCTAAACAAAAACCATTAAATTTCCTATTTATATAATACGCAATATCTGTTATTTTTAACAGAGACAATTAATTAATCCTGTGGCTTCGCCGTGTGGTTCGTACGTAGTGTGACTGTTCTTTGGATGGGTGGCCGTCTAATTCATCTATTAACTTAACTTTCACTTCAAACTCAATATTACTGAAGGTGTACTCGTACATTGATTTAACGCATATAATGTCCATGTTTATATATGCTATTAAGCCTTTTAAGTATAATAATAATTTTAAAAATAGATAAAAAATAACGTTATTAGATCTAAATGTTTATACCTATAATTTATACTTTATAAACATAGTCGTTAATGTTTATGGCTCTAAGCAAACAATCTAATAAAGGAAATGTTAATTGGTAAAGTTAGAACATACAGTAGAAAACGGTTCATTAGTTACTGATAAAATATTAAAGGTGTATCGTTTATATACTTAAGACATCTTGTTATTTTTGTTGTTGTTGAAAAACAAACTTTTACATTATTTGCAGCACGAAATTTACATTATTTTTATATGAATTCAAAATTTATTATCAGCATTACTCAGTTTTTACCCGGATTTGCCCTATCATTTGAATTTAGTTTGGACATTATTCTAAATGGTTTTATTGAGATTAGACCATGGTTTTGGCCATTTATCTCCATATATGTATACCCGACTTGTACAGGACCTTTCACAATCAAGGACTTCATCATACCACTTACGCATGAACTGGCATCTTAACATGCCATGTCCTGTGTTTTTTTTTTCGACCATCGAGTATCTATTGTGGTCGATCAATTGCTTTATTACTTTGTTTGATAAAAAAGTTAATGAAATGCCATTGTTTCTTCAGACAATTTCCTAATCCCACATACGTCGTATAATGTTTTTACTTTAAATATTCCTGAATCAGTTTTTTTCCATTGAATGAAAAAGTTATTTGGTGTAACTTTAGTTATAGTTTTAAAGCAGATACGCTTAAGGGTGTTCATCCGACCGGCTCAGTCCAGTACTGTATGAAGTTTAGTTCAACGTTTCGCCACCACTGTCGCCACGAGTTGCAAAGTGGAAGCCTTGTCCCTTACACGTACAGTGAAATTGACCCACCCACCCACCCTTACACGTACAGTGGTATTGTTGACCCACCCACCCACCCTTACACCTACAGTGGTAATTTTCCATACACGTACTGTAGTGAACCCACCCGCCTACCCATACACGTACAAGAAAAATATTGACTGTTACCACTTACGATATACAGTTTAGGCAGAATAATATTAGAAAACATTGAGGATTGTAAAACAATCAACACTAAGATTGGTCATTACATTTCAATGGAGAGTACGTTTTTTTTAGGTTTACTTCATTAACACGTGTATATTTTATATCTTGTGGTCCTAACAAGTGCTCTTTAACAGACAAATATTTTACCCATTGAGATATTCTTCTGTCAAGGGTCTTGGATCTATAAAGTATCCAAACGATTCTTTATTTCAATACATTTTAAATGCAATACACAAACCATTTATATATCCATCTTAATCACTATTTAAAGGCTCTTTAAGGCTTGCAGTTTTGGAACAGTCACCTTAATGAGACAAAGACTCGGCCGTCAGTCTCGTTTTCCTTGTTTCCGCTCAACTGGGTCCTCCTGGTGAGGGACGCAAATGTGTCTCTGTTTTTTAACTATGACGTTTCTCAGTCATATTAAACATCTTGAAATATGTGAATAGGTATAAGAAAAAAAAACTAAAAGATACATGTACAAACCTTTATATTAACCAAATCACTATCAAATATCGTAGCTTTGATGAAAATATATTTTTAAGAACAATAATAATCAAATTTTAATCTAAAACTACTTTTTATTTAAACATATTTACTATGTTTAAGTTCTGTAACCACACAATATTTATAAATGCGTGACACGAATGTATAACATTAGAAAATAAAACATACGTAATCAAAATGTTATTTATTGTTTTTACTAAAAACTTCTTTCCACTAACAAGTTTTAAATAAGAAAAAATGTAAACATACGTCAATAAAATACATGTATAGTAATAGAATAAAGAAAAAAACATTTAGTAAATGCTAAACAGAAGTCAAACCTGGAGAAATATAGGTACTAATTTAATTTGATTACAGACAAAGTTAAACACCAATGTGAAATTAACAAATGTGACTTTTAAATGTATTTTTATCGTCATTTTACTTAATATAAAGTTATAAACAACATTAATTATTATAAGTTAAATTCCGTGCAGATTTAAATAATTTACACAATAAATATAGTTTAAAATGTGTACCGGGTCTTTTGACCGGTACATTTCGTTTTTTTCGTCGTGGTCTGCCGGGCTGCATTTCGCGTACTTTGGTGGCCGTTGGCTCGGATCCGTTCGTTCCGGGTTCCAGCTTCGGTCAGGTTGGCCTGTCTGTTCACTTGTTCTCAGCGGCCGTTCGTCACGAGATGCAGGGCTAGAGGCTCCTAAAACTCCAGGGTCCTCGAGTGGGACATTTTCCCTCAGCCTGTCGTCCGGGGAAAGTCCGACCATCCACACTGCCAGCCTGGCCTGAGGACCATGTATAGAGGCCATTGGCGACCCTGCTGCCCCCCTACATCTTTGGGTAGGAGTCTTCTGTCCTCAGGTCAGTGCTTTCCATCTTGTTTTCCCGGCGGCTGAGCTGGGGGTTGATAATATGAAATATAAAAGAAGAAAAAAAAGTTGGTGGAACTATTTGATTGAGGCCTAGGCCTAAAAAACTGGACAGTGATTTGTGCAACACAGCCATGGGGGGACCTATATGTATTTTTTTTATTAAAGGGAAAAAACTTAAAATACACAAAAAAAAGAACTTTTAGTGTTAATACTTATTGTTATTTAGTTTAATTAGTTTATTTTGTTGTTATATTTTTCTAGAGTTTATATTTGTTAGGTCCCTACCGTTATATTGTGTTGTTATTTATTTTTATGCTTTAGGCCTAGTGATTGTTATTTATATATTTTTTGTTAAGTGTATTAGGGGTGTTTTGAAGTGAATTTTTACTCGAACGGTACCGTGTTATATATTTTTTTTAAATTGTTTAATTTTTAAACTCACCAAAAGGGGATTATTGGGCTTGGCTTAACTTCTAATTCGGAGCTGCCCAGGGATTCCGGCTTACTCCCTGGCCTCGGTGGAATTATGGGATGGTAAGGCTAAATTGCCGGGTTATTTGGGGTTAGCGAAATTGTTTCTGAATTTGTCACCTTTTAAATTGTCAATAAATTTTTGTCTTACGTTTTGGGTGTCTCTGGCTAGGCTGCAGATAGGCCATGTAGTTGTTAATTGTTAATTTTGGCATTTGTAGCGTTAAGTGTTTTTTGTAGCTGGTGTCATGTTCTTGTTATTTATTTAACTGCGAATTAATATTGTGGCCTTCTGCCGTTTTTTGATTAATTAAATTTTGCTTTCTTGATAATAAAGTTAGTTTTGCTCAACTGCCGAGTTTTATTTTGGACCCTCCAACTGCCACCCGTGATCCCATCGCTTGACTTGTTTTGAGCCATCCCCCAGTTGGCACGCTTTCCAGCTTTGGTGGGGGGATGGGTCTCAATTGGTAGCAGAGCGTGGTTGCCTAAAAAAAAAAAAAAAATAAAAAATAAATAGTTTGACGCTTTCTTGGTGGTTGGCGGTGGGTGTTTGCCAGTTAGTAGGTCAGTGTTGGCCGACCTACCGTCAAGGTGTCTTGGTACTACATAAAAAAAGAAAAAAAAAGAAAAGAAATAAATAATTATTTAAAAACAAAAAACAATTAAAAACCAAATAAATAATTTAACTTGTACTAAAAAAAAAAACCTTAGACAATCCGCTTGGTTACTGTTTTGAATGGGTTTCATGGGTGGATTGGAGTGGTTGGCAGTAGCTCGGTGGGCTGAGAGTTTTGTTCGTCTTGGACCCTGGAGTTGTCGTCTTTGTGTATTGTTGAGATTTGTTGCGTTCTCGATGGCCTATCTGCAGAATGTTGCCCTCCTGGTGAAGGAGGAGTTGATTTTCGAGTTGAGGGCGCGTGGGGTGACTCCGGAGGGTGATGTTTTGAATCTCTGGAGGTTGCTGCGGGAGCAGTTGTCCGCGGGTACGGTGGTGGATTGGTCTGATCTACTGGAGGTTGGTGATGAATTGTTAGTTTGTAAACGTAAGGTGGAAGATTGGGAAGGGGTTTTGGAAGATCTGCAGTTGGAACCTCCAGTAGGTCGTGACCGGGCCTGCCGTCTTGCACGTTTGGGGCATTTGCTTGCCCGCTTACGTATGGCCAACCGGGCACCGGGGTTGGAACCGTCGGATAGGGCGTGGATCTTGGAGAGTGTGTCTAGGCTGGATGAGATTTTTCAGGCCCTCTCCGGTTCCACGACTCCTACGGGTTTGGGTCAGCGGCCTACTTTCGCGCTTTCGCCCAACGTGTCGAGGCCGCAGGCTGAGACAACGGCTCTCACTGTGCCTGAGGTTCCTTCTGAGCCTGCAGGCGTTTCTGTTGAGGTCGCTTGTGGTTCGGCTCCAGCTGCCGTTCCTTCGGCTTCTGTGTGTTCACCTGCTCTTCTGCAGCTGAGCTACCACAAGCTACCTAACCCTCTCACGCCCATGATCCAGAATCTCCCTGTGATCGATGGGATGGATCCTGAGGAGCTTCTTAAGTTTCTAGTGGCCTTTCTCAGACTTAGTGAGATGCCCGGCATGCAGGCTGGGGACTTGCTTCGTCTGATTTTCCCGTATTGCAGAGGTCCCGTTGGGGAGTTGCTGAGTTCTGTCTTGGCCAGTGATGCCTCGGTGGACTCGTTCCATCGAGAGTTACTTTCGTCGTTTCTTCCCATTCGACTCAGGAAGAGGATGGTCATGGACAGATTTTATCGGTCGCAGGGTAGGGGCGAGTCTCTGGCAGCATATGTCTCTTCAGTAAAGGAAGCTCGTCAAGCGTTGCGCCTCACACTTTCGGAAGCTGACACCGTTCGGGTCATCCTGGATGGTATTTCTCCAGAAGAACGGTGTAGGCTAGTTTTTGCTGCTGTGCCTTCGTCTTTTCGGGAGCTGCATCAGCTGTGCATTGTTTCGTGCAGCGTGCAGTTCTCAGACCAGCAAGGGAGGGATTCTGAGAGTCATCGTGCTCTCCCCACCCGTCGGCCGGCTATGTCTTTAGGTGTGAGTCAGCCAGTGGAGGGTCATGGTTCTCGGCCTCCTGTTGTGTGTTTTGCTTGTGGCCAATCTGGTCACATTCGTCGTGACTGTCCACGTGCTCGAGGTCGTGGGGCGGGAAACGCTCAGCGCGGGGGGTTGCCTCCACAGTAGCTCCCCGCGTGTTTGCGAGTGACCGTGGCCATTTGCCTCTGACACGTGCCCATAGCAGGAGTGTCGGGGATTTTTCGGGCCTTGCTGGCATGGCTTCCCTGGGACTTAGTGCGGTCACCTCGGTGTGTCCTGGCGTTTTTGTTTCTTTTGGTGGTATGGTGTGTCGAGCCCTTCTTGATTCTGGTTCGGCATGCAGTATCATCAGCCTTTCTCTTTTTGAGTCCCTTGACGCCTTAGGACTTGTCAGGAACACCAAGCCTTCTTCTATCACGTGCTGGACGGCATCCCAAACTCCTCTACCTATACTTCTAAAGGCGTTTTTCCATTTTAAGATCGAAGGATTTTCCTGGAGGTGGGCCTTTCTCTTTTTGAGTCCCTTGACGCCTTAGGACTTGTCAGGAACACCGAGCCTTCTTCTATCACGTGCTGGACGGCATCCCAAACTCCTCTACCTATACTTCTAAAGGCGTTTTTCCATTTTAAGATCGAAGGATTTTCCTGGAGGTGGGGTTTTCTTGTTGCCAAGGACCTGGCGGTTTCTTGTATCCTAGGGGCAGACTTTATCTCTAAAAGTGGTATGGTGCTTGACCTCCAGAAGCGCCAGATGTTTTTCAAGTTTAATCGGCGAGTTTTGGTGCCTCTAGTAGGTGATTCTGACTGCCCTCCTGCAGTCAGAGAGGTGGGTTGTGAGCCCGAACAACCCAAGGTGGATCCAGTTGGTCATCTCCCACCTGAGCAGGCGGAGGCCATTAGGAGGCTGTGTTTGCGGTTTCCTGATGTGCTTACGCCTGAGCTTGGGGTCACTTCTCTTCTGGAGTATGAGATCCACCTCACCGATTCTCAGCCTGTTAGAAGTCATCCGTACAAACTTGCTCCCCCAAAGATGGAGGTTATGAGGGCTATGATTGAAGATCTTCTGAGCAAGGGTGTGATTGAACCATCTCATTCCGCTTATGCCAGTCCAGCTTTTCTTATGCCCAAGCCTAATGGTAAGTCTAGGCTTGTGATGGATTATCGGAGGCTCAACGCTAAGGTCGCTATTGACTCGGTACCTCTGCCTGATTTGCATTCTGCGTTTGATTGGTTCGGTAAGGCTAAGTTTTTCAGTGTGTTTGATTTGAACCAGGCCTACCATCAGATTCCATTGAAGAAGGAATCACGGCCTATGACTAGCTTCTGTGTTCCCTGGAATCTTTATCAGTTCACTAGGGTTCCTATGGGTCTTGCTGTGGGTGCCCAGGCTCTCACTCGTCTGCTTGATTCCATCTTCCATGATGTGAAATTCAAGTTTGTCTTCAATTACCTGGATGACCTTCTTGTCTACAGTGAGACTTTCGGGGAACACATGCAACATCTGGAGGAAGTTCTTAGTCGCCTTAAATCAGCTGGCCTTACCGTCAATCCAGAGAAAGTCACTTTTGCTCGTCCTGAGATTTCTTTTCTGGGTCATCTTATATCTTCTCGAGGCGTCTGCATTGATCCTGCGAGGACCCAGGGCATTCGGGATTTTCCTCCTCCCAGAGATGCCAAGGGGATTGTCCGTTTTGTGGGGATGGTGAATTTTTACCGTCGCTTCATCCCTAACGTGGCCGAGCTTGCTGCCCCGTTGAACGAGTTGCGGAAGAAAGGTGTCCCTTTTGTGTGGGGCCAAGCTCAGCAGACTGTCTTTGATGCTCTCAAGGAGGCTATCATGCAACCTCCTGTTCTGCGTATGCCTGATTTCAGCAGAGAATTTATTCTTCAGACTGATGCCTCCTCCGCCGCCATTGCTGCTGTTCTTTCTCAGGAGTTTGATGGGGTCAGGCAGCCCATCGCTTTTGCTTCGAGGACGTTGTCTCAACAGGAAAAGAAAGCTTCTTCCATCTATGAGTTAGAGTGTCTGGCTGTTGTTTTCGGTACGGACAAGTTTAGGCGTTTCCTGGAACACGCTGAGTTCTTGCTGGAGACTGACAATCAGGCACTATCTTGGCTTCTTGCCCATCCCAGACAGCTTGGGAAAATTGGTCGCTGCGTGGTCAAAATTTCTGCCTTTAAGTTCCAAGTCCAACATCTTAGGGGTACCCAGAATGTCATCGCGGATGCTCTTTCCCGCATGTATCATGAACCCAGTGATCCACCGACTGAGGCTGTTGCTCAGTGTGGTGCTGTTCTTCTGGATTTTCCTCTGGCTTTCGACGACCTACTGTCCCATCAGCAAAAAGATCCTGAGCTGTCAGTCATCTTAGGCGAGCTTCAAGAGGGAGATGCCCACCCTCCCTATTTTCTGTCCAAAGGGGTACTCTGTTGCCGTCCTCGGCAGAGGGGTGAATCCCGTGTAGTGCTGCCTAGTCATCTAGTACCGATGGTCTTTCAGTATTATCACTCTTCCCTTGTGGGCGGTCATCTTGGCATTCATAAGACCATCGCTAAGATTCGTAGGTTTTTCATCTGGAAGGGCATGGACCGGGATGTTGCGGGCAGAGTGCGGGCTTGTCACCTGTGCTCTCTCAGCAAGCCTAGTCAGAATGCAAAGTTAGGGTTGTTATCTTCTGAGGTGGCCGAGCGTCCTTTTGAGAAGGTGTTCATCGACTTCGTGGGTCCTTTTCCCCGTAGCAAGTCAGGTAGCTCCTACCTACTTGTTTGTGTGGATGCTTTCTCGAAGTTCGTTTGGCTTTTCCCACTTCGGAGTGCTACGGCTAAGCTCACCATCCGTGTTCTCCAGTCCCAACTCTTCCAGCACTTTGGTGTGCCTTCTACTCTTGTGTCAGACAACGGTAGCCAGTTTACCTCATACGAGTTTCGTAGGTTCTGTTTTGGCAATGGTATCCGGCATGTGACTACCTCTCCGTATTACCCACAGCCTTCTCATGCAGAGCGGTTCAACCGCAATCTTCGGTCTGCCCTTATTACTTTCCATGCTGAGAAGCAGAACACCTGGGATGAGAGTCTCTCTTGGCTCCAGCTTGCTTTCCATTCTTCTTGCTTTCTGCTGACTTGTTTTGAGCCATCCCCCAGTTGGCACGCTTTCCAGCTTTGGTGGGGGGATGGGTCTCAAATGTAAGTAACAAGTTCTTAAAACTTTTATTTTTTTCAGAAATAAAATGACAATACAATTAATTAAGGGACGTAGCAGTTGTTGACGGGAGTACCTATTGATTTAGACGAGATGGAGCAGAAATCTGTCAGACAAAATACATCGCTGTCAGCAAAGTGAAAACCTTTCAGTTGGAAGCTTTTTTGTTCCGGCATTGATTCAAGCTGGACAAGTGGTTTTTGTGTATTTCCCGCTCCTACATGTCCACTCAACTGATTATTGTCAATCGGGTCGCCATTGTTAAAAGAATCTAGAGTTAAATTTCGCTCAGAGCATACGTACAGTGGAAAACAATACACTTATATATCCTGAATTCTAGTTACAATGCATGAATTGTTATTTCTGGTATAAATGTATATGCAGTTTTATTTAAATTTTATGAGTTAAAATATACCTTAAGGTTATTTTGTCTTACGGTCAGGTTAGACGAGTAGTAAACATATTCCCAAACTAAATGGTGCGTAGGGTGGGTAGTGTGAGAGATGCTGAGATTGTCCCCCAACAGTACCTCTCCAGCGGAAGCGGGCTGCAAAGTAAATTTAAGTTAGCATAATTTAATAATAATTAATCATTCACTTTCTTCATAAGTTGTGATTATTGTTCAAAATTATTAAAAATGTGTCTAGAAAATATGTTTTTACACATTGTGTATTTGTCTAATTGAAAGTAAATAATATTATTGGAATGGTTATTATGGTTACTCATGGTGAACCTAGACAAAGATTCATACAGTCAAAGTAATTATAAATTGCTCTAGACAAGAGAAAATGTTTTAAATTATTGCTAAAACTTAAGTCCGAACATTCTTCTCTCAGTTCGGCTGGTAGCATATTGAAATACTTTATTGCAGAATAGGATACTCCTCTTTCAGTGAGTGCTAGACGGTGTGTTAGGATTGTTAGGAATGATTACAACACTAATGTCTAGTGTTGTAATCATGTAGCGGATGGTTTTTGCCACATTCCAATTACCGTGGGTCTATGGGTATAATACCATAGATCATGTATTAGTTACATTGATATATATAAATAGATCATAGAAATGGGATGTTGAAAAGCTTACAAAATACTGTAAACCTAAATTCAATTTACTAAGCTTCTTTCAAATTTAATATAACAATAATATCACAAAATAAGAAAGTGAGCGTATATTAATGAAATAAAGAATGCGTGGTTGTTGTTTAACTGAGTGTAGTAAACTAATTAAATAAAAGTGTTGCATTTTTAGTTATTGACGCATCATACAGTTCAGTTAAACAATGAGTTATTATATTGTTGTCGTTTAAAAATAATATCTTATTCCTGGCTCTTTCATCCCATTCAAAATGTTATTAAAATCATATTTTTATTTAAACCACAAATAGTTTTAAAAAAACCTAAACTATGTTTCTTTATATTTAGACGTAATAAACTATTTTATATTGTACTATTATGTTTAAGTTAAAAGTTATTATTTAGGATAGTATAATAAATCCAGACACTATTTTTATCAATGAGCAGTAGATTGCTACTGGACATATTAGCCTATATTCGTATTACTTTAATTTTATTAATTTAGTAACAATATACACAAATTTACGTATTTAAAATAATGTTATACAAATCATAGTATGACGTATATATAACCAGAAAATACTTTTGATAGTGAATTTAAAATAAGGGGAAAACTGTCAAATGGTAGGGAAGTCCTTCCTCTCCACTAGTGACTGGCGGGTCAGCGTGACTTCTAGGTATACCTAACCACTACGTGGGAATGGAACCCGGGTGAAGGTGGAGAAGGAGAGGGATTATCATTAAACATTGCAATCTTCTACAATGTAGTATTATATGTATCGTCATACTATGCATTAACACTTAATAAGACAAAAATCGAAGACGATATATTGTCAACTGTTCAGGAAATGTAATATCTAAATATCTGATTTTTTTAGGATGTAATAAAATTTAAAACTGAGTACCCTCAAAATTTTTTATTAAAACTGATTCACACAACATGTTTCAACTTTATGGTCATTTTCAAGTGTAAATTAAATTGTTTAAAATAAATTAAATTATTTAGATTGTGTGAATCAATTTTAATAAAAAATGTTAAGGGTACTCAGTTTTTAATTTTATTACATCCTAAAAATACGTAAGTAGACCTAATTTTTAACATTATATTACTAAATATCTGAATATGTTTTTATTGTATTATTAAGTTGAACAAAGGGAGAAAAATCAACTGAAATAAAATATAACATCAATATGATATAGGTTTAACAGAAACAGATCAATTTCCAGAAAAAATAAGAATAATATTTCCCCTCAAAGACTATATATATATATATATATATATATATATATATATATATATATATATATATATATATATACATTTTAGTCTTCAGTGTCTTTAACTTTTTTTTAAATATGACATAAAAATAATAAAAACGAAAATAAAAAAAACTATAAATAAACCAATTACAAAGGAACAAGAACATGAGGCAATGGTACATTAATTTATACTCTGTGCATACTATTAAGCCCACCCAAAAAAGTAATTAATGTGATATATGACAAATAACCTACTATTGATCTTCAGTACTCAAAGCAATAATTGATAATAGATAAAGTAGTGAATGAACGTACTTTATTACAATCATTATGAAGCAGTAGAATTAGTATATTCTTATACAAGTTATTAGTATACATAAGGTGTAATAGAGGCAACCATATCCTCGAGTAATACTCTCTATTATTCTTCTGGTTCTCTTTGTAAAAAACGTACATTAATTCAATAAAGGCAAAATGAAATATGAATAGTAATAAAACATTCAAACGTTTAATACTCTTTTCAATAATAATCATGTAAAACATTAATGACAGAGATAAAAAAGAGATGCACGAGGGCCATTACATTTCACTTAGGCCTAACGACTTATTGATTGGTTTGACCTTTCACGTGCCAGCTCGTCACGATTGTTTTACTTTAAAAGTTACAATCACAAACATGGAAAATTAATAATAATCGTAAGTTTAAGCAACACAACGAAAATCTAATCTGGAGTAGGCAAGTAAAAACGTACATCAATCGTTACTACATTGAAGTAGCCTCACTGAACGGAAGATTATTTACAAATAATGTGTACAATGTTTACGTTTAAGTGACATTTATTGTGTAAACCTTCTTAAATGCAATTTACTTATGTAAAGTATATTAACTATTATTATTACTATAATGAACTGACGACAAAATAATAAAACTAAAATATAGACATAACACCTTTATTTAGTTTTACATATTTTACAAAAATACTATTTATAAATAGAAATCTTAATATAATGTTCTATCGAGGTGGCTCTATAGTAAAGATTTCGGACGTGAAGTAAATATCCAAGGTTTGAATACCCAACTGAGCCAATGGACGGAGCTTCATTTGTTGATTATATTTCACGCACAGACCTGTAGTCCCATGTAAACCGGCGCGTGATTTAAAAGAAAAATAATTCATTAAGTAAAAATATGTGACAATTTTAACAATAATATAGTTGTTATAATTTTTTCTTAATTAAATTACACAGTCATGAACTTATGTTTTCTTTGAAATAGTTACTTTTTCGTGGATATGTAAAATGATTGATACATTTTGCATTTTCATGTTGATTCCATCGTTTTCTTTATCTTAAGTCATAACTATGTATGAACCATAACTATTCATTTCCAGACGTGTCTTTTTTTGTAAATCTTATAGATTTCTTTTCATTATTTCGAAAATATTTTATCTAAAAATGTTACTGCAATTACTCCATTAAATATGATTTAACAATTAACAATGCGTTACTAATATTTCAGTGCAGGTTTTTATAATGTAACAACAAAGATATATGTTATGCAATAAGACCTTTATTGAAATTATAATAAATCATGCCATTACTTAATACATTTTACTATTATATAAATGTTGTATATATAAAAGGTATAATACATGAAGTATATATTCAAAGTAAAACTTAAAAATTTTTGTACATGAATATTTGATCTTTTACAACAGTAGAGGAGACTATTACATTTTATATAGTAGAAGATCAAAATAAACTTTATTCTATTACTAAACTAAATCCAAAACTAACAAAAAGATACTATGTTATTGATTTTGTAAACAAGAGCCATAAATACTTGATTTAGCAATCACTACCAGCCAGCTGCCAACTAGTAAAACAATGTAATCACCTGTGACGGAAACACACCTGATGAACAGCTGATTTACTACCCCTGAAATAATCCCAGCCACCTTTATGTCTTTGACAGCAACACGAGGTCACCATTCAGCCAGCCTCTGTGTTTGGAAGGGAAATTATTACTAGCCAAATTATGAGGGCACAATAAAAACGTTAATTAAAATGCCAGCTTTTTTGTAACAGATTTTTGTCAAGTGGTTTCATAAAATATGATGATACAAAGATTAACATATTCTAAATCTCCACTAATAATTTTCTTTTGAGGGTTAAATTAAGTACATTATATATATATATATAGTAATATTTTCAAAACCAATTCTAAAACAATCATCTGTCAGTTAGCACAAATTCATTATTACTAAAACTGTTTAATTATTTTCTCATTTATTAAATAAACATTCTTACAAAAGCATATATACACGTTATATAGTACATACAGACAATGCTTCATAGTCACTGATTGTGAATAATAAGCTAAATAAACGAAAAGGATGATAACTGTGAAAGATAAATGTTTTAATCAATTGCATATTTCCAATTGTGTTGTGTATAATACAAGTTTTCAATATGCCATTTACCGTATAAATTATTTTATTTTTACATTATTAATTGTTCATTTCATTTTGCATTAACTTAACCTTGTTATAAAAATAGCTATAATTGATGTTAGAATCAAATTAATTTGTCTACAGTGACATACTTTTATTTGTCAAGGAGATGTGTTCAAGAGTTCATTATGAAAGGGTTTATAATGTTTTTATATTACCACCACCACCCAATCTATTTTTGTATAAAATTAGTAAATTTAGGGGGATTTATCTTAGACATTGTTTCAGATTGACTAATAGTAATGCAATTTCATTACAAAGCAATGTAATGGTTGGAATATTCTCAAAATGTCTGTACTATTTCGTCTAATATGTTAAATAAAGTTATATGTGTTTTCTAATATTTTTATCTGTTTTTAGTGATGTTTATACATTTTTACAATTAGAATGTATATTTATGACTAATTTTCATGTTTGGTTGGTCTGAAATCACAGTTCTATGTGTTATTAGCCTATTTTGTTGAGTAGGTTAAAGCATACACTTTTTTTACAAGCAATATGCTAGATTAAAAATATGTGTTTTATACCTTTTTATTATTTATTTTATATTTTGAATATTTATAGACGGATAATTTAAGTAAACATAACATTTGATAATATTCATAAAACTGCCCATCAAACTTATGAAAGTAACTATTTTTTAGACAAGTATTAATCGAAATATTCTCTAAGAAAATAATAGCACATTTTCATGAATTACTAAATAATTAGTTATATCTACTATTAGTATCGTTCTTCCGCTATACAAAGAATAAAACTATTTTTCCTGTCACAAATAATGACTTACTAAGTGAAGACTCTTAGCCATACTATTCCATAATTAGATTTTTATTGCTTCTAGTCTTAGATTTGTTACCTAATGCATACATTATCTTAAAGAAGAGTGAAGAATATTATTATTAATGAGATTTTAAATTAAAATAAATATAAAGTCAATATCATATAAACTACAATTGGTGATATAAAATAATAATTAAAATTACATCAATACATAGACTGTAGGTTTCAAATCCACGACTGCTTGGCAAATATGGAGTGTGTTTATGTTTGTTTATTTACAATTATTGTTTTAATAAATACATAATGAAATTGATTATTTTTTATTGACTTTGTAGATTTAGATGAAGTTAGCAGTTAATAAAAAAAAGATTTTCTAAGAAGTTGTTTCAGATAATTGGTTTTCTGTGTATCTCTGCCATCACATGTCACTTTAACTGAACTAGATATTGTATCTGTTTCATAGTGTATTGTAAGAACTCTACGTTATAAAGCTACATATGTACGATCTATGTCTGTTTGTACGATTCATATTGCTATTACAAACAAAACTGTTTCATGAACATAATTGAATTGGCATTTCAATACTAGTATTTATTATTTCATATGCACTATCAAGTTTTTTATCTTTTCATTTACATTAATTACATGGAATGTACTTATTTATTCCTAGTTGTTCAGCAATGGCCAAGCATGTATTGGGAATATTCACTTTACCACACATATATTTTCACTTTCATAACTTGTATAACAAAGGTTTAGTAATTACTTAAAACTAAGGCAGGTCTATATTATTTGGGACATTAATGGATTTCTATGTGTTAAATATTATATCATATTTTTCTTTCGTGGACTGTTGATTGCCGCAATATTCTGGTTAATGTTTGGCCGGGAATCTTATGTTAAACTACATATATCAACAATGTTAAGCTCACTGACTAGTAGTTTACTACCTAGTGGGAACGGTTGTGGCCGGGATCTTATGTTAAACAACGTATATTAACCATGTAAAGCTCACTGACTAGTAGTTTACTACCTAGTGGGAACGGTTGTGGCCGGGATCTTATGTTAAACAACATATATTAACAATGTAAAGCTCACTGACTAGTAGTCTACTTGCTAGTGGGAACGGTTGTGGTCGGGATCTTATGTTAAACAACGTATATTAACCATGTAAAGCTCACTGACTAGTAGTCTACTTGCTAGTGGGAACGGTTGTGGCCGGGATCTTATGTTAAACAACGTATATTAACAATGTAAAGCTCACTGACTAGTAGTCTACTTGCTAGTGGGAACGGTTGTGGCCGGGATCTTATGTTAAACAACATATATTAACAATGTAAAGCTCACTGACTAGTAGTCTACTTGCTAGTGGGAACGGTTGTGGTCGGGATCTTATGTTAAACAACGTATATTAACCATGTAAAGCTCACTGACTAGTAGTCTACTTGCTAGTGGGAACAGTTGTGGTCGGGATCTTATGTTAAACAACATATATTAACAATGTAAAGCTCACTGACTAGTAGTCTACTTGCTAGTGGGAACGGTTGTGGCCGGGATCTTATGTTTAACAACATATATTAACAATGTAAAGCTCACTGACTAGTAGTCTACTTGCTAGTGGGAACAGTTGTGGTCGGGATCTTATGTTAAACAACAAATATTAACAATGTAGAGCTCACTGACTAGTAGTCTACTTGCTAGTGGGAACGGTTGTGGTCGGGATCTTATGTTAAACAACGTATATTAACCATGTAAAGCTCACTGACTAGTAGTCTACTTGCTAGTGGGAACAGTTGTGGCCGGGATCTTATGTTAAACAACATATATTAACAATGTAAAGCTCACTGACTAGTAGTCTACTTGCTAGTGGGAACAGTTGTGGTCGGGATCTTATGTTAAACAACATATATTAACAATGTAAAGCTCATTGACTAGTAGTCTACTAGCTAGTGGGAACGGTTGTGGTCGGGATCTTATGTTAAACAACGTATATTAACCATGTAAAGCTAACTGACTAGTAGTCTACTTGCTAGTGGGAACGGTTGTGGTCGGGATCTTATGTTAAACAACGTATATTAACCATGTAAAGCTCATTGACTAGTAGTTTACTAGCTAGTGGGAACGGTTGTGGCCGGGATCTTATGTTAAACAACGTATATTAACCATGTAAAGCTCACTGACTAGTAGTCTACTTGCTAGTGGGAACGGTTGTGGTCGGGATCTTATGTTAAACAACGTATATTAACCATGTAAAGCTCACTGACTAGTAGTCTACTTGCTAGTGGGAACGGTTGTGGTCGGGATCTTATGTTAAACAACGTATATTAACCATGTAAAGCTCACTGACTAGTAGTCTACTTGCTAGTGGGAACGGTTGTGGTCGGGATCTTATGTTAAACAACGTATATTAACCATGTAAAGCTCACTGACTAGTAGTCTACTTGCTAGTGGGAACTGTTGTGGCCGGGATCTTATGTTAAACAACGTATATTAACCATGTAAAGCTCACTGACTAGTAGTCTACTAGCTAGTGGGAACGGTTGTGGTCGGGATCTTATGTTAAACAACGTATATTAACCATGTAAAGCTCACTGACTAGTAGTCTACTTGCTAGTGGGAACGGTTGTGGCCGGGATCTTATGTTAAACAACGTATATTAACCATGTAAAGCTCACTGACTAGTAGTCTACTAGCTAGTGGGAACGGTTGTGGTCGGGATCTTATGTTAAACAACGTATATTAACCATGTAAAGCTCACTGACTAGTAGTCTACTTGCTAGTGGGAACGGTTGTGGCCGGGATCTTATGTTAAACAACGTATATTAACCATGTAAAGCTCACTGACTAGTAGTCTACTAGCTAGTGGGAACGGTTGTGGTCGGGATCTTATGTTAAACAACATATATTAACAATGTAAAGCTCACTGACTAGTAGTTTACTTGCTAGTGGGAACGGTTGTGGTCGGGATCTTATGTTTAACAACATATATTAACAATGTAAAGCTCACTGACTAGTAGTCTACTAGCTAGTGGGAACGGTTGTGGTCGGGATCTTATGTTAAACAACATATATTAACAATGTAAAGCTCACTGACTAGTAGTCTACTTGCTAGTGGGAACGGTTGTGGCCGGGAACTTATGTTAAACAACATATATTTACAATGTAAAGCTCACTGACTAGTAGTTTACTTTCTAGTGGGAACGGTTGTGGCCGGGATCTTATGTTAAACAACGTATATTAACAATGTAAAGCTCACTAACTAGTAGTCTACTTGCTAGTGGGAACGGTTGTGGCCGGGATCTTGTGTTAAACAACATATATTAACAATGTAAAGCCCACTGACTAGTAGTTTACTAGCTAGTGAGAACGGTTGTGGCTGGGATCTTATGTTAAACAACATATATTAACAATGTAAAGCCCAATGACTAGTAGATTACTAGCTAGTGGGAACGGTTGTGGCCGGGATCTTATGTTAAACAACATATATTAACAATGTAAAGCCCACTGACTAGTAGTTTACTAGCTAGTGGGAACGGTTGTGGCCGGGATCTTATGTTTAACAACATATATTAACAATGTAAAGCTTACTGACTAGTAGATTACTTGCTAGTGGGAACGGTTGTGGCCGGGATCTAATGATAAACAACATATATTAACAATGTAAAGCTCTCTGACTAGTAGTTTACTTGCTAGTGGGAACGGTTGTGGCCGGGATCTTATGTTAAACAACATATATTAACAATGTAAAGCTCACTGACTGGTAATCTACTTGCTAGTGGGAACGGTTGTGGCCGGGATCTTTTGATAAACAACATATATTAACAATGTAAAGCTTATTGACTAGTAGTCTACTTGCTAGTGGGAACAGTTGTGGCCGGGATCTAATGTTAAACAACATATATTAACAATGTAAAGCTCACTGACTAGTAGTTTACTTGCTAGTGGGAACGGTTGTGGCCGGGATCTTATGTTAAACAACATATATTAACAATGTAAAGCTCACTGGCTAGTAATCTACTTAATAGTGGGAACGGTTGTGGTCGGGATCTTATGTTAAACAACGTATATTAACAATGTAAAGCTCACTGACTAGTAGTTTACTTGCTAGTGGGAACGGTTGTGGCTGGGATCTTATGTTAAACAATACACATTAACAATGTAAAGCTCACTGACTAGTAGTCTACTTGCTAGTGGGAACGGTTGTGGCCGGGATCTTATGTTAAACAACATATATTAACAATGTAAAGCTCACTGACTAGTAGTTTACTAGCTACTGGAAACAGTTGTGGCCGGGATCTTATGTTAAACAACATATATTAACAATGTAAAGCTCACTGACTAGTAGTCTACTTGCTAGTGGGAAGGGTTGTGGCCGGAATCTTATGTTAAAAAACGTATATTAACAATGTAAAGCTCACTGACTAGTAGTGTACTTGCTAGTGGGAACGGTTGTGGCCGGGATCTTATGTTGAACAACATATATTAACAATGTAAAGCTCACTGACTAGTAGTTTACTTGCTAGAGGGAACGGTTGTGGCCGGGATCTTATGTTAAACATACGTATATTAACAATGTAAAGCTCACTGACTAGTAATTTACTAGCTAGTGGGAACGGTTGTGGCCGGGATCTTATGTTAAACAACATATATTAACAATGTAAAGCCCACTGACTAGTAGTTTACTAGCTAGTGGGAAAGGTTGTGGCCGGGATCTTATGTTTAACAACATATATTAACAATGTAAAGCTCACTGACTAGTAGTTTACTTGCTAGTGGGAACGGTTGTGACCGGGATATTATGTTAAACAACATATATTAACAATGTAAAGCTCACTGACTAGTAGTCTATTTGCTAGTGGGAACGGACGTGGCCGGGATCTTATGTTAAACAACATATATTAACAATGTAAAGCTTACTGACTAGTAGTCTACTTGCAAGTGGGAACGGTTGTGGCCGGGATCTTATGTAAACAACATATATTAACAATGTAAAGCTCACTGACTAGTAGTTTACTTGCTACTGGGAACGGTTGTGGCCGGGATCTTATGTTAAACAACATATATTAACAATGTAAAGCTCACTGACTAGTAGTCTACTTACTAGTAAGAAGGGTTGTGGCCGGAATCTTATGTTAAAAAACGTATATTAGCAATGTAAAGCTTACTGACTAGTAGTGTACTTGCTAGTGGGAACGGTTGTGGCCGGGATCTTATGTTGAACAACATATATTAACAATGTAAGCTCACTGACTAGTAGTTTACTTGCTAGTGGGAACGGTTGTGGCCGGGATCTTATGTTAAACAAACGTATATTAACAATGTAAAGCTCACTGACTAGTAGTTTACTTGCTAGTGGGAACGGTTGTGGCCGGGATCTTATGTTAAACAACATATATTAACAATGTAAAGCTCACTGACTAGTAGTCTACTTGCTAGGGGGAACAGTTGTGGCCGGGATCTTATGTTAAACAACATATATTAACAATGTAAAGCTCACTGACTAGTAGTTTACTTGCTAGTAAGAACGGTCGTGGCGGGGATGTTATGTTAAACAAACGTATATTAACATTGAAAAGCTCAATGACTAGTAGTTTACTTGCTAGTGGGAACGGTTGTGGCCGGGATCTTATGTTAAACAACATATATTAACAATGTAAAGCTCACTGACTAGTAGTCTACTTGCTAGTGGGAACGGTTGTGGCCGGGATCTTATGTTAAACAACGTATATTAACAATGTAAAGCTCACTGACTATTAGTCTACTTGCTAGTGGGAACGGTTGTGGCCGGGATCTTATGTTAAACAACATATATTAACAATGTAAAGCCCACTGACTAGTAGTTTACTAGCTAGTGGGAACGGTTGTGGCCGGGATCTTATGTTAAACAACATATATTAACAATGTAAAGCTCACTGACTAGTAGTCTACTTGCTAATGGGAACGGTTGTGGCCGGGATCTTATGTTTAACAACATATATTAACAATGTAAAGCTCACTGCCTAGTAGTTTACTAGCTACTGGGAACAGTTGTGGCCGGGATCTTATGTTAAACAACATATATTAACAATGTAAAGCTCACTGACTAGTAGTATACTTGCTAGTGGGAACGGTTGTGGCTAGGATCTTATGTTAAACAACATATATTAACAATGTAAAGCTCACTGACTAGTAGTTTACTTGCTAGTAGGAACGGTTGTGGCTGGGATCTTATGCTAAACAACGTATATTAACAATGTAAAGCTCAATGACTAGTAGTTTACTAGCTAGTGGGAACGGTTGTGGCCGGGATCTTATGTTAAACAACATATATTAACAATGTAAAGCTCACTGACTAGTAGTCTACTTGCTAATGGGAACGGTTGTGGCCGGGATCTTATGTTTAACAACATATATTAACAATGTAAAGCTCACTGACTAGTAGTTTACTTGCTAGTGGGAACGGTTGTGGCCGGGATCTTATGTTAAACAACGTAAATTAACAATGTAAAACTCACTGACTAGTAGTCTACTTGCTAGTGGGAACGGTTGTGGCCGGGATCTTATTTAAACAACATATATTAACAATGTAAAGCTCACTGACTAGTAGCTTACTTGCTAGTAGGAACGGTCGTGGCCGGGATCTTATGTTAAACAAACGTATATTAACAATGTAAAGCTCAATGACTAGTAGTTTACTTGCTAGTGGGAACGGTTGTGGCCGGGATCTTATGTTAAACAACATATATTAACAATGTAAAGCTCAATAACTAGTAGTTTACTAGCTAGTGGGAACGGTTGTGGTCGGGATCTTATGTTTAACAACATATATTAACAATGTAAAGCTCACTGACTAGTAGTTTACTTGCTAGTGGGAACGGTTGTGGCCGGGATCTTATGTTAAACAAACGTATATTAACAATGTAAAGCTCACTGACTAGTAGTTTACTAGCTAGTGGGAACGGTTGTGGCCGGGATCTTATATTTAACAACATATATTAACAATGTAAAGCTCACTGACTAGTAGTTTACTTGCTAGTGGGAACGGTTGTGGCCAGGATCTAATGTTAAACAACATATATTAACAATGTAAAGCTCACAGACTAGTAGTCTATTTGCTAGTGGGAACGGATGTGGCCGGGATCTTATGTTAAACAACGTAAATTAACAATGTAAAACTCACTGACTAGTAGTCTACTTGCTAGTGGGAACGCTTGTGGCCGGGATCTTATTTAAACAACATATATTAACAATGTAAAGCTCACTGACTAGTAGTTTACTTGCTAGTAGGAACGGTCGTGGCCGGGATCTTATGTTAAACAAACGTATATTAACAATGTAAAGCTCAATGACTAGTAGTTTACTTGCTAGTGGGAACGGTTGTGGCCGGGATCTTATGTTAAACAACATATATTAACAATGTAAAGCTCACTAAATAGTAGTCTACTTGCTAGTGGGAACGGTTGTGGCCGGGATCTTATGTTAAACAACGTATATTAACAATGTAAAGCTCACTGACTATTAGTCTAATTGCTAGTGGGAACGGTTGTGGCCGGGATCTTATGTTAAACAACATATATTAACAATATAAAGCCCACTGACTAGTAGTTTACTAGCTAGTGGGAACGGTTGTGGCCGGGATCTTATGTTGAACAACATATATTAACAATGTAAAGCTCACTGACTAGTAATCTACTTAATAGTGGGACCGGTTGTGGCTGGGATCTTATGTTAAACAACGTATATTAACAATGTAAAGATCACTGACTAGTAGTTTACTTGCTAGTGGGAACGGTTGTGGCTGGGATCTTATGTTAAACAATACACATTAACAATGTAAAGCTCACTGACTAGTAGTCTACTTGCTAGTGGGAACAGTTGTGGCCGGGATCTTATGTTAAACAACGTAAATTAACAATGTAAAACTCACTGACTAGTAGTCTACTTGCTAGTGGGAACGCTTGTGGCCGGGATCTTATTTAAACAACATATATTAACAATGTAAAGCTCACTGAATAGTAGTTTACTTGCTAGTAGGAACGGTCGTGGCCGGGATCTTATGTTAAACAAACGTATATTAACAATGTAAAGCTCACTGACTAGTAGTCTACTTGCTAGTGGGAACGGTTGTGGCCTGGTTCTTATGTTAAACAACGTATATTAACAATGTAAAGCTCACTGACTATTAGTCTACTTGCTAGTGGGAACGGTTGTGGCCGGGATCTTATGTTAAACAACATATATTAAAAATGTAAAGCCCACTGACTAGTAGTTTACTAGCTAGTGGGAACGGTTGTGGCCGGGATCTTATGTTAAACAACATATATTAACAATGTAAAGCTCACTGACTAGTAGTCTACTTGCTAATGGGAACGGTTGTGGCCGGGATCTTATGTTTAACAACATATATTAACAATGTAAAGCTCACTGCCTAGTAGTTTACTAGCTACTGGGAACAGTTGTGGCCGGGATCTTATGTTAAACAACATATATTAACAATGTAAAGCTCACTGACTAGTAGTATACTTGCTAGTGGGAACGGTTGTGGCTAGGATCTTATGTTAAACAACATATATTAACAATGTAAAGCTCACTGACTAGTAGTTTACTTGCTAGTAGGAACGGTTGTGGCCGGGATCTTATGCTAAACAACGTATATTAACAATGTAAAGCTCAATGACTAGTAGTTTACTAGCTAGTGGGAACGGTTGTGGCCGGGATCTTATGTTAAACAACATATATTAACAATGTAAAGCTCACTGACTAGTAGTCTACTTGCTAATGGGAACGGTTGTGGCCGGGATCTTATGTTTAACAACATATATTAACAATGTAAAGCTCACTGACTAGTAGTTTACTTGCTAGTGGGAACGGTTGTGGCCGGGATCTTATGTTAAACAACGTAAATTAACAATGTAAAACTCACTGACTAGTAGTCTACTTGCTAGTGGGAACGGTTGTGGCCGGGATCTTATTTAAACAACACATATTAACAATGTAAAGCTCACTGACTAGTAGTTTACTTGCTAGTAGGAACGGTCGTGGCCGGGATCTTATGTTAAACAAACGTATATTAACAATGTAAAGCTCAATGACTAGTAGTTTACTTGCTAGTGGGAACGGTTGTGGCCGGGATCTTATGTTAAACAACATATATTAACAATGTAAAGCTCAATAACTAGTAGTTTACTAGCTAGTGGGAACGGTTGTGGTCGGGATCTTATGTTTAACAACATATATTAACAATGTAAAGCTCACTGACTAGTAGTTTACTTGCTAGTGGGAACGGTTGTGGCCGGGATCTTATGTTAAACAAACGTATATTAACAATGTAAAGCTCACTGACTAGTAGTTTACTAGCTAGTGGGAACGGTTGTAGCCGGGATCTTATATTTAACAACATATATTAACAATGTAAAGCTCACTGACTAGTAGTTTACTTGCTAGTGGGAACGGTTGTGGCCAGGATCTAATGTTAAACAACATATATTAACAATGTAAAGCTCACAGACTAGTAGTCTATTTGCTAGTGGGAACGGATGTGGCCGGGATCTTATGTTAAACAACGTAAATTAACAATGTAAAACTCACTGACTAGTAGTCTACTTGCTAGTGGGAACGCTTGTGGCCGGGATCTTATTTAAACAACATATATTAACAATGTAAAGCTCACTGACTAGTAGTTTACTTGCTAGTAGGAACGGTCGTGGCCGGGATCTTATGTTAAACAAACGTATATTAACAATGTAAAGCTCAATGACTAGTAGTTTACTTGCTAGTGGGAACGGTTGTGGCCGGGATCTTATGTTAAACAACATATATTAACAATGTAAAGCTCACTAAATAGTAGTCTACTTGCTAGTGGGAACGGTTGTGGCCGGGATCTTATGTTAAACAACGTATATTAACAATGTAAAGCTCACTGACTATTAGTCTAATTGCTAGTGGGAACGGTTGTGGCCGGGATCTTATGTTAAACAACATATATTAACAATATAAAGCCCACTGACTAGTAGTTTACTAGCTAGTGGGAACGGTTGTGGCCGGGATCTTATGTTGAACAACATATATTAACAATGTAAAGCTCACTGACTAGTAATCTACTTAATAGTGGGACCGGTTGTGGCTGGGATCTTATGTTAAACAACGTATATTAACAATGTAAAGATCACTGACTAGTAGTTTACTTGCTAGTGGGAACGGTTGTGGCTGGGATCTTATGTTAAACAATACACATTAACAATGTAAAGCTCACTGACTAGTAGTCTACTTGCTAGTGGGAACAGTTGTGGCCGGGATCTTATGTTAAACAACATATATTAACAATGTAAAGCTCACTGACTAGTAGTTTACTAGCTACTGGGAACAGTTTTGGCCGGGATCTTATGTTAAACAACATATATTAACAATGTATAGCTCACTGACTAGTAGTCTACTACCTAGTGGGAACGATTGTGGCCGGGATCTTATGTTAAACAACATATATTAACAATGTAAAGCTCAATGACTAGTAGTTTACTAGCTAGTGGGAACGGTTGTGGCCGGGATCTTATGGTAAACAACATATAATAACAATGTAAAGCTCACTGACTAGTAGTCTTCTTGCTAGTGGGAAGGGTTGTGGCCGGAATCTTATTTTAAAAAACGTATATTAACAATGTAAAGCTCACTGACTGGTAGTGTACTTGCTAGTGGGAACGGTTGTGGCCGGGATCTTATGTTGAACAACATATATTAACAATGTAAAGCTCACTGACTAGTAGTTTACTTGCTAGTGGGAACGGTTGTGGCCGGGATCTTATGTTAAACAAACGTATATTAACAATGTAAAGCTCACTGACTAGTAGTTTACTTGCTAGTGGGAACGGTTGTGGCCGGGATCTAATGTTAAACAACATATATTAACAATGTAAAGCTCACAGACTAGTAGTCTATTTGCTAGTAGGAACGGATGTGGCCGGGATCTTATGTTAAACAACGTATATTAACAATGTAAAGCTCATTGTCTAGTAGTCTACTTGCTAGTGGGAACAGTTGTGGCCGGGATCTTATGTTAAACAACATATATTAACAATGTAAAGCTCACTGACTAGTAGTTTACTTGCTAGTAGGAACGGTTGTGGCCGGGATCTTATGTTAAACAAACGTATATTAACAATGTAAAGCTCAATGACTAGTAGTTTACTTGCTAGTGGGAACGGTTGTGGCCGGGATCTTATGTTAAACAACATATATTAACAATGTAAAGCTCACTGACTAGTAGTCTACTTGCTAGTGGGAACTGTTGTGGCCGGGATCTTATGTTAAACAACGTATATTAACAATGTAAAGCTCACTGACTATTAGTCTACTTGCTAGTGGAAACGGTTGTGGCCGGGATCTTATTTTAAACAACATATATTAACAATGTAAAGCTCACTGACTAGTAGTCTACTTGCTAGTGGGAACTGTTGTGGCTGGGATCTTATGTTAAACAACATATATTAACAATGTAAAGCTCACTGACTAGTAGTCTACTTGCTAGTGGGAACGGTTGTGGCTGGGATATTATGTTAAACAACATATATTAACAATGTAAAGCTCACTGACTAGTAGTCTATTTGCTAGTGGGAACGGATGTGGCCGCGATCTTATTTTAAACAACATATATTAACAATGTAAAGCTCACTGACTAGTAGTTTACTTGGTAGTGGGAACGGATGTGGCCGGGATATTATGTTAAACAACATATATTAACAATGTAAAGCTCACTGACTAGTAGTCTACTTGCTAGTGGGAACTGTTGTGGCCTGGATATTATGTTAAACAACATATATTAACAATGTAAAGCTCACTGACTAGTAGTCTATTTGCTAGTGGGAACGGATGTGGCCGGGATCTTATTTTAAACAACATATATTAACAATGTAAAGCTCACTGACTAGTAGTCTACTTGCTAGTGGGAACTGTTGTGGCTGGGATCTTATGTTAAACAACATATATTAACAATGTAAAGTTCACTGATTAGTAGTCTACTTGCTAGTGGGAACGGTTGTGGCCGGGATATTATGTTAAACAACATATATTAACAATGTAAAGCTCACTGACTAGTAGTGTACTTGCTAGTGGGAACGGTTGTGGCCGGGATATTATGTTAAACAACATATATTAACAATGTAAAGCTCACTGACTAGTAGTCTATTTGCTAGTGGGAACGGATGTGGCCGGGATCTTATTTTAAACAACATATATTAACAATGTAAAGCTCACTGACTAGTAGTCTACTTGCTAGTGGGAACTGTTGTGGCTGGGATCTTATGTTAAACAACATATATTAACAATGTAAAGCACACTGATTAGTAGTCTACTTGCTAGTGGGAACTGTTGTGGCTGGGATCTTATGTTAAACAACATGTATTAACAATGTAAAGCTCACTGACTAGTAGTTTACTTGCTAGTGGGAACGGTTGTGGCCGGGATCTTATATTTAACAACATATATTAACAATGTAAAGCTCACTGACTAGTAGTTTACTTGCTAGTGGGAACGGTTGTGGCCAGGATCTAATGTTAAACAACATATATTAACAATGTAAAGCTCACAGACTAGTAGTCTATTTGCTAGTGGGAACGGATGTGGCCGGGATCTTATGTTAAACAACGTAAATTAACAATGTAAAACTCACTGACTAGTAGTCTACTTGCTAGTGGGAACGCTTGTGGCCGGGATCTTATTTAAACAACATATATTAACAATGTAAAGCTCACTGACTAGTAGTTTACTTGCTAGTAGGAACGGTCGTGGCCGGGATCTTATGTTAAACAAACGTATATTAACAATGTAAAGCTCAATGACTAGTAGTTTACTTGCTAGTGGGAACGGTTGTGGCCGGGATCTTATGTTAAACAACATATATTAACAATGTAAAGCTCACTAAATAGTAGTCTACTTGCTAGTGGGAACGGTTGTGGCCGGGATCTTATGTTAAACAACGTATATTAACAATGTAAAGCTCACTGACTATTAGTCTAATTGCTAGTGGGAACGGTTGTGGCCGGGATCTTATGTTAAACAACATATATTAACAATATAAAGCCCACTGACTAGTAGTTTACTAGCTAGTGGGAACGGTTGTGGCCGGGATCTTATGTTGAACAACATATATTAACAATGTAAAGCTCACTGACTAGTAATCTACTTAATAGTGGGACCGGTTGTGGCTGGGATCTTATGTTAAACAACGTATATTAACAATGTAAAGATCACTGACTAGTAGTTTACTTGCTAGTGGGAACGGTTGTGGCTGGGATCTTATGTTAAACAATACACATTAACAATGTAAAGCTCACTGACTAGTAGTCTACTTGCTAGTGGGAACAGTTGTGGCCGGGATCTTATGTTAAACAACATATATTAACAATGTAAAGCTCACTGACTAGTAGTTTACTAGCTACTGGGAACAGTTTTGGCCGGGATCTTATGTTAAACAACATATATTAACAATGTATAGCTCACTGACTAGTAGTCTACTACCTAGTGGGAACGATTGTGGCCGGGATCTTATGTTAAACAACATATATTAACAATGTAAAGCTCAATGACTAGTAGTTTACTAGCTAGTGGGAACGGTTGTGGCCGGGATCTTATGGTAAACAACATATAATAACAATGTAAAGCTCACTGACTAGTAGTCTTCTTGCTAGTGGGAAGGGTTGTGGCCGGAATCTTATTTTAAAAAACGTATATTAACAATGTAAAGCTCACTGACTGGTAGTGTACTTGCTAGTGGGAACGGTTGTGGCCGGGATCTTATGTTGAACAACATATATTAACAATGTAAAGCTCACTGACTAGTAGTTTACTTGCTAGTGGGAACGGTTGTGGCCGGGATCTTATGTTAAACAAACGTATATTAACAATGTAAAGCTCACTGACTAGTAGTTTACTTGCTAGTGGGAACGGTTGTGGCCGGGATCTAATGTTAAACAACATATATTAACAATGTAAAGCTCACAGACTAGTAGTCTATTTGCTAGTAGGAACGGATGTGGCCGGGATCTTATGTTAAACAACGTATATTAACAATGTAAAGCTCATTGTCTAGTAGTCTACTTGCTAGTGGGAACAGTTGTGGCCGGGATCTTATGTTAAACAACATATATTAACAATGTAAAGCTCACTGACTAGTAGTTTACTTGCTAGTAGGAACGGTTGTGGCCGGGATCTTATGTTAAACAAACGTATATTAACAATGTAAAGCTCAATGACTAGTAGTTTACTTGCTAGTGGGAACGGTTGTGGCCGGGATCTTATGTTAAACAACATATATTAACAATGTAAAGCTCACTGACTAGTAGTCTACTTGCTAGTGGGAACTGTTGTGGCCGGGATCTTATGTTAAACAACGTATATTAACAATGTAAAGCTCACTGACTATTAGTCTACTTGCTAGTGGAAACGGTTGTGGCCGGGATCTTATGTTAAACAACATATATTAACAATGTAAAGCCAACTGACTAGTAGTTTACTAGCTAGTGGGAACGGTTGTGGCCGGGATCTTATGTTAAACAACATATATTAACAATGTAAAGCCCACTGACTAGTAGTTTACTAGCTAGTGGGAACGGTTGTGGCCGGGATCTTATGTTTAACAACATATATTAACAATGTAAAGCTCACTGACTAGTAGTCTATTTGCTAGTGGGAACGGATGTGGCCGGGATCTTATTTTAAACAACATATATTAACAATGTAAAGCTCACTGACTAGTAGTCTACTTGCTAGTGGGAACTGTTGTGGCTGGGATCTTATGTTAAACAACATATATTAACAATGTAAAGCTCACTGACTAGTAGTCTACTTGCTAGTGGGAACGGTTGTGGCTGGGATATTATGTTAAACAACATATATTAACAATGTAAAGCTCACTGACTAGTAGTCTATTTGCTAGTGGGAACGGATGTGGCCGCGATCTTATTTTAAACAACATATATTAACAATGTAAAGCTCACTGACTAGTAGTTTACTTGGTAGTGGGAACGGATGTGGCCGGGATATTATGTTAAACAACATATATTAACAATGTAAAGCTCACTGACTAGTAGTCTACTTGCTAGTGGGAACTGTTGTGGCCTGGATATTATGTTAAACAACATATATTAACAATGTAAAGCTCACTGACTAGTAGTCTATTTGCTAGTGGGAACGGATGTGGCCGGGATCTTATTTTAAACAACATATATTAACAATGTAAAGCTCACTGACTAGTAGTCTACTTGCTAGTGGGAACTGTTGTGGCTGGGATCTTATGTTAAACAACATATATTAACAATGTAAAGTTCACTGATTAGTAGTCTACTTGCTAGTGGGAACGGTTGTGGCCGGGATATTATGTTAAACAACATATATTAACAATGTAAAGCTCACTGACTAGTAGTCTATTTGCTAGTGGGAACGGTTGTGGCCGGGATATTATGTTAAACAACATATATTAACAATGTAAAGCTCACTGACTAGTAGTCTATTTGCTAGTGGGAACGGATGTGGCCGGGATCTTATTTTAAACAACATATATTAACAATGTAAAGCTCACTGACTAGTAGTCTACTTGCTAGTGGGAACTGTTGTGGCTGGGATCTTATGTTAAACAACATATATTAACAATGTAAAGCTCACTGATTAGTAGTCTACTTGCTAGTGGGAACTGTTGTGGCTGGGATCTTATGTTAAACAACATGTATTAACAATGTAAAGCTCACTGACTAGTAGTTTACTTGCTAGTGGGAACGGTTGTGGCCGGGATTTTATCTTAAACAAACATATATTGACCATGTAAAGCTCACTGACTAGTAGTTTACTTGCTAGTGGGAACGGTTGTGGCCGGGATCTTATGTTAAACAACATATATTAACAATGTAAAGCTCACTGACTAGTAGTTTACTTGCTAGTGGGAACGGTTGTGGCCGTGATCTTATGTTAAACAACGTATATTAACAATGTAAAGCTCACTGACTAGTAGTTTACTTGCTAGTGGGAACTGTTGTGGCCGGGATCTTATGTTAAACAACATATATTAACAATGTAAAGCTCACTGACTAGTAGTTTACTTGCTAGTGGGAACGGTTGTGGCCGGGATCTTATGTTAAACAACGTATATTAACAATGTAAAGCTCACTGACTAGTAGTCTACTTGCTAGTGGGAACTGTTGTGGCTGGGATCTTATCTTAAACAAACGTATATTGACAATGTAAAGCTCAATGACTAGTAGATTACTTGCTTATGGGAACTGTTGTGGCCGGGATCTTATGTTAAACAACATATATTAACAATGTAAAGCTCACTGACTAGTAGTTTACTTGCTAGTGGGAACTCTTGTGGCCGGGATCTTATGTTAAACAACATATATTAACAATGTAAAGCTCACTGATTAGTAGTCTACTTGCTAGTGGGAACTTTTGTGGCTGGGATCTTATGTTAAACAACATATATTACTACTCACTGACTAGTAGTTTACTTGCTAGTGGGAATGGTTGTGGCCGGGATATTATGTTAAACAACGTATATTAACAATGTAAAGCTCACTGACTAGTAGTCTACTTGCTAGTGGGAACGGTTGTGGCCGGGATCTTATGTTAAACAACATATATTACCAATGTAAAGCCCACTGACTAGTAGTTTACTAGCTAGTGGGAACGGTTGTGGCTGGGATCTTATGTTAAACAACATATATTAACAATGTAAAGCCCACTGACTAGTAGTTTACTAGCTAGTGGGAACGGTTGTGGCAGGGATCTTATATTAAACAACATATATTAACAATGTAAAGCCCACTGACTAGTAGTTTACTACCTAGTGGGAACGGTTGTGGCCGGGATCTTATGTTAAACAACATATATTAACAATGTAAAGGTCACTGACTAGAAGTTTACTAGCTAGTGGGAACGGTCGTTTACTGAGGACTATATTCAGTGATAATGTATAAAGTGATTATGCAGTCTACATTTTTATATAGAAATCATAATCCAATGATAAATATAAGAATAATATAAAATCATTTTATAAAATTATTACTATGTTATTATTTACTAAATTAACAGGCAACCTAAAATCGAATACATTGGACACAACATGTTATCTTTTTAATCCTGTTTAGAACAATACAAAATGAACCATAGAACATCTATGGATAGCTGGTATATGTGGCTAGTTTTACGAGTTCAAACTTCACTCCATAGTGCATCTGGTTCGACTGTATCTCACTATATATATCCAAGGTCTTTATTTTTATTTAGCAATAGAGTTTACAATATTTAGCTACATAAAATAACAATATATACGTTTACGAGGTAACCCATCAGATTTTCCATTTGTGTCTTACACTCACAATAGACTAAGTCTACTTAAGTATCTATCATCCAGAATGTCATATCGCGACTCAAGTTTCAATATGTTATTATTGTAACATTAATTATGATAGTAAAAAAATATTTATGGCACCCAAAACAATAATTGATTTACATTACAAAAACGGGTAAAAGGTAAATAATATTACCATCTTATCGAGGCTTTAGATTAAAATGTCCAAAATATGTTCTTAAATTTGCATCCGCAAGAAATTATAAAAACATATTTTTGTTTACATTTGATATATTATGATATCATGTTACTTATTTGATTCAATCGAAAAATACCTACTTTCTCAATCCCCTTTGAGTTGAATTCGTATGTAAATGATTGTTCAGTTGGCTGTAGACTACTGTACATTGACACGTGCTATTAGTTCCACCTGAGCAAGTTCAGTGGCCTGGTTCACCTTGCTTAGCGATGAATACATACTGCAGACTATTAGGCTTAACTATCCATACTCACTGAACTGTGTCCTTACAAATATCACATTTATATTGTTATATATACTATTAGTTCCACCTGAGCAAGTTCAGTGGCCTGGTTCACCTTGCTTAGCGATGAATACATACTGCAGACTATTAGGCTTAACTATCTATACTCACTGAACTGTGTCCTTACAAATATCACATTTATATTGTTATATATACTATTAGTTCCACCTGAGCAAGTTCAGTGGCCTGGTTCACCTTGCTTAGCGATGAATACATACTGCAGACTATTAGGCTTAACCATCCATACTCACTGAACTGTGTCCTTACAAATATCACATTTATATTGTTATATATACTATTAGTTCCACCTGAGCAAGTTCAGTGGCCTGGTTCACCTTGCTTAGCGATGGATTCATACTGCAGACTATTAGGCTTAACTATCCATACTCAATTAACTGTGTCCTTACAAATATCACATTTATATTGTTATATATACTATTAGTTCCACCTGAGCAAGTTCAGTGGCCTGGTTCACCTTGCTTAGCGATGGATTCATACTGCAGACTATTAGGCTTAACTATCCATACTCAATTAACTGTGTCCTTACAAATATCACATTTATATTGTTATATACTATTTTTTATTTAGTTGCAAATAAAGACTAGAATTTAATTTAAAAGGCTCCGTTTTTTTTTTTTTTTTTTTTTTTTTTTTTTTTTTTTTTTTTTTTTTTTAACAAGGAAGGTTTTTATTTTGTTACTAATAATTTTTATGTAAACAAATAGCTAGTTATTAAAATACTTGAAGGTAAAAAAGTAGGAAATGTGTACAATTATATGACACAAATGTAGGAAGTTCCTGTACTGTACTATCCATCCTAATATAATACTTTCAGATATTAAATAAATAATAATAAAACTTTTATTGCATTAGGACAATTATAAACATTGTATTGCAAAAGTCATATTTTTTATAATTTGCCATCCATTCTAACAATTCACCCTTTCAAACATACATATAATGACAGACACCCAAATTCCCACTCATCACCAAATAAACCTCTTCAACTTCACTTGTGTTATAATGTTATTGATTTTCCCCCTCCTTGTTATGTGTAAAGAATTCGTCTATACTATAAAATGCTTGTTTTGAAAGAAACTTCTTGAGACGACTCTTGAACGCCTTGGGCGTTGTAGCACTTTTGATACATTCTGGTAACCTCTTGACTATACGAACGCCCATCTGTGAAGGCAGGCGTTCATAGACTACCGTTATATGTCAAATAGTTCGGTAGTAGTCCCTGCCTCTAATGTCATATGTATGCATCTCTGCCTCTTGTGATAGTGTTCTTGTACCTACCATATGTAGCAGTCTCAAGAATATAGAGGCAAGGTAATGTCAACAGATTTGACTCTTTGAATTTTGGCCTGCACGACTCTCTGAAATTCAATTTTAGGATGATTCTAACTGCCATTTTTTTAATTCTAACTATTCTGTCAAAGTTAGCGTTTCAACATCATCCCCATAGCACTAACCCATAGGTAATATGAGGGTAGATCAAACTGTAATAAGCCGCCATCAGTAACTGAGTTGGGCAGAATTTAGCTAAATTTCTCAAAGCATAAATGCCTGAGAAATTTAAAGTTACCAACCGAATACCATCCGAACACAATCTGGGTCTGTGGGAGATTTAAGTCCAGTATTTGAGTATTATCTATTTATCAATAATATATCATGTTATCTATACAAATGTTAATAAACATTCACTGTATTCTGTGCATAAGAAGTTACCGCACAGGATTGGAGTTAAAAGTAAATACTAGCCAAACTGAATACGATATACATACATTATAACAATTACCATTTATAATTCATAAACATTCCATCCACTATACTTATCATATGAAGTAACAAACCAAATTATTAAGTGATATTTTTCTTTGTTAAGACAGTAAATGAATAAAAAAGTAACAATAACATGTAACTAAAACATTACAAACTTATAACCTTTATAGTTTATGTGATTGATTTCTTATGAACTATAAAAATAAGATGTATCAAACCAATTTTAACAGCGTTCTACTAAAACAATTCAAGTGGAAACAAAACACTACACAACATGTGGTGTATTTGAAGAGTACTACAAACATGTTTCATAATGTATTTGGTGTTATTACTGAATGCTATGTAAAATAAGTCGTAATTTATAATAATACAAGATAAGTTATAGTTTATATATACATATAAACTATACTATACTAACCAAACTAACCAGTTATATATTTCACCCAATTATACTGTGTGAAACACTCTATAATAATTGAAAAATATGGACTGTTAAAAAAAAAAGTATTTAATAAAATAACTATTTAAACACAAATTATTTACTGTGATGATATTCACCATAAGGGGGGTCTGATAATTAGTATAGTATTTATTCATATGCATAAATGATATTAAGTGAGATGAGTAAAGTAGAGATCAATAGTGTAACAGCTCAGAATCTATGTGTATACCATGGGGGGGGGGCAAACTCACCAACCTAATTTCTAATTTCTCTCTTTGCTGAACTACTTCTGGTACATTAAATGTGGTACATTTAACCTCATTTGTTTTAATTAGATATACAACATTTAGTTGGTTAAATTTTGTTATTTAATTGGTAGGTAATTATTTTTCTGTCATAGAACAAATTTATATTGTGGCTATTTATACTAAACTTATATGAAATGCATTTTTCCTATTTATTAAGTTGTTCAAACATGTTTACTTATAATTTATATTCTTTTTAATTCTGAATTGAAGGCCAATATAAAAAACCCTTCTTATGCAAATGCTTCTCAAACACTCGATTAGCAAATGTTAATACTTATAGAATCTAGCCCAAATACCAGTACAAATACGTTGGTGATGACTTGTATAATATATCATCTCAATCATCTAACATGTTTGTTGTAAAGGCCCTCTCACCCACTCATACTAGTACTTAGTAAATGACCCTCTCACCCTCCCATATACGTTTGTTGGTGATGGCCATCTCCCCTCCCGTGCACGTTCATTTTTGATGTTCCTCTTACCCACCCATACACGTTCGTTGGTGACGACCCTTATTGTGCACATCACATGTTGAACTATTAACTTAACATGCTTTGAAAAATTCAACTTTGTATCGAGTTTGACTCCTAAGACCCTCACATTGTCGGTCATCTCCAAGGGCTTGTTTCCCACGGAAACATAAACAATAGTAGAGTCTGAACGTGAAGAGTGGAACTGCATCACAGTAGATTTGTCAGGGTTCAGCTCAAGTCCATGCCCCTCTGACCACGACTTCACCCCAATACTGAGGTTACTCTTATAATTAGTGTTTCATTTTCGATAAATTATTATTGAGGATATGAATATTAGTGTTAGTATATATGCAACCTAGTTAAAAAAATCTGACGTATTATTGCAAAACAATTTCATTTTTGAGTTGTTCACTTTGGATAGTACTAAAAAGCAGATTTATATATTACCTTAAAATTTTCAGGTTATATACATTTATTACCAACATGAGATTATAGAAGGTGGAACGGGCAACAAAAACGTACGTGTATGGGTGGATGAGAGAGTCATCGCCAACTTACGTGTAAGGGCGAGTGAGACGGTCATCACCAACGAACGTGTATGGGTGGGTGAGAGGGATATCACCAACGAACGCGTATGGGAGGGTGAGAGAGTCATTACCAACGAACGTGTATGGGTGGGTGAGAGGGATATCACCAACGAACGCGTATGGGAGGGTGAGAGAGTCATTACCAACGAACGTGTATGGGTGGGTGAGAAGGTCATCACTGACGAACGTGTATGGGAGGGTGAGAGGGTCATCACAAACGAACATGTACGGGTGGGTGAGAGAGTCATCACCGACAAACTTGTATGGGTGGGTGAGAGTGTCATCACTAACGAACGTGTATAGGTGGTTGAACTATTAATATGTTAAGTTAATAGTTCAATATGTGATATGCACTCTAAGGGTATGTTTGTTTGTGATCGAGATACCACAAAATAAATATGGTACCAAATATGAGGTACCTACCTGCCCACCCATACACGTACAGTGGTATTGACCCACCCGCTCACCCATACACGTACAGTGGTATTGACCCACCCGCTCACCCATACACGTACAAAGGTATTGACCTACCCGCCTAGCCAAGCACGTACAGTGGTATTGTCCCACTCGCCCACCCATACACGTACAGTGGTATTGACCCACCTGCCCACCCATACACGTACAGAGGTATTGATTGAATCGATATATATATATATATATATATATATCGATTCCGCAGGTTTCCACGTTGCAAATGGTCAGGTCGTTGGTGTTTCCACTGATCGAGTATGCACTTCCAGTTTATGGTATTGGTCTAACTTTGGAAAATTTAGTAATACTCATGCGATTGCAAAATAGTGCCCTAAGATTTGTTTACAACCTAAAGAAATACGACCATATATCACAATACCGCCAGGAAGCCGATCTGCTTCCTGTCAAGGACATTTGTAAAATGCGGACAGTAGCGATAGTCCATAAAACATTGCAAACATGTTACCTGAAAGATAAGCTGCTAACCTGTGCACAGGCCAGGATGTGTCACACTCATCAGGATCTCATGTTGCAACTGCCGCGCGTTAAACATGAAATTAGCAAGTGAGGGTTTTTTTCACTTTATTTCTCAAATCTATAACTCTCTCCCCCCTGATGTAAAAAACTATTCATTTGATACGTTCAAGAAGAAAGTAAAGGAGTTGTATCATGTTAGTTATTATTCCAAGTAGAATTATTTTAATTGTTGTATTTTATGTTTTGAATATATTTGATTACTTTTAGTTCTGACTCGAGTCAATATGAAAAACAGTTCAAATGTACTGATATTCGCTCACAATAAAAGACATTATTTATTTATAGTATTTCTTTAATGTTCATGATTTTTACTAAAATTATAACATTATACTCTTACTATGTGCTGTTAAGTAACAAACTCGTACTGTGAAACCTAAATAACAAGAATGCATCGTCAATACAGGTACATTATTGTGACTGATTCTTGGTCTTCATTCGTTTAAATTAATTTACGCTAAACACATTAATCACCATAAACAAATATGCATATAAAATAAAGGATCTTATCGACAGTATAGCAATTATTTATTTCCATCATAATTATGGATTGGTGAAATTAACTAGCACCTTATTGATTAAAAGAGACCGACTAGAGCTTTGATATGAACATGACACTCAATTAGTGTAAAGTCAACCTCACAGGAATCAATCAACTGCAATCAGAAACTCCAAAATCAAAGGCAATTTGACGTGCAGTGATTTGACGTGCAGTAATTTTACGTGCAGTAATTTTACGTGCAGTGATTTGACGTGCAGTGATTTGACGTGCAGTGATTTGCTTGTTTCCTAACTTGTCTGTTGTTAATTATCAACATATAATGGTGTGATTTTTTTGACCTACTAGACAACTTTTATTTAGAGTATTATACAATTTCAACTACAACTTAGAAACATTTATTTTGATGTCAGAGAAGATCATAAAAATTATGGTATAGATTTATCTTAGAAACGAATGTATTACATAATCTTCATGTACATAAAACAACCTGCTTCTTTTATAAAACAGCATCCCCGAATTATTAGCTTAACAGTTTTCTTTAGACCTAAAGTTTATTATATTTTGGAACACCATAATTAATAGTTAAGAATTAAACCATTGACTATAAACAATCAAGATTTTAATTAAATAATTGTCATTGAATTGTATAACCATAAAAAGAAATCTTTATTATTTAGAATAAATCTTTAATAAAATAAAATGAGGCACTGAGGACTCTACTATAGTTCAACTAATGGGGGAGGGGGGTTTTGTAGGTGATATGCTCTTGTGTCAGATGAACTATTTGCAGACAAGAGGATACCCAGTATTATAAAATATGACAAAGCTAGAGTGGTTTTATACTCTTTCATTGACTGATTCGCACGATGTCATATGTGTAAGACCCTTATCGACGTGATGAAAATTTAACGATTGGCATGTACCTGCGCCTTAAAACTTAAAATGCCAAAGATATTAGAAGCATTTTAAACAGGGCTACTGGTTCAGCAAGGTCAGTTGTAAAGGAATTGATGTAGCTGTCCTGGAATACATAAGAAGGGAATCAACTGTACCAGCCCATGAACTCACGTAGTCCACAGACATACATTTAAGTTTCCAAATAAGCTGATGGTCTGCATTGCATATTACTGGGAGTTTACGTAAATTTTAAGGATATTTTATAAACTGGTGACATATATTTTCCTACAATTTATTTGATTGAGAATATTTTTCACTTTGTAAAATTACACATTAGTTCAATAACACCCCTGTACCTTAGCACTAAGTACAACTACACCCCTGTAACTTAGCACATTGTACAACAACTCTCCTGTAACTTAGCACGTTGTACAACAACACCCCTGTAACTTAGAACATTGTTCAATAACACCCCTGTAACTTAGAACATTGTTCAACAATACCCCTGTAACTTAGAACATTGTTCAACAACACCCCTGTAACTTACCACATTGTTCAACAACACCCCTGTAACTTACCACATTGTTCAACAACACCCCTGTAACTTACCACATTGTTCAACAACACCCCTGTAAATTACCACATTGTTCAACAACACCCCTGTAACTTACCACATTGTTCAACAACACCCCTGTAACTTAGAACATTGTAAAAAAACACCCCTGTAACTTAGCACATTGTACATCAACACCCCTGTAACTTAGCACATTGTACAACAACACCCCTGTAACTTAGCACATTGTACAACAACTCTCCTGTAACTTAACACATTGTACAGCAACACCCCTGTAACTTACCACATTGTTCAACAAAACCCCTGTAACTTACCACATTGTTCAACAACACCCCTGTAACTTAGCACATTGTACAACAACACCCCTGTAACTTAGTACATTGTACAGCAATACCTCTGTAACATAACACATTTTACAACTGTAACTTAGCAGATTGTACAACAACACGCCTGTAACTTAACACATTGTACAACAATACCCCTGTAACTTACCACATTGTTCAACAACACCCCAGTAACTTACCACATTGTTCAACAACACCCCTGTAACTTAGCACATTGTACAACAACACCCCTGTAACTTAGTACATTGTACAGCAACACCCCTGTAACTTAACACATTGTACAACAACACCCATGTAACTTAGCACATTGTACAACAACACGCCTGTAACAGCACATTTTACAACAACACCCCTGTAACTTAACACATTGTACAACAACACCCCTGTCATTGCACATTGTACAACAACACGCCTGTAACTTACCACATTGTTCAACAACACCTCTGTAACATAGAACATTGTTCAACAACACCCCTGTAACTTAGAACATTGTTCAACAACACCCCTGTAACTTAGAACATTGTTCAACAACACCCCTGTAACTTAGAACATTGTTCAACAACACCCCTGTAACTTACCACATTGTTCAACAACACCCCTGTAACTTAGAACATTGTTCAACAACACCCCTGTAACTTAGAACATTGTTCAACAACACCCCTGTAACTTAGCACATTGTACAACAACACCCCTGTAACTTTGTATTCCTACATCAAATTCAATGGATGAGTTTAGTTTGCAAGAAGTAGCGATGAAAGATAGTTAAAAAAGTTTTAGGACGCCATTAAAAACAACGTGGCGCTACTCCTAAGTACTTAGTCGTATTTACGACCATAGTTAGCAGACTACAGCGTTATTCATTGTCAGTAGTGTTGTATCATTATCTGTATACAATTGTCTGTTGAATATGCCTATTTTTTTAGGTGTGGTTAGTTAAAGAATTGTGTGTAAAAAGATATCTGATGGTCTTTTTTGTGATGTCTTAACTATATAAACTTAGTAAATAATGTCAGTACTTTTATAATACAATTCAAACAGTTTTAGATTTAATTAGAATATCTTTATTATTTTAAAAAATTAATAATTGTTTTATTTCTAAAAAAATCTATAACCCCTGTTTGAGTATTGCAAACGGTAAAGTCATGACTGTTGCTACTAAAAGATTTAATATATTTCTTTTTTCCTTATATATAACTATTTGCTATTCTGAGTGTCCAGACCACACCTTCCAATACGAAATATATCACACAGTATATAAAAAATATTACTTTAATATATTTGTGACACGAGTACTGGTTTCCATGGTTGAATACATTGAATAATATTATAAATTACTATATGCAAGCGATATTTATTTGTAATGTATTTATTGTAATACTTAATTTTATGTACATGAACAATTATTATGTTAGTGTGATATTTAATGTCCAAAGAACTTTAAATATATTTATTTATTAAAGATAGAGTTCTGATTATAAACATGACAATACAATTGTATGGTTACAATACAAACAACCAAATGAAGGTAGAATGTATTTTGTAACTATATCAATTATTAATATATCATCATCGTTTGAATCAAAATAGGCCAGTGACTTAAATTACAGTATTTACTACTTGCTAGCTGGATTTTCAAATTAATTTGACGAGGCGTAATCCCTATGAAATAGGTTTGTTACGAAAACACAGCCCGAAACACAAGATCAACATATCTCCCCCCCCCCCCATATATCCCACAAGCAAACTTCTGATGACATATCTTATAAAATGGTTTCAACCCTTCTCAGTGGTTCATGTATTCAAAACAAGGTATAGCTATGATTAAATGGCGCAGGCCAACCTTTCACCTACCTCGCACAGTTACCACAAACAAATCACTGTTGAAATATCCTTTTAAATTATTTTAACATTTCTCAGTTAACAAATTTAAAGCATGGTGTAACCACAACACAATAACACAGGCCAACTTGTCAAACACCACATAAAGCTACCACAAGCAAACCACTGTTGACATATCCTTTGAATTGGTTTCAACCCTTCTCAGTTCATGTATTTAAAGTAAAGGGTGAACACGACAAATGTCAACGACCAACTTGTCACCTGTCTCACACAGATATTACAGGCAATCTACTGTTGATATATCTTTTGAAATTGTTTAAACTCTTCTCAGCTCATGTATATTGACACATCTGATCAATTATTGACATTACTAGGGAATATTATAATTGTTGTTACCACTCAAGCATGGTGCTACCACAATACAATGGCACTGACCAACGAGTCACCTACCTCACACAGATACCACAGGCAAACCATCGTTGACGTATCCTTTGAAATAGTTTCAACCCTTCTCAGTTCATGTATTTAAAGCAAGGTATAACCGCAAAATATTGACGGGCCAACATTAGACCTAGCCCATAGAGATCCACAGGCAAACCACTGTTGACTATCCCTTGAATTGGTTTCAACCTCTCTCGCGTTCATGTATTTAAAGCAAGGTATAACCACGAAATAATGACATAGGCCAACATTAGACCTAGCCCATTGAGATACCACAGGCAAACCACCGTTGAATATCCCTTGAATTGGTTTCAACTTCTCTCGCGTTCATGTTTTTAAAGCAAGGTATAACCACGAAATAATGACATAGGCCAACATTAGACCTAGCCCATTGAGATACCACAGGCAAACCACCGTTGACTATCCCTTGAATTGGTTTCAACCTCTCTCGCGTTCATGTATTTAAAGCAAGGTATAACCACGAAATAATGACATAGGCCAACATTAGACCTAGCCCATTGAGATACCACAGGCAAACCACCGTTGACTATCCCTTGAATTGGTTTCAACCTCTCTCGCGTTCATGTATTTAAAGCAAGTTATAACCGCGAAATAATGACATAAGCCAACATTAGATCTAGCCCATAGAGATACCACAGGCAAACCACTGGTGACTATCCCTTGAATTGGTTTCAGTTTTTAAAGCAAGGTATAACCACGAAATAATGACGGGCCAACATTAGACCTAACACATAGAGATACCACAAGCATAACACTGTTGACTATCCCTTGAATTGGTTTCAGTTTTTAAAGCAAGGTATAACCACGAAATAATGACGGGCCAACATTAGACCTAACCCATAGAGATACCACAGGCATAACACTGTTGACTTAGCATCTCACGTTCATAATTATTAGAAAATTCCACTTAGTATTCTAATACAAGTAGAACCTAATAATCTATGAGTATTGTGGCTACTTTTATCAGTTTTACAAACAGCTGGTATTACGTTAGTATACTGAGTACGCATGTTACTTACACAACAACCATATCAAGTAAACTCGGGTTCTGTAAAGTTACTATTTCAAATACATAGAAAGATGTCCTTAAAAAATTTATAAATAATAATCAAATAATAAAACATTAGTACGTTATGAAGTGATTTGTACATTTTACCACTAAAAAAGTGTGTACCCACTGAGTTGTCAGTAGTATATTACAATCAAAGGCAAAGTATCACACAGATTTTTTAATTTTAAAAAAGCAATCCCATACCATCTTATTTTTTGTTTATATGACTTTGATCGTACATAGTTCTACTAAACAGAAAACATATGCAATCAAATTTGGTTTATCTATGATAAAATTTCAATATATTTTTTACGATATTGCCTATGGTCCATACTGTACTAATTTTTTAGTAAAATATTAACAATAGCTGTATCATGTTTTAAATTTTACTAAGTCAAACAGTAATTTTGTAATTAATTATAAAGGTTGGTAATTTTACTAATAAAAAACTCCATTCAGTAGCAGTTTTATGTTAATTAATCTAAATTGTTGGCCAGAATTCTCCCACTGGTAAGTTACCCTTCTCAGTGGTTCACCATATTGGTAACGATTTGGGCTTCCTGTCGTGTTGCTAAAAGGGGCCTTCAAGCTCCTGCCGAGAAGGGAAGAATTATAAATCTATGGGGAGGAGGTTTAAATTATATCTCTTTGTGCAATCCTAAGAGTTTCAATTAAATCTTAAATATGCAAACTATTTTAGTTATATTAGTAATTAATAACACAAAAATACTACAGCTTTTTCTCAAATGCCTACAATCTATTTAAATAAACTTTCAATTTATTTATCATTATATAAATGTAATTTTAAGATTTCAATCGTTTTATTGTACATTTATATAAAATTTACTTTTTATGTTTTTAACTTTAATGAGCTTAGCTCTTCTTCTTTACCCACTTAGATCATATCTTCATTTCTTAGTTAGAAATATATGTGTATCACTCACAATTGCCGGTTATCATCACTCACAGTTTTTAGTATCCCTCCCTTCTAATTAATTCTGTAAATGTCCCATGGTTGAATTCCGCTTTATTTATACAAATTCTTCACTAATAGGTTTAATCTCGATCCATGTAATAAGCTTTATGTACTCAATACATACATAAAATATGATTATTAAAAGTATTAATGAACTTTGTATCGATAAACACGTACATTAATAATGATCAATGCCGCCGTCTTTCAGTAAGGGTAAGGTAGTAAATTACACTACCCTTATAGCTTTCTGTTCAATTATTACAGTGCAGATGACCCACCCACCAACATATATATATATATATACAGTGGAGATGATCACTATTCTTGTTTTGTATTTGTGATCAACATTTTTCTTCAGGTGTGTTTGTCTGCTAGCTTCTCAATATATGTTTTTCTTTCAATCTAATTTGGCTTTTTAATTAAATTAAGTTTAACTTTTTTGTTATTGAGTAAATACAAATTATCTTTTGTATCCGAAAGTTTACTGTGCTCCACATATATGTTTTTTCTTCTTTTTTCTATATAAATAAACACTAGATGTTTAGAGAAAAAAGTGTATACTGCTCGTATGGCGATGGGAACAAATGGTCAGGTTATAGGTTCTATACCTGGTCCTCTTGGTGTCTGGGCCATCGACGTGGACACTACTGGAGAAGTCTTATATTGCCATTTTTAGTAGTAGTCTGTGCCTGGATGTTGTGTAAGGAAGAGAACCGATTTTCGGGTCTGCAAGCTATCTAAACACCAGAACAATTCTGTATCACACCGATTGGCCTCAACGTAAAGCTGAAGTATTGAGTTCCTGTAAGTACTTTACTATTATTAAATGATTCTTTCTAAGGGTCAGTTGATTTTAGTAACAAAGACTACACTCAGGTTCAGTTTACTTAAAAATTCTTGCTTTTCACAGAAATGAAAAGAATTAATATATCTAATATATTTTTTAAGTAGTAGTTTCAATTATGTTTTATTTCGCAGTTGTCAATTCCTTAATCACACAGATGTAGATATGCATAATAAATGTGAGCCGAGAGATTCGTAATTTTAATTTGTTAAAGAGACGAATCCCTATATTTGTTAAATGTTTTTAATCAAATGGAATGTCACCGTAAATCGCTTATTGCTTACAACTCATTCATTTACACTCATCACAGTCATTCGCCTCTTCGTATACTTTATTTACGTTTGGCATCTTAATAATAAATAATAGTATAACATACTGGTTATATCCGGGCATGAATCCAAACTACATACGAACGATCGGTTTTCCTTCCCAAGATTTATATGATGGCATATTTACTGTACCATATAAATCTTGAGTACATAAGTACGCCAGTTATTGATGTTTAACTGTAAGATTAAAAAATACCGATTTTAATTACTAACCGTGTCTAAACACTATGCATGCAATATTGAGTTTCTCTTGGACTAGTGAACCAAGGGCTGTGTTAACACTATCCGTGACTAAACACTATGCATGCAATATTGAGTTTCTCTTGGACTAGTGAACCAAGGGCTGTGTTAACACTATCCGTGACTAAACACTATGCATGCAATATTGAGTTTCTCTTGGACTAGTGAACCAAGGGCTGTGTTAACACTATCCGTGACTAAACACTATGCATGCAATATTGAGTTTCTCTTGGACTAGTGAACCAAGGGCTGTGTTAACACTATCCGTGACTAAACACTATGCATGCAATATTGAGTTTCTCTTGGACTAGTGAACCAAGGGCTGTGTTAACACTATCCGTGACTAAACACTATGCATGCAATATTGAGTTTCTCTTGGACTAGTGAACTAAGGGCTGTGTTAACACTAACCATGACTAAACACTATGCATGCAATATTGAGTTTCTCTTGGACTAGTGAACCAAGGGCTGTGTTAACACTAACCATGACTAAACACTATGCATTCAATATTGAGTTTCTCTTGGACTAGTGAACCAAGGGCTGTGTTAACACTAACCATGACTATACCCTATGCATTAAATATTGAGTTTCCTCCCATATACGTTTGTTGGTGAAGGCCATCTCTCCTCCCGTGCACGTTCATTTTTGATGTTCCTCTTACCCACCCATACACGTTCGTTGGTGATGACCCTTAGTGTGCACATCACATGTTGAACTATTAACTTAACATGCTTTGAAAAATTCAACTTTGTATCGAGTTTGACTCCTAAGACCCTCACATTGTCGGTCATCTCCAAGGGCTTGTTTCCCACGGAAACATAAACAATAGTAGAGTCTGAACGTGAAGAGTGGAACTGCATCACAGTAGATTTGTCAGGGTTCAGCTCAAGTCCATGCCCCTCTGACCATGACTTCACCCCAATACTGAGGTTACTCTTATAATTAGTGTTTCATTTTCGATAAATTATTATTGAGGATATGAATATTAGTGTTAGTATATATGCAACCTAGTTAAAAAAAGCTTATCTCTGACGTATTATTGCAAAACAATTTCATTTTTGAGTTGTTCACTTTGGATAGTACTAAAAAGCATATTTATATATTACCTTCAAATTTTCAGGTTATATACATTTATTACCAACATGAGATTATAGAACGTGGAACGGGCAACAAAAACGTACGTGTATGGGTGGGTGAGAGAGTCATCGCCAACTTACGTGTAAGGGCGAGTGAGACGGTCATCACCAACGAACGTGTATGGGTGGGTGAGAGGGATATCACCAACGAACGCGTATGGGAGGGTGAGAGAGTCATTACCAACGAACGTGTATGGGTTGGTGAGAAGGTCATCACTAACGAACGTGTATGGGAGGGTGAGAGGGTCATCACAAACGAACATGTACGGGTGGGTGAGAGAGTCATCACCAACAAACTTGTATGGGTGGGTGAGAGTGTCATCACTAACGAACGTGTATAGGTGGTTGAACTATTAACATGTTAAGTTAATAGTTCAATATGTGATATGCACTCTAAGGGTATGTTTGTTTGTTTGTTTGTTTGTTTGTGATCGAGATACCACAAAATAAATATGGTATCAAATATGAGGTACCTACCTGCCCACCCATACACGTACAGTGGTATTGACCCACCCGCCCACCCATACACGTACAGTGGTATTGACCCACCCGCCCACCCATACACGTACAAAGGTATTGACCCACCCGCCCACCCATACACGTACAGTGGTATTCACCCACCCGCCCACCCATACACGTACATTGGTATTTACTCACCCGCCCACCCATACACGTACAGAGGTATTGATTGAATCGATATATATATATATCGATTCCGCAGGTTTACACGTTGCAAATGGTCAGGTCGTTGGTGTTTCCACTGATCGAGTATGCACTTCCAGTTTATGGTATTGGTCTAACTTTGGAAAATTCAGTAATACTCATGCGATTGCAAAATAGTGCCCTAAGATTTGTTTACAACCTAAAGAAATACGACCATATATCACAATACCGCCAGGAAGACGATCTGCTTCCTGTCAAGGACATTTGTAAAATGTGGACAGTAGCGATAGTCCATAAAACATTGCAAACAGGTTACCTGAAAGATAAGCTGGTAACCTGTGCACAGGCTAGGACGCGTCACACTCGTCAGGATCTCATGCTGCAACTGCCGCGCGTTAAACATGAAATTAGCAAACGAGGGTTTTTTCACTTTGGCCCTCAGTGCTATAACTCCCTCCCACCTGACTAAAAAACTATTCATTTGATACGTTCAAGAAGAAAGTAAAGGAGTTGTATCATGTTAGTTATTATTCCAAGTAGAATTATTTTAATTGTTGTATTTTATGTTTTGAATATATTTGATTACTTTTAGTTCTGACTCGTATATATGAAAAACAGTTCAAATGTACTGATATTCGCTCACAATAAAATACATTATTTATTTATAGTATTTCTTTAATGTTCATGATTTTTACTAAAATTATAACATTATACTCTTACTATGTGCTGTTAAGTAATAAACTCGTACTGCGAAACCTAAATAACAAGAATGCATCGTCAATATAGGTACATTATTGTGACTTATTCTTGGTCTTCATTCGTTGAAATTAATTTACGCTAAACACATTAATCACCATAAACAAATATGCATATAAAATAAAGGATCTTATCGACAGTATAGCAATTATTCATTTCCATCATAATTATGGATTGGTGAAATTAACTAGCATCTTATTGATTAAAAGGGACCGACTAGAGCTTTGATATGAACATGACACTCAATTAGTGTAAAGTCAACCTCACAGGAATCAATCAACTGCAATCAGAAACTCCAAAATCAAAGGCAATTTGACGTGCAGTGATTTGACGTGCAGTAATTTTACGTGCAGTAATTTTACGTGCAGTGATTTGACGTGCAGTGATTTGACGTGCAGTGATTTGCTTGTTTCCTAACTTGTCTGTTGTTAATTATCAACATATAATGGTGTGATTTTTTTTGACCTACTAGACAACTTTTATTTAGAGTATTATACAATTTCAACTACAACTTAGAAACATTTATTTTGATGTCAGAGAAGATCATAAAAATTAGGTGTAGATTTATCTTAGAAACGAATGTATTACATAATCTTCATGTACATAAAACAACCTGCTTCTTTTATAAATTATTAGCTTAACAGTTTTCTTTAGACCTAAAGTTTATTATATTTTGGAACACCATAATTGATAGTTAAGAATTAAACCATTGACTATAAACAATCAAGATTTTAATTAAATAATTGTCATTGAATTGTATAACCATAAAAAGAAAGCTTTATTATTTAGAATAGATCTTTAATAAAATAAAATGAGGCACTGAGGACTCTTGAGGTGATATGCTCTTGTGTCAGATGAACTATTTGCAGACAAGAGGATACACAGTATTATAAAATATGACAAAGCTAGAGTGGTTTTATACTCTTTCATTGACTGATTCACACGATGTCATATGTGTAAGACCCTTATCGACGTGATGAAAATTTTACGATTGGCATGTACCTGCGCCTTAAAACTTAAAATGCCAAAGATATTAGAAACATTTTAAACAGGGCTACTGGTTCAGCAAGGTCAGTTGTAAAGGAATTGATGTAGCTGTCCTGGAATACATAACAAGGGAATTAACTGTACCAGCCCATGAACTCACGTAGTCCACAGACATACATTTAAGTTTCCAAATAAGCTGATGGTCTGCATTGCATATTACTGGGAGTTTACGTACATTTTAAGGATATTTTATAAACTGGTGACATACATTTTCCTACAATTTATTTGTTTGAGAATATTTTTCACTTTGTAAAATTACACATTAGTTCAATAACACCCCTGTACCTTAGCACTAAGTACAACTACACCCCTGTAACTTAGCACATTGTACAACAACTCTCCTGTAACTTAGCACGTTGTACAACAACACCCCTGTAACTTAGAACATTGTTCAATAACACCCCTGTAACTTAGAGCATTGTTCAACAACACCCCTGTAACTTAGAACATTGTTCAACAACACCCCTGTAACTTACCACATTGTTCAACAACACCCCTGTAACTTACCACATTGTTCAACAACACCCCTGTAACTTAGAACATTGTTCAACAACACCCCTGTAAATTACCACATTGTTCAACAACACCCCTGTAACTTACCACATTGTTCAACAACACCCCTGTAACTTAGAACATTGTTAAAAAACACCCCTGTAACTTAGCACATTGTACATCAACACCCCTGTAACTTAGCACATTGTACAACAACACCCCTGTAACTTAGCACATTGTACAACAACTCTCCTGTAACTTAACATAATTGTACAGCAACACCCCTGTAACTTACCACATTGTTCAACAACACCCCTGTAACTTACCACATTGTTCAACAACACCCCTGTAACTTAGCACATTGTACAACAACACCCCTGTAACTTAGTACATTGTACAGCAATACCTCTGTAACATAACACATTTTACAACTGTAACTTAGCAGATTGTACAACAACACGCCTGTAACTTAACACATTGTACAACAATACCCCTGTAACTTACCACATTGTTCAACAACACCCCAGTAACTTACCACATTGTTCAACAACACCCCTGTAACTTAGCACATTGTACAACAACACCCCTGTAACTTAGTACATTGTACAGCAACACCCCTGTAACTTAACACATTGTACAACAACACCCATGTAACTTAGCACATTGTACAACAACACGCCTGTAACAGCACATTTTACAACAACACCCCTGTAACTTAACACATTGTACAACAACACCCCTGTCATTGCACATTGTACAACAACACGCCTGTAACTTACCACATTGTTCAACAACACCTCTGTAACATAGAACATTGTTCAACAACACCCCTGTAACTTAGAACATTGTTCAACAACACCCCTGTAACTTAGAACATTGTTCAACAACACCCCTGTAACTTAGAACATTGTTCAACAACACCCCTGTAACTTACCACATTGTTCAACAACACCCCTGTAACTTAGAACATTGTTCAACAACACCCCTGTAACTTAGAACATTGTTCAACAACACCCCTGTAACTTAGCACATTGTACAACAACACCCCTGTAACTTTGTATTCCTACATCAAATTCAATGGATGAGTTTAGTTTGCAAGAAGTAGCGATGAAAGATAGTTAAAAAAGTTTTAGGACGCCATTAAAAACAACGTGGCGCTACTCCTAAGTACTTAGTCGTATTTACGACCATAGTTAGCAGACTACAGCGTTATTCATTGTCAGTAGTGTTGTATCATTATCTGTATACAATTGTCTGTTGAATATGCCTATTTTTTTAGGTGTGGTTAGTTAAAGAATTGTGTGTAAAAAGATATCTGATGGTCTTTTTTGTGATGTCTTAACTATATAAACTTAGTAAATAATGTCAGTACTTTTATAATACAATTCAAACAGTTTTAGATTTAATTAGAATATCTTTATTATTTTAAAAAATTAATAATTGTTTTATTTCTAAAAAAATCTATAACCCCTGTTTGAGTATTGCAAACGGTAAAGTCATGACTGTTGCTACTAAAAGATTTACTACATTTCTTTTTCCCTTATATATAACTATTTGCTATTCTGAATGTCCAGACCACACCTTCCAATACGAAATATATCACACAGTATATAAAAAATATTAATTTAATATATTTGTGACACGAGTACAGGTTTCCATGGTTGAATACATTGAATAATATTATAAATTACTATATGCAAGCGATATTTATTTGTATTGTATTTATTGTAATACTTAATTTTATGTACATTAACAATTATTATGTTAGTGTGATATTTAATGTCCAAAGAACTTTAAATATATTTATTTATAAAGATAGAGTTCTGATTATAAACATGACAATACAATTGTATGGTTACAATACAAACAACTAAATGAAGGTAGAATGTATTTTGTAACGATATCAATTATTAATATATCATCATCGTTTGAATCAAAATAGGCCAGTGACTTTAATTATAGTATTTACTACTTGCTAACTGGATTTTCAAATTAATTTGACGAGGCGTAATCCCTATGAAATAGGTTTGTTACGAAAACACAGCCCGAAACACAAGATCAACATATCCCCCCCCTCCCCCCACATATCCCACAAGCAAACTTCTGATGACATATCTTATAAAATGGTTTCAACCCTTCTCAGTGTTTCATGTATTCAAAACAAGGTATAGCTATGATTAAATGGCGCAGGCCAACCTTTCACCTACCTCGCACAGTTACCACAAAAAATCACTGTTGAAATATCCTTTTAAATTATTTTAACATTTCTCAGTTAACAAATTTAAAGCATGGTGTAACCACAACACAATAACACAGGCCAACTTGTCAAACACCACATAAAGCTACCACAAGCAAACCACTGTTGACATATCCTTTGAATTGGTTTCAACCCTTCTCAGTTCATGTATTTAAAGTAAAGGGTGAACACGACAAATGTCAACGACCAACTTGTCACCTGTCTCACACAGATATTACAGGCAATCTACTGTTGATATATCTTTTGAAATTGTTTAAACTCTTCTCAGCTCATGTATATTGACACATCTGATCAATTATTGACATTACTAGGGAATATTATAATTGTTGTTACCACTCAAGCATGGTGCTACCACAATACAATGGCACTGACCAACGAGTCACCTACCTCACACAGATACCACAGGCAAACCATCGTTGACGTATCCTTTGAAATAGTTTCAACCCTTCTCAGTTCATGTATTTAAAGCAAGGTATAACCGCAAAATATTGACGGGCCAACATTAGACCTAGCCCATAGAGATCCACAGGCAAACCACTGTTGACTATCCCTTGAATTGGTTTCAACCTCTCTCGCGTTCATGTATTTAAAGCAAGGTATAACCACGAAATAATGACATAGGCCAACATTAGACCTAGCCCATTGAGATACCACAGGCAAACCACCGTTGAATATCCCTTGAATTGGTTTCAACTTCTCTCGCGTTCATGTTTTTAAAGCAAGGTATAACCACGAAATAATGACATAGGCCAACATTAGACCTAGCCCATTGAGATACCACAGGCAAACCACCGTTGACTATCCCTTGAATTGGTTTCAACCTCTCTCGCGTTCATGTATTTAAAGCAAGGTATAACCACGAAATAATGACATAGGCCAACATTAGACCTAGCCCATTGAGATACCACAGGCAAACCACTGTTGAATATCCCTTGAATTGGTTTCAACCTCTCTCGCGTTCATGTATTTAAAGCAAGGTATAACCGCGAAATAATGACATAAGCCAACATTAGATCTAGCCCATAGAGATACCACAGGCAAACCACTGTTGACTATCCCTTGAATTGGTTTCAGTTTTTAAAGCAAGGTATAACCACGAAATAATGACGGGCCAACATTAGACCTAACACATAGAGATACCACAAGCATAACACTGTTGACTATCCCTTGAATTGGTTTCAGTTTTTAAAGCAAGGTATAACCACGAAATAATGACGGGCCAACATTAGACCTAACCCATAGAGATACCACAGGCATAACACTGTTGACTTAGCATCTCACGTTCATAATTATTAGAAAATTCCACTTAGTATTCTAATACAAGTAGAACCTAATAATCTATGAGTATTGTGGCTACTTTTATCAGTTTTACAAACAGCTGGTATTACGTTAGTATACTGAGTACGCCTGTTACTTACACAACAACCATATCAAGTAAACTCGGGTTCTGTAAAGTTACTATTTCAAATACATAGAAAGGATGTCCTTAAAAAATTTATAAATAATAATCAAATAATAAAACATTAGTACGTTATGAAGTGATTTGTACATTTTATCACTAAAAAGTGTGTACCCACCGAGTTGTCAGTAGTATATTACAATCAAAGGCAAAGTATCACACATATTTTTTAATTTTAAAAAAGCAATCCCATACCATCTTATTTTTTGTTTATATGACGTTGAATTATCGTACATAGTTCTACTAAACAGAAAACATATGCAATCAAATTTGGTTTATCTATGATAAAATTTCAATATATTTTTTACGATATTGCCTATGGTCCATACTGTACTAATTTTTTAGTAAAATATTAACAATAGCTGTATCATGTTTTAAATTTTACTAAGTCAAACAGTAATTTTGTAATTAATTATAAAGGTTGGTAATTTTACTAATAAAAAACTCCATTCAGTAGCAGTTTTATGTTAATTAATCTAAATTGTTGGCCAGAATTCTCCCACTGGTAAGTTACCCTTCTCAGTGGTTCACCATATTGGTAACGATTTGGGCTTCCTGTCGTGTTGCTAAAAGGGGCCTTCAAGCTCCTGCCGAGAAGGGAAGAATTATAAATCTATGGGGAGGAGGTTTAAATTATATCTCTTTGTGCAATCCTAAGAGTTTCAATTAAATCTTAAATATGCAAACTATTTTAGTTATATTAGTAATTAATAACACAAAAATACTACAGCTTTTTCTCAAATGCCTACAATCTATTTAAATAAACTTTCAATTTATTTATCATTATATAAATGTAATTTTAAGATTTCAATCGTTTTATTGTACATTTATATAAAATTTACTTTTTATGTTTTTAACTTTAATGAGCTTAGCTCTTCTTCTTTACCCACTTAGATCATATCTTCATTTCTTAGTTAGAAATATATGTGTATCACTCACAATTGCCTGTTATCATCACTCACAGTTTTTAGTATCCCTCCCCTCTAAATAATCCTGTTAATGTCCCATGGTTGAATTCCGCTTTATTTATAAAAATTCTTCACTAATAGGTTTAATCTCGATCCACGAAATAATCTTTATATACTTAATACATACATAAAATATGATTATTAAAAGTATTAATGAACTTTGTATCGATAAACACGTACATTAATAATGATCAATGCCGCCGTCTTTCAGTAAGGGTAAGGTAGTAAATTACACTACCCTTATAGCTTTCTGTTCAATTATTACAGTGCAGATGACCCACCCACCAACATATATATATATATATACAGTGGAGATGATCACTATTCTTGTTTTGTATTTGTGATCAACATTTTTCTTCAGGTGTGTTTGTCTGCTAGCTTCTCAATACATGTTTTTCTTTCAATCTAATTTGGCTTTTTAATTAAATTAAGTTTAACTTTTTTGTTATTGAGTAAATAAAAATTATCTTTTGTATCCGAAAGTTTACTGTGCTCCACATATATGTTTTTTCTTCTTTTTTCTATATAAATAAACACTAGATGTTTAGAGAAAAAAGTGTATACTGCTCGTATGGCGATGGGAACAAATGGTCAGGTTATAGGTTCTATACCTGGTCCTCTTGGTGTCTGGGCCATCGACGTGGACACTACTGGAGAAGTCTTATATTGCCATTTTTAGTAGTAGTCTGTGCCTGGATGTTGTGTAAGGAAGAGAACCGATTTTCGGGTCTGCAAGCTATCTAAACACCAGAACAATTCTGTATCACACCGATTGGCCTCAACGTAAAGCTGAAGTATTGAGTTCCTGTAAGTACTTTACTATTATTAAATGATTCTTTCTAAGGGTCAGTTGATTTTAGTAACAAAGACTACACTCAGGTTCAGTTTACTTAAAAATTCTTGCTTTTCACAGAAATGAAAAGAATTAATATATCTAATATATTTTTTAAGTAGTAGTTTCAATTATGTTTTATTTCGCAGTTGTCAATTCCTTAATCACACAGATGTAGATATGCATAATAAATGTGAGCCGAGAGATTCGTAATTTTAATTTGTTAAAGAGACGAATCCCTATATTTGTTAAATGTTTTTAATCAAATGGAATGTCACCGTAAATCGCTTATTGCTTACAACTCATTCATTTACACTCATCACAGTCATTCGCCTCTCATACTCTTCGTATACTTTATTTACGTTTGGCATCTTAATAATAAATAATAGTATAACATACTGGTTATATCCGGGCATGAATCCAAACTACATACGAACGATCGGTTTTCCTTCCCAAGATTTATATGGTGGCATATTTACTGTACCATATAAATCTTGAGTACATAAGTACGCCAGTTATTGATGTTTAACTGTAAGATTAAAAAATACCGATTTTAATTACTAACCGTGTCTAAACACTATGCATGCAATATTGAGTTTCTCTTGGACTAGTGAACCAAGGGCTGGGTTAACACTAACCATGACTAAACACTATGCATTCAATATTGAGTTTCTCTTGGACTAGTGAACCAAGGGCTGTGTTAACACTATCCGTGACTAAACACTATGCATGCAATATTGAGATTCTCTTGGACTAGTGAACCAAGGGCTGTGTTAACACTATCCGTGACTAAACACTATGCATGCAATATTGAGATTCTCTTGGACTAGTGAACCAAGGGCTGTGTTAACACTATCCGTGACTAAACACTATGCATGCAATATTGAGTTTCTCTTGGACTAGTGAACCAAGGGCTGTGTTAACACTAACCATGACTATACCCTATGCATTCAATATTGAGTTTCTCTTGGACTAGTGAACCAAGGGCTGTGTTAACACTATCCGTGACTAAACACTATGCATTCAATATTGAGATTCTCTTGGACTAGTGAACCAAGGGCTGTGTTAACACTAACCGTGACTAAACACTATGCATGCGATACTGATATTCTCTTGGACTAGTGAACCAAGGGCTGTGCTAAAACTAACCGTGACTAAACACTATGCATTCAATACTGAGATTCTCTTGGACTAGTGAACCAAGGGCTGTGTTAACACTATCCGTGACTAAACACTATGCATTCAATACTGAGATCTCTTGGACTAGTGAACCAAGGGCTGTGTTAACACTAACCGTGACTAAACACTATGCATTCAATAATGAGATTCTCTTGGACTAGTGAACCAAGGGCTGTGTTAACACTATCCGTGACTAAACACTATGCATTCAATACTGAGATCTCTTGGACTAGTGAACCAAGCGCTGTGTTAACACATTTTGTATTGTACCGTCGTGCAGAAATGTTCACTTTTAGCGGCTTACTTTTCGCATTCTTTATTTTATAGATACGGGTCCTACACCCACAGAATGATGTGTGTTAAACAAGTTTTCATTACCCAATTATGAGCTATAAGAACAGCGAGAAAAATTATTACAGTCATCTTTAAAGGAGTTTTTAGCTTGAATGTCCTGAAAAGCCTAAACATGATTTAATATACATTTTTCCTGTATTTAAAAGGATTGTTCCCATAGGACACAGTAACAAGTGCATGAAACTCCCCTCACTATCGTTATTCCACCCCTCCTCTCCCCTCTACCTGTCTCACCACCCTCTCTAGTGCCGATCTTAAATCCCTTCTCTTGTTTCCAGATTACTTTCCGTTGGTGCAACAACAAAGTGCTTTCTACCCCAGCTCATCTTCACACCATAAGGGACTACTCATTTTCCCACCTCTCACTAACTTCTACCGCTCGTTCCATGTACATAAATGAATAACTTTCGAACTACAACGAAAGAGGATTGAAATGTTTTATAAAAAATACTGTTTATATAACCTCTTGACTCTATTAATACTATTTTATATTTCTAAATATCTCAATATTAAAGTTATATTAGTAAGAAAATATTTCTTAAAAATGTAAACTAGATAGGTTTACCTACGTTTTGATTAAGAATATTTGTAATAATATTGTAATACCAAACAAATCCCGTAATGCTAATGAATCTTAAATATATTCTATATATATTTTTTTGAAATTTTATTTACGTAAATTTAAAAAAAATTTATTCATAATGCATAACAGGGAAAACATTGTAAAACAGAAGGCAATAGGAACTTCATGCCCTATATTCATAGACTCAATGTAGGTTTTTGGTTGTTTTACAAACTGATACTTACAATTATTTGCTCTCAACATGTACGGTCCACTTCCTTCTCTTAAACTTTTCATAGAGCTATCTATATTATAAGGCAGGATTTTTATCAATAAGTCACTGACAAAAATGAGACTGAGATTGTAGATGTAACAATGTCAACGGCTGACAAATAAATTATTTCCTGGGGGGGTTTAAGGACTGAGATAGAAATTGTTCAATAAGAATAAACTGGGTAAGCTAGCTGTACAGATCGTAGTTTTGTACCAACACTCATTTAACGAAGGTATACTAACTATCATTGAGTTATAAATAATATGGTATATTATTTGTTTACAAGAAGAAACGAGGAATACAACGGTTTAAAGACATTACATCGTAGATGTGACGGATAAATATCGTATATGTAGAAGTGTCAATAGGAAAACCTTTCCTTAATTCCTATAAATAAATCTTGACAAATATATATGTATATATATATATATATATATATATATATATATATATATATATATATATAGTATATGATTTTTTTTTTCTGAAAGTTTGACCAGCGTATCAAATTGTTTTATGAATTAAAGTAATTACTGAATCATCATGAAATCTTTTACGGCCACAATTAAACTGAAATGTAAAAAATGTGTACATAATAAATATGTACTAAATAAATATGAGAAATGAATTTTTAAAATGATAAGTTACCTTTACCTTGAAAAAATATTACGTTTACGACAAACATTTATGAAAGTGTAAGGATCAATATTCTAATGATTACGATAGACTGAGTCAGTGACAGATAAGAAAAACCCTTAAAAATGTACTATTAATTGAAATAATAATTTGTTTACATACTGCCCAAATATAACAAGTTGCAAGAAATTAAAGTCTGGTAAAATATATCTTTAATATACATTCAATAATAATATATTGCTGGAATATCATTTACTAAATACAGTTTTATTGTAAGAACGCTTCTGCTAATAATTTATGATAGTTTAGTTGGATTATTTGCTTTAAAGGCCAACATACGATCCATTAGCTCACATTTTTGTAATCGATGCTTGTTTAGATAAGTCAGTAATTCTTGTCTTCCCAGACACGACTTAGGTAATTTGAATATCAAAGCATCCTGTACATGTTGCATGAATTATTAATGTACAGTGGCGCCACAAGGATATGTTACAATGTTGCCAGAAGGGGATTTTAGAACCACTCCAATCCTGTACATGATGGTGGTAGTATTATGATTTAAATAAATTATCAATTTATATTAATATTAAGAGATGTTAGAAAAGTCAGTTTTACAGGTTTTTTAAAAGCATTATGTATTCTTTTCAACATAAGCCTAATCAGCGTTTCATGATTACAACAAATGGGACGGATAGCCCAATTGAAACTGGTAAAACAGTTTTTATTACATTTTATTAATATTCTACTATTGTTTGTTATTAATTTGAATTTAAAATTATTTCTTTATTTATTGACTCTAACTAGAATTAATAACGTGTTATTATTAAATAAGTTCATGTCTGAAATGTAAATTTGTTAGGAGTTAATTCTTAACAGAATCATTATTGTAAAATGTTTAATTTGATAAAGTTTAGTTGAAATTATGTTGAAACTTTAAAAAATGTTAAGTTTGAAACTGTAGGATTCAGAGAATAAGAATTTTATTTCTAAAATATAGGAAAAGAGCTATCCAGCCGTCACAACTCAAATATTCCACGACAAGTTTGCTAAGATAGGAACACATCCTGTTAAATTTAAAATATTTAAGTACTCAAGTATTATTTTTAGTAGTTTATATATATATTTGTAGCTTTGTTAAAACATATTATATAAATTTGCAAAAGGAATTAATGTGATAATAACATGAAAATAATTATATTACTATCGAAACCTTCACAATATTGATTCTTGACGTACAATGTTTTACAAAGAAACCATAATATACACAATATTATTGTTGTGTTCGTAACACTCAATACGCGTGTATGGCTTGGGGGTGGGGGTGGCATAACTGAGCTTGGACTCGCAAGCTTTGAAGTCTTAGATTCCGTTCAGAGCTATAAGAGTGAGCTAAGAAGTGTCATGGATCGGAGTCCGTAGAAAACCAGAAAACAAATTGGATCAGCTAAAAATAATTAAGAAGTCTAGTATTGCATGTTTAATATGAAGATTATATTGGTTTATTGATACAGTATAACATTATAAGGTTATTGTTTGTATTTGGTGTATTTTATAGTGTTGTTATTTGATAGTTAGAGCAGCATTCTCAATTCATGAACACAACGAAACAGTTTCGTATTGTGATAAGGTTACAATTTATCAAATAAATAAGCATAACAAATACAGCAATCCTTCTATAAATACACTGATAATGTTCTTTTATTTAAGGTGCGGATTTGGAAGACTAATTTTTAAGGGTAAGTGTAAATTGTATTTCAGAATATTTAAATTGTTAGGTACGAAAGTTATTTTATGAAGTATTTTTCCTACATGGAAAAAAATCGTTTTCCAATTCTATGAACATGATTATTTTCTAGAAAAGTCGTTCAGTTTACAATCACTGGCAGTAAAAACCTCCTCGGGAGTAGAGACTGTTCCATACCACTGTGGATTGAAACAAACATTAGATCAATTATTACAAGAACCGATTGTTTTCCTATACTAATACTTTGACATACCAAAGGCATTTCATGGATTACTTGATAAGTGATTCTTTGCTGAAACATGTAACTTACACTTGTTATCTGTTCTTTCAAGTAAACAAAAAAAAAAAGAAAAGAAAAACATTTAAAATTATAATGTTTATGTGTATATCCTTAATTATACCTATTTATTCCAAGTTACAATTAGATTGAATTAACTAAAAAATAAATTTTAAGTAAAATACGTTTTATAATAAAATGTGGATACATTTTATTATTAAATATCCAGATAACTTCATTATCTTTTCATGATCCTAAGTAGTTTGATAACTATTAGATCATTTTGTAATTGAAGAAACACTTCGTAATAATTTTTACTTTTTAATTTTGTGAAAGAAAATCTAGTAATTTTTAAGAAAATAAATGTAATATTAAGTTTTAAAACTCTTAACTATTGTAACTCTTAAAACAATACTATTTCGCATTATAATTTTTTTATTAATAATATTTTAATACGTTACTATGTACTTACAATGTTCTTGTCATAAATTTATTTTAATATTGAAGTGTTTTTTTTTTTTATTTGTAAATGTGTAAATCTATTAAATACAATACAGTAACAACTTTGTAGAGACTGGCAAGGACAAACATTTCATTTTAATTATATTATAATGCAGGGCTTACACTTAATCATTCTAACTAGTGTCTCAAATCAAAGTTTTGTGAATAAAGCAAGGATATGTACTTAGTATTGAGGGCATTTTGAGAGATTTTAAAGTTTAATGCCTTTTCGGAGGACCAACTAACATCCACGTTAGTAGAGGAAACACTACAAAAGACGTTACCACGAACGATCACAGGGATATGCGTTTTATAAGTACAAAGTAATGAAAAAGGAACCAACTGTACCTTTAGAGGAAATAGTGCATATCTTGAAGCGAAGAACTGAGAAGATGAGAGTTGAGATGACCGTAGAGATGGATCCACCAGGCCTGGAGTGTCGATGTTGTCCAGCGGTCAGTTTGGAGCACAACACAACACTGTTTAGAGTTTACTTTGAATAAAATGCTGAGTAGATTGAGAGAAGAGAGATTTAGAAACAAAAAAACACGATCACTGACTAATGAAACCAAAATTATACACTATAAGGAAGGTAACGGCAATCGCGACGCGAGATCCGTGCGAACCGTTCTGTATAGCATCATGTGTTCAACTGGGGTTTTTATATTTAGGTAGACGGGTGAAGCGTGTTGACGGGGTTCACACCACCGGTTAGACAATGTCACCTGATATTTGACTTTTGGCAAGTGCATGTGCATAGAGGCCAGTAATATTATTTAAGTTTCAATATAGTAACAGTATGTGATTAAGAATTTATGCTTAAGAGATTATAAATACAGATAAGAGGAACAAACTATTAAATTACTTAATTATGAATTACAAGTAACTATATGTACACTATCTAATACTAAGTACGGAACAATATGTTTATCAATGAAGTGCTCCTAATACAATGTTAGTTACCTTTATAGCTAATTTCAGCTAATTAGTGTTAAATTTACACAAAATATGTGTATTTACTTTAGGGATAACCTTATAAGAATTACATTGTACACTGTAGTAAGTTAAAAGCTATGTTCTAACCCACATTCTGTAGGTCATGTGTAATTTTTGGTCTATTAATTTAGGCTAAACATGTTTCCTATCAGATATTTATAATGTTTATTACCTTATGTAATTACATTCAGATATAGAAACAACTAGAATGTATTTACATTTATTTTAAAACCCCTAACTAAAGAGATTAAACAACTACTATTGATGAGACTGTTATGCCCGGTTATATAATCTTAACGTTTGCAAAAATAACACTTGATTAAGAGTTTTTATGACAAAATAAAAACAGCACAGACCTTCCTAATTCGTAACTACTATTTATAAGGCCATCTGGAGTCATTGAACCAAACATTAAGCGTCACTGTTTATTGTTAGTAGTTTTTTATTACAATTGTTATGAATCGATTCGTATTTAAAGTACCAATTTATAAGGTTTTTTTCAACGTAAGTATATTAAACAGTTTTGTACCAACGGATATTAATATAATGATGTCCGTTTATAACAGTCATTATACGGATATCATTATAATGATAAATTATTCATATTGCAAGTAAAACCTCTTTTCATACTTTTTATATAACACTTTCTGTAAGGTATTACAAAATAATTATATAAAAATTTATGTTTATTTTATGTTATATAAACAATATAACTTTCCTAAAACACAATATCTTTACATATTGCATTGTACAATTGGTTTCCATTTATTGCTATATTCTATGACAAAAATGGGACAGCAAAAATGGGACAAATATAGATGAAATATCTATATTTTCCTATTAATTATATTGATATGTCTTATGAACTACTATTATATTGCTTCTTCAATAAAACCTACGTAATTTGAAATATCCACGATTTCACTATTTTGGTTAGAAATGCTTGGGACGCACCTGCTCGTCCTATGAAGACAATTGAAGATTGACAAATGTGTGGGTAAAATTAAAATATTCCGTACTTAATCCTCTCGTAATTTTAAGAGGCAGAACGACATATGTATTTAGGAAAATAGATTAGTAAAAAAAAAACAATAATTTGTCAAAATTGCGTAAAGTACACTATATTACTTTATTACTACAGTAATTATTACTTAATAAATATCTACATGTATATGTAAATAAATGGAAATGAAGAAGTTAATAACGAAGATTTCATCCTGAAAACGGCCAAATTAACGGGCCAAATAGCCCAACTATTAGAGAAATTAATTGAACATATGATCACTTAGTAGATTAACAAATTAATTAGAAGTCCACTTATATACTATATTTAGCAATTATTTAACATAGGCTAATTTCATCACAGCTATGCAATTTTTATTTAATTTCATTAAGTGCCTCCTGATACCTATAACACGCAGTTCTAGCTCATATATTACAATAAACAAATCCTATTTTATCATTTGTCATTTTAGTGAATTTATAAAAACGAGAATCAATTAATTGGTAAAACCCAACGGTACTGAAGTTATAAAATAGATTAACTTTCCACGCGATTGAATATAAATGCTGCAATGAACTGTGCTACGTAAAATTACCTTTGTTTGTCTTCAGATTAGGCTAACCGTGTTATGCTGTTTTAGTTGTCTATGTTATTTTGTATGGTTTATTTAACGAAAAAAATGTCTTATGACATATATAGACATATACATACTGTATGTACTGTTTATATATATTATCTTTTATACTAGTAATACTAAAACGTACAAAAGCTATGATTACCTTATTATTTTCACGTGGTGAATGTGTTTTCGGACGCTAGGTGTGCGTCCATCATCTAGCCGGGCTATATCTTTTAATATAACTAGTGTAGTGAAAAGAAACTAAGTGGCTCTGTTTTACAATACAATATATAATAATCCCACCATAAGTGTATGGGTAAGTGGTGGTGGTCATCATCGTTGTACCTGTATGGGTGGGCGAGTGTATCAATACCACCATCGTGTATGGATCAGTATTAGAGTCATCGTCGTTGTACGTGTATGGACGCGTCGTCATCATCATTGTACGTGTATGTGTTGGCAAGTGGGTCAATACCACCATCGTGTATGGGTGAGTGGTAGAATTAACATGGATGTACGTGTATGGATGGGTCATCATCATTGCACTTGTATGGGTGGGCGAGTGTATCAATACCACCATCGTTTATGGATCAGTATTAGAGTCATCGTCATTGTACGTGTATGGACGCGTCGTCATCATCATTGTACGTGTATGTGTTGGCAAGTGGGTCAATACCACCATCGTGTATGGGTGAGTAGTAGAATCATCTCGTTGTACTTGTATGGGTGGGTCATTATCGTTGTACGTGTATGGAGAGGGAGTGGGTCAATACCACCATCGTGTGTGTTTGAGTGGTAGGGTCATCATAGTTGAACATGTATGGGTGGGTGGGTACAATATAAAAACAAACTGTCCAAATAGTATGCCATTATTCTGTAAATTATATTAACAGTCCAGATTCACAAGTCCCTTTCGCCTGAAGAAAGTAAATGTACTTCACCAAAACTTTAATCGTAAAATGTGGACATGTCGTACTTAAATTGTTATGCTTCCACGTAGTGTAACAATTTATATAAAAAATTGTTAGTATAAAATGGTTATTAAAAACGTTAGTATAAAATATATGACATTATTTAAACCATATAAATTTATATTTTACTGTTGGATAGCTAGATGAAGTATTACTCAATTGTTAAAGCGATAATGTTTCATTTTAGCCAAAATGTAACTATCAAATTATTATATTAATTTTTATTAGTTTTTTAGATTGAGATTACTATTATTGTGTACTTTATCCCGAGTAATTCTTGTCACGTGCATTGTGTACAGAACGTTATCTCCTCTCTAAATTAGGTTTACGCACGATTAAGTCTCCGTTCCATTGCACGTCAAGGCGACTTATGTACTGTGAAATCTTCCATCTCGTGATACCGTATAAATATAATGTAGGATCAAATGCAATTATCATAGCCCTTATTTTTGCACATATACAAATGTACACATATGCAAAAATGAACATACGTCTATTTATATAAATAATTTATCTGTGATGCTTAGACCTGAAACTGATTCTATGAGCCAAAATAATGGTAAAATCTGATATATTTCTATACCCAGATATCCACTACTTTATGTTTTAACTAATTTATATATGTAGAACAAATCAACTGATTGAATTTACATTTTAAAAATTACACGTCCATTTCCAAAGGACACTGTAACAAAACATATACAGGGTTGGGAAAAAGTCTGGAATGTATTTATTTATTTTTAAACTATTGAAAGAAATGTAATCAATCTTTTCAGTTATGTACATGTCCCTATACCAAACATTTAGATATATTTTACTAGTTTTTTTGCATATCCAAGGAATGGCCCAGGAGGGAAGTCTTAAAAATTAAAATAAAAGCCTAACTCGAGTTACACCTGATTTTAAAGGTCTTTGTTTGTAAAAAAACAAGAGTCCAAACCTAAATTCAAAAGGATGATCCAGTCAGAAAATATAGCCTCTTTGAGGATTTAATATCATATAACTAAATCCTGCTTAAGAACAAAGATACGATAGTTATTATCTATTGCTGCCTAGAGATATAATTTATCTGACTGAATATAAGAAATTACTTGTTATAAAATATAAGTTACAAAATATTATAATAATATTCTTAAACTATTTTTATGGTAAACATACTGTCAAAATGGTTTTATTAATTTTTCTTATTTTATTTTTGTTAAATAACATAGTTATTTTTATAATGCATTCATTCGTAACGATCGTTAACAATTAACATCATACTCAACAGGGTCCTCAAGCTGTTAAATAAATAGTTGAATAATTAAGAAGAATTTATAATATGAGATTGAATTATTTGAATTACTATATTTTTTGACTGTGTCATGCTTTTAACCTCAGGTTTGCACTCTTGTATTGTGCAAATAAAGAAGACATATAAAATGAGGCATAACTGGAGGTAGACTACATTTAAAATGTTTAGGACTTCCTTCATGAGCCATTCCCTGGCTATACGAAAAACAAGAAAAATATATATAAATGTTTGGTATATGAACATATACATAACTACAAGTTTAATTTTATTTATTTCAATAGTTTTGAAATTAATAAATATATTCCAGACTTTTTCTAAAACCTGACATTCTTTAAGTGGCTGTATTTTCTCACTCGGTCATATGTTTGACCTCAAGTTTACACTTTGTACTGTACAAAGACCTTTAAAATGAGGTATAAGTCAAGGTAGGGTTACATTTAAAATTTCTAAGACTTCCTTCATGGGCCAACCCCAGCGTACACGAAAAACAGTAAAATATTTGTTATAGAGACAAATACATAACTGCAAAGTTTCATTACATTTCTTTCAATAGTTTTGAAATTAATAAATATATTCCAGACTTTTGCCAAATCCTGTATAACCCTTTATAATTTTTAGAAATTACAGCAATAATAGTTTTTTAACGATATAATTCTACAATCATTACTGTATTAACAAATTAAAAACAACAATTGGAATTCTGCCTTTCGTTTCCCATACAGTGGTTTAACTTTTATTTATTTTGTTTGTTTGTTTTGTTTTAAACCTATATTTTGTTTTAGGTTTTCAGTTTTCTCAAAACTAAAATGTTCATAAGGCAATTATAAATACCTTGCATATTTATTGGTTTATATCTTTGTCACATTGATTGCAATACTTATAAAGTTGAGAGGAACCTTATGATGTTCATCAATTACTGTAAATTTACGCTGTAAAGAAAACTCACAGTAAAGGTATGCAAAGATTTAAACTGTTGATCTAGAAGAGAATGTCGTAAAACGTGTTGATGAATAGCCTGATGTAAGTGCTAGGTAGACGGTTGGGGCACTACACAACTCTCTCATTCCACAGTATGGAAATACTAAAAACAACGACTACATAATCATTACTATGTATGTACACCACGTCCAAGCTCTTGGCCCGGCTGACTTCGTAGTTAATATGTTTTTATTTTACTTTTGTTTTCATAAAACTACAAAAAGTCATAGTTTTCGTCTTTGGGCGATATATACATCTGAACACACTTTTTTCCTGGTGTGGTTTTCCTATGACTATGTTTAGCTTCTTAGTATGTAGTAATAGGATTTGTCATATGTTCATATGGATCATATGTTTTGTCACTCACATGTTGTTAATTCACCTTATTTGAGTGGCTTGCGAGTGTCTCTTTAGTAGCTCTGAAGTCCTCGCGTTAGGAAGCTAAAGATAGATCATCTGAATTACTTTAAAATCCCCAACTAATAGATTTTGCTAGATAATCATCAAACTTACATGTTCATTGTAGTTATTATTACTGTATTACTATCTTTATTCTATATTATGTTTCTTTTATTCTTCAATAAACATTATCTTGCCATTATCTTTACATTTATTATAGTTACTTACATAATTATACATTTGTTTATTTTATGATTGTCACTTTGTTATTACTAAATTTACTAGAAAAAAACTATCTAATCAGTATTTTATTTATATGGGCTTTGCAAGTGTTCATGGCTGTTTTAAAACTATCTACTACTTGTTGGCTGTACAGTTTTTATATTTTTCAAACATTTTATTTTTAAATAACTGCTATATAAAACAAATCTTGAGACATTTTTAAACTGTACCTTCCAATTAAAGATGGTTAACAGAACGTAAGTGATTCACAACAGATCCATTTTGGAGACATTGCAAAAGGGCTTTAGAATGGTCATTCAACTATCTTTTATGATTATTAATACAAAATAGTTATATGTCTATGTTTATTTTCTTTTGAATATGTTACTTTTGTGATTAAGTTATCATAATTATATTTATCCATAAAACACTATATGGTTCCTGACAGTGAATCCTTTTTAGTATTCCGACAACACTATACCAAAAAGTCCCTTTCTTTAATATTTTTATTACTAAGATAGCAAATCAAACTCTTGGCTTCTTTAAAAATTATTTATAACCTCATGATATATAGTTTTATTTGTGTTGTTTCTACCCTTTTCCACCAAGATCCTATTACTATGTTAGTAAAGCTTTGTCCCATATCAGCAAGAATATTGATATGTTCTTCCATCTTGTAGTAACATAAAGTTAAAGCTGATAAAGTTGATAATTCTGCTTATTCACTGGCCAAAGCTACGTTACAAATGAGTGAAACTTGCAGGTCAAAGCTGCGTTACAAATGAGTGAAACTTGCAGGTCAAAGCTGCGTTACAAATGAGTGAAACTTGCAGGTCAAAGCTGCGTTACAAATGAGTGAAACTTGCAGGTCAAAGCTGCGTTACAAATGAGTGAAACTTGCAGGTCAAAGCTGCGTTACAAATGAGTGAAACTTGCAGGTCAAAGCTGCGTTACAAATGAGTGAAACTTGCAGGTCAAAGCTGCGTACAAATGAGTAAAACTTTTGTAACTACGTATTATATATAAAAAGGTGATCATGGCACCCACGTACCAGCTCTAAGTTGGTATGGGAGTGCCAGGGGATCCTGGAGACTCTTTGCCAGCGTAAACAGGTGAGACTCATATGGGTACAGTGGTTTTGACCCACCCACCCGCCTATACACGAACAGTGATATTGACCCACTCACCTGCCCATACACGTACAGTGGCATTGACCCACCCGCCCACCCAAACACGTACAGTGATATTGACCCACCCGCCCACCCATACACGTACAGTGGTATTGACCCACCCGCCCACCCATACACGTACAGTGATATCGAATACCCATACACGTACACTTGTATTTGTGTACATCACAAATGCTACGTCCTGTGTGGTCCCACACACCCACACACGTACAGTGGTATTGACCAACCCGCCCACCCATACACGTACAGTGGTATTGACCAACCCGCCCACCCATACACGTACAGTGGTATTGACCAACCCGCCCACCCATACACGTACAGTGGTATTGACCAACCCGCCCACCCATATACGTACAGTGTTATTATTCAAAAAGTCTCGAACCCATACACATACAGTGAGTGGTATTGACCCATCCACACAAATGCAGTGGTATTGACCCACCCTCCCACCTATACACATACAATGGTATTGAGCCACCTTCCCACCCATACACGTACAGTGAGTGGTATTGAAGTGTGTGTGTGAAAAGTTTCTATAGGATTTCTCCATGTGGTAACATTAAACAAAAACCTAAACCAAATGTTTAATCACCAAAAACCGGAAAACCCCATACACGTACAGTCGCATTGACCCACCCATCCGCCCATACACGTACAGTGGCATTGACCCACCCACCCACCCATACACGTACAGTGGCATTGAATTAAATACTGTACGTGTATGGGTAGGTGAGTGGGTCAATACCAATGTACGTGTATGGGTAGGCGGGTGGGTGAATACCACTGTACGTGTATGGGTGGGCAGGTGGGTCAGTACCACTCAGTACTACAGTACTACAAAAAAAAAACAGTATTACTCAGTACTACAATACGAGTGTGGGTTGGCGGGTGGGTCAGTACTACAGTACGAGTATGGTGGGTGGGTGGTTCAGTACCACAGAACGTGTATGGGAGGGGGGGAGTCAAGTACTATTGAAAGGAATAGTCAGTAATCATGTATGTATCATTACTGTTCGGGATCAGACAAAAACTCACCTAATAGAGTTTACATTATTACCAACTAAAATGATAACCTTTCCCATACATAGTGCAGGCTCACTAGTAGGCCTATTTTTTATATATATTTAAACATTATGCTTTCTTTCGACGTAGAAAACATAATGCATAAAAACTGATTAAAATATAAAATGTTTGATGTTTTTTACCTATTTTTTATTCATTATAACTCAAAGTATTATAAAACAGTGAGGGGTGTGTTCCCTCTTTCAAACAAACCATATGCCCTACTTTCCATAAGCAGACCTAAAGAAGGGTTTGATGTTTTTTCCTACTGGGGTATTTATAGAAATATTCAAACTTTATGTAGTTAGGGCAACGTACAACGTATGAATATTAATAAGGTTTCAAAAGGAGACTAATGAAAATAACCATCATAAAAAAATTGGATCTCAGATAGTCTATTAACAAGTTTTATATTAACAATAAAATATCAATTTCTATTAACATAATAAATTAATATAACTGAGTACTTTAAAATGAAATAGTAGTATACCATTTTCAATGAATTCTATGAAATTATTAATGTTAATAAAATAGTCCTTAGGAGGAAAGGACTGTAGCTGAGTTAGGCCTAATAAACATCAGTCGTAAATTAAATAATTTCATGTTTAATGTCACCACCATAGTTGAACAATTAGATAAACGAAAAACAACATTAACCTAATATATACTTTAATTATAATAATTCATTCGTAGTTTAGAATTAAATATACTACATTAAGCATTTTAAAGCGAAATAATTTATTTTGCCTGATTTAACTAAAAGTTTAATTAGCAATAATGAATAACAAACTAAAGAAAAGAGTTAATGTGTAATTAATTATTATTAAACTATTTTTTAAGTTAAAAACCTAATTAATTAAACTTTTAATAAATGATGAAATATTTTTTTACATTGAACATGCATCTACCTCAATAATTGTATTTGACAGTTAAAGAATAATAACGAATATAAGCTAACAGTGTATGTACAATGTATTGCGGTACGGGAGTTCCTGTAGCAGGCAGCGACACTAGCGCTCGCAGCGGGATCGTACAGCTCACTCACTACTAACTCACTCCAGTCTCTGAGGCCAGTGTTGCGCTAACCTCGCGGAAGTTAGGTTGTTTGTAGTCCAGTACTTTGTTAGTGTGCGCGCACGTTCGAACTTGTTTACATGGACTAAGTATGCAAAAGGAATACACTTTAACCAAGGCAAGATTTTGTTGATTTTAAGGTAAAATTATTTTAAAATTACATCTAAGAGGACAAATAAATGTTCTCCAAATTATTATAGTTAAATTGAATTCGGTAATAGACAGTATATTTAATAGACAGTATATGTAATAGACAGTTTATGTAATTGACAGTATATATAATAGAGGGTAAAAATTTAAACTATCGTAATGATTTCCTGTTGATAAAGCGTTTTCATAAGTTAATTGAATTATTTACCAGACTACAAGATAGACATAGGTTTTTTACAACTAGATCTAAGTTTTGGAACGAATCTTTCTCAAAATAAAACTCTATATAACAGCTCTAAATTAAAAAATCTATTTAGGTGATTAGGTAAAAATAATAAAAACCTACATAATTAGTTGTTGCTTTATGAACTGTCAGTCGTACTACAATTAACCAATAATACATACCTGTTGAGGCTAATTAATGTTGATGTATTACAATCATATAAACGAGAAAGTATAACAAGTTAACATTATCATCAAATACTTTTAGCAATTTATTATACAGATAATAAATACATAAAACCGTTAAAAATGAATAATACTCCTTAGAGAATTTCAACACGAAATAAAATAGATGAAAGCGATTACTTATTGGAGAAGACTAATTTTATGATTATGTTTTTCAAAAGAAACGCTTTTTATCACATTTTCCACTTGAAACTTATAAGGTTGTCTTTTTATATTTTCTATTATTAAGTGTTTGGTTACATAATTTCACACTTTTTTGTTTTCTATTCTAAATGAATGTGAATATTACTTTTAAATACACAGTATTTAAACTAAAGCATAAATATAGATTATGTTTATATTTTTAAGGTGTGTATTATTGTACAGTAGTTAATTTATTTTAATGATAAAGGTGTTAATACGAATTCAACGTAGGTAAAAACTTGTTTTTCTACCATAAAATTTCGAACCAGATACCACAGTATTCAAGATAGTAATTTATTTAACAGTGTGTATCCAACATGGAGGTGGGGTGAAGTGTTTGATATGAGAAAACGTGTTTCAAAATTAAAATCTATTTTAAAAAGCAGTATATGTTTTATTAAATTTGATTGTACGTAGCATAAAGTGTTTTATACAACAAAAAAAAAAAAAACATAATTACAAATACTTGTAACTTGAAATATTGAAGTGTTAATCTTTTAGAAATGTACTTCACAAATTTTATTACGTATAACATTTTTACATAAATGTTTGTAAACTAAATGAAGGGTTTTGATTGTGTAGGTTACATCATTTGGTAATATATTTTTATTAAATTTGGTGTATGCTTAAGTCATACAAACACTACATAAAAATATAAACTTGGCAAGGTAAGATCCCTATTAACTGTAGTTTAAAACAACAAGCACATTTTATGAAGAAGGCTAGCGTCAGTAGTTGTTTATGGACTTGATGAATAACTTGGAGTTGTAAAGCCTAATAAAGCCTTTACGTCTAATGTATTTTAAAAATAATTTCCCTAACTAGTTAGAAAAAGTTTACGTAAAATAAGGCCCACAGGCCCATGTAAACTGGAGACCTAAATTTGAATAAAAAAATAATTTAGTATTTTTTTTATTCAAAATACTAACCGATTTTACTAATTACAAAGTAGTATTAAAGAACAATACTTATATATAACAATATGATTCTTTCTCATTCAAATACTTTATAAAGGTTGGGCAAAAGTCAGGAATATATTTATTAATTTCAAAACTATTGAAAGAAATGTAATAACACCTCGTAGTTATGTACATGTCCCTATACCGAACATTTAGACATATTTTACTTGTTTTTTTGCATATCCAGGTGATGGCCCATGAAGGAAGTCTTAAAACTTTTATATGTAAGCCTACCTCAAAGTATACCTCATTTTAAAGGTTTTTGTTTGTAAAACACAAGCGTGCAAACCCGAGGTCAAAAGGACGACCCAATCAGAAAACATAGCATCTCATAGAATTTAATGGCATCTAACTAACACTGCTTAAGACAATGTTAAGCTATTTATTAACTATCGCTGCGTAATGCTATAATTTATGTAACTGTGAGAAATTAAATTTCACAAAAATTAAGTAACAAACTATTATAACAATATTCTTTAACTATTTTGGGTAAATATATACTGTCAAAAGTCTATAAATAAATTTGTCTTATTTTTATCATAGTTAAAAAGCATAGCTATTTTATAACGCAGTCGTTTGTTACGATTGTTGACAATCAACAACATAAACAGCAACAGGGACCTGATACTGTTAAATAAATAGCCGTATAACTGAGAAGAGAGTAATATGACATTAAATTCTTTGAATCTCTGTATTTTGTGAATGGGTCATCATTTTGACCTCAGATTTGCACTTTTGTATTGTACAAACAAATAGCCTTAAAATGAGGTATAACTAGAGGTAGGCTTACATTTAAAATTGTAAGTCCTTCATGAACCATCCCCTGTATAAACAAAAAAATAACAAGTAAAATATGTCCATATGTTTGGTATAGGACATGTACATAACTACAAAGATTTATTACTTTTCTTTAAGTAGTTTTAAAATTAATAATTTCAACCCAGACTTTTGCCCAACCCTGACATTAAATTAGTTGAGTGGCTTTATTTTCAGACTGAGTTAATTACACAGTTCAGAGTTCGTACACAAGAGACTTTTGTCTTCAGGTTTGCACTCTTGTGTTGTTCAAACAAAGACCTTTAAAACGAGGTATAACTCGAGGTAGGCTTGGATTTAAAATTTTTAAGACTCATCATGGGCCATCACCTGGCTATACAAAAAAACAAGTAAAATATCTCTAAATGTTTGGAGTAGGGATATGTACATAACTGAAAAGTTTCAGTTCCTTTCTTTCAATGGTTTTGAGATTAATAAATATATTCCAGACCTTTACTCAACCCTGTAAATTATTGCTTTATTAATTATTATTATCATTGTTATAACTTCCACAGTATTTCATATTCGTAAATTAAAATATATATATATACATACATATATATATATATATATATATATATATATATATATATATACATATATGAGAGCTTCTCTCAAGTACATGATTAAAACTAGAGACTTTATGGTAAAATTTTATTTTAACTATTTATTGTATGTTAAAATGAGGTCTCTTTTAAAAATATATACTACTCAAAAGAGTGACTTTATGTTGCAAACATTATTATATTATATTATATACTATAGAGAAACAAAGTTTGCATCAATCACAATTTTAATATTTAATAATTGATAATAGGAATTTGTAAACCTTAAAATTACTAATAAATAAATAGCTAATGAAATACCATCAAATACGACTTCCTCCATTTTCGTATACGAACGTCCGTTCTTATATATCAATGTATCTAATGTGTCTAGATATATGTTTTGAAAAGTAACCGCTTATTGTTAGGTATTCTGTTTTGGAAATGGTAATAGACTTGTTATAGGTACGTAATGGCTTGGAATGTAGGCTAGATTTCAAATAGGTGAAACATTCTGATTTTGGTGGGTGGATGTACTACGACACAGAGGGTCATCTCCACCGCTTCAGCTTTTTTGTTCTTTGCTGATGACAACAGCAAATAACGATCCAATCTGGAACAACAAGATATTGTAAGATTACTTTCATTACAAACTCTGCTGAATTCTACGCTTGCTTAAAATCCAGAATATATTACTTGAAAAATAATCCCTGTGATTTACCCTGACATTTTTTTTATCTTGGGATCATTTTATTGACCATATAAGCTTCAGATTTTCCTTATGAATTTATGTTAAGTTGTACTTGGCCAAATATTGCTCCATCAGGATTCTGAAGGAATAATAATATATGTTCCACCCACACCTCACATACAGGCTAGACATGAATGAGGCTCGTGCAGATAAATAGTGTTTAAGTGCATTTAGAATAAAATATGTGAATCATATTTCACATATTTTGTTATATGTAATTTGTTGTTGTAACAAATTACAAATTGTTGTTGTTGTAAATTGTTATATATAAATTGTTGCACAGTATCCTAGGAACAGTCTCATACTTAAAGATTCGAGTTTTGCATTTTGTGAAAAAATCATTTATAAAAAAAGCTTTGCTATACATTTACATAAAATATCAGTCGAGGTACATGCCTACATATGTATTTAAATAGAAAAATATAAAACAACTAAATCGGAGACATAGAACTCATATCAAGACATTTTGTCGACCTAAGTCAGTCTTCATTTACGCAACATACTGCAATTTTAGATAAAAAAATTATCCAATCATCAATGCGGTATAATAACGGACAAAACGCTATACATACATGGTGCATATATTTTTATATTAAGAAAAAAGGTATTACAAAATTATTTAATTATTAAAAAAAAACATAAATCAAATGTTAGTTTTAATTATAAATCTTAAGGATCCAATAAAATACAAATACACCAGCAATTCTACTTTCGATAGCGTATCGTTTTTAATCGTTGACTTATTATTGGATTTCCCGTTGAACAGTTCCTCCTTTGTTCGCCTTATATTGCGCTTCCTATCATAACCGATAACTCTGTTTCGGAATGTCACTTTAATATTACCAGTGCTGTTATATACTTTTTACCACATTTTACAAATATTCACAGTAAAGTGTGTATGTTTACTCACTTAACGTAACTAATTACTAAATATATAATTACATACGAAATGTACGCTGACACTAATTATATCTATGCAGGTTAAAAAAGCAATTACATAATGAAGTAAAAATAAAATAAAACCAATGGTTTTTACTGTTACAAATTTATAATCTGCTAAATAAAAAAAGCAATATACTCTGTTCTAAAATATTTTTATTAATTTACATTAAAATAAAATTATAAATGTTTAATATCTACGTATTATTTAAAATTCCATTGACATTTGAATTTAATATTACAGTTTCATATAAGTTAAATAGTTGAAAATTATATTCCAATGATAATAGTGTTATTAAATATTTCCATTATTCCACTGTTGTTTACTCTCCTTTTTTAATAACCGTCATGCCTATGTCGTACATAAGTTATGAACATTTAAAGATATATTCAAATAAAAGTCACAAATAATTTGCCCTCTCCATATGTCGTACGGAAAGTCGCTACATTACCAAGCCATGTACTGAATTATTTTCGACTTAATGCCATATATAATCTCTCATTATTAAATCATTACGCAATTAATGTTGCAGATGTAAATTTTAAATTATAAGGTGCTTTAAAATATACATTCCATTAAAATTATAATGACGAAATAACTTTAGATGTTATAAATGAATCTCATAGACAAGATTTTTCGTGTAACTAAAAGTGTTTACCCTGGTCAAAACTACGTGTCAAAAGGTTTCACAGCCATCAGTGTAACCAAACACGCTGATCATTAATTTGAAATACACGTTTTAAGGCGTTCCATTAAAAATTCTAACTTAAAACACACTTGGCCGTAATTTTAATGTGCTATGCAGATAACTGGATTTTTTTAGTGGGACTACAAAACTTCAAATAAAATCATCAGAGAATGTATTAAAAATAACATTATATTTATGTCACAAGCTTTCGAAATCATCCACTTTTTCTTCCAAAAAGATTTCTACGCTGTTGAAATCTGTTGTGAGACGTTTTAATATTTCTATAGTATTTATAAGTATACAACTAATTGATTTTGTCGTAAACTTAAATGACAATATTCATGAAATCATTTACAAATTAACCTTTGTAATATTTACTCTGAACTATTACTGTCGTGACATTATTGAATAAGTTAAGACACATATCCCAGTCCATATAAACTGAGTGTTGTATTTTTTGAATGTTTAAATATTGTAAGAATAGATTTTTTATGTTTCAATATAAACCTTGTTAATTAGGACCAACGTTTTATTCATATTACATTATATGTTTTTGTACCTTATTTAACAGGATTTCTAATGTGATACTCTCTCATAAACTATGATACCCATAGACATATTGTTATGAATCACACAAGTTGTTGGTTCCATCTTGTAGCAATTTCAATTATAGTAACAGCGTCGAAATCAACCAGCCAATTGGTATGAGGGCTTTTTAATAAGCCTGCATCAAGAGGAGGAGGTTTCAAAAGTGTTCTTAATTTGAAGCACTACAGTTAGTTCATGGTTGAAGCAATCTGCTACAGTCATGAATCAAAGCAGCTTTCACACTGAAAATACAATGTTGTTTAGATTATATGTATTCTTAATAAACTCTAAGCTGTAATATAAATGTAATAACTTTAATTTTATATAAAATACAGGAACCGTCTTCCATAATATATTTTGTACTATGCCATCGATGACAATGAATAAATAAACTATTGTTACAAAATGCCTAAAAATTTAGAAAAATTATATTGAATGCTTCACATTAAGCTATAAGTGTAAATATAAAAACACAAAAATAACAATTCTAAGTATTGGTCCAATAGACAAAAACTTCTCCATTTCATATTGAAATAGAAAAGCGATAAAAATGAGTTTTAAGTAGTGGGACAAAAGTTTGAATGGTACATTCTAATTATTATTAGTATGATTTGGTGTTAAGGCCATTGTGCTACATCATCAACTTCTCATTTCAACATGGGGTCTTTCCCGATGCACTTAAACACTCCATTATTAGGCCTTTACATAAGAAAGGTAGTAGAGAGGAGTGTGGTAATTATAGGGCTGTCTCCTTAACTTCAACGTTCTCAAAAGTCTTTGAGAGGGTGTTCTTTAATAGACTGATTGGATTCATCAGCAAGAATAATATCATGTCACCCTCTCAATTTGGCTTTACAAGAGGCAAATCCACGAGCGATGCCATCCACTGTCTGATCTCGCCCATAGTTGAGGCTCTTGATAAGGGTGAATCGGCTGTCGGAGTGTTTTTTGACCTGACAAGAGCAAATAGGGAAAATTTAACAAATAGGCAGCAAACCGTACAGGTCCAATTCGTTGACGTTGGTGGATATGAGCGGATGGCTCATTCAAAGGCCTCACTACTTCAGAGGGGTGTCTCACAGGGTTCGGTGCTTGGCCCGGTCATTTTCCTTATATTTGTCAATGTCCTGTCTCTCAGCACATACAGGGCCCGTGTTTGTCAGTTCGCGGACGATACCTCACTTTCAGTGACGGCAATACATAGGTCTGATTTGGAGGTTAGGGTGTATGAAGAATCAAGCGCTCTTCTCCAGTGGTTTGAAAACAATAATCTACATCTGAACAATACAAACACCCAGATTTTAGATTTTCAGATAAGTGACAGAAGAAATTCTGAATCTCTTTTCTTTTTTATTGACTGAGCAAGTTGAACCAAGCAAGGTAATTAAGTTTTTGGGAGTTTATATAGAAAATAAGTTGAAATTTGGATACCATGTTGACTCTATATGCAAGTGTATTAGCTCTGGCATTTTTCTGTTAAGGAGACTCTTAACTTTTGTTGATGATAATACTCTCCTCACGGTTTACTTCGGACTTATTAATCCTCTATTGTCATATGCGGTTGTTATTTGGGGTCACGAAACAACTAAAATCCAATTCTTATTTAAACTCGAAAAAAAAAAAAGCAATCAGAGCCGTTTTTAAACTACCTTTCAGAGAGTCTTGTAGACAAATGTTCAAACATTACAATATATTAACTTTTCCATCTATATACATTTTTCATTGGGTTACATTTGTCAGAAAAAATCCCGAACTTTTTGGTGTTTCTTCTAACCGGTATGACCTCCGTAACCGACAAAACACTGTACGTGTATGGGTGGGCGGATGGACCAATAACATTGTACGTGTATGAGTGGGCGGGTGGGTCAATAACACTGTACGTGTATGGGTGGGTGAGTGGGTCAATAAAACTGTACGTGTATGAGTGGGCGGGTGGGTCAATAACACTGTACGTTTATGGGTGGATGGGTAGGAGGTACAAGTGTCTGTCAGTGTTTTTGACCATTCCTCACCATAAAACAAGTTTTTTGAAAGCCATTTAAGGAGCAATGCAATTAGGCTCTACAACTCACTGCCTGATGCTGTCAAAGTGGAAAATGATGCAACGAAGTTTGGCAGAATGACCAAGAGAATGTTGTTATCTCGTTGCCATTACAGCGTGAGGGAGTATATGAAGTTTGTATCAGTGTAAATATTGTAAATAATTATAGAATGTTGCCACCTGTATATTATTAATTTTCTATCTTCGGATATGTTTTAGTTTATGTTAGTAATATTATGACTATGTTATGCAATTTTGTAATTGTAAAAAAAAGGAATTTTGAGTTAGAGTTTATCTTCACCATAAACTATAAACTCCTGTAATGCGTATTAGAAAGTCATACAGTCTTCCTTATTAGGCTGTTCCTTTAAGTTCATTTACAGTTGGTGGTAATAGGTTCCACAAATTATATCCAATATTTCGTGGATATTTTTTGTTCAGATGGATAGATAGGTAATGTTAAATGTTTAATGTTGTGTTGTATTTATTTATTGAATGTTTTAACATTGAAGAATCCTTTTTATGTTCCCTTAATACTGTTTAAACTTTTGTTTCGTTTTAATTCATATATTTACTTAAATAATATGCTAATCTCTTTCAACCAGAATTATATTTCGAGTCACTCCTAAAAACATCTAAACCAAACAAAATTTAAACTGTCTATCAGAGAAACCAAACAATTAACGAAACCTTGTCTGATCACTTAACTAGACAATATAGAGAAGTAACGTAAAAACTTGTGAACAATATTTATAAATTATACAAGAAAATAAAACTGAAAAAACAATGCTTAATGAATAGCCTAACAGTACTTAACTTAATAAATGTTAGTTAGTAACAGTTTAAATCATCATAAAAATAATTATTTCTAAATAGGCTTTTATATTTTTTTTTTATAAATGAGACGAGCGCATGGAATATTCAAATAAAATATCAGCTGCTTGGAGTGAGGATAATGAAGTAGAGTTTATATAATGAAAAACTAAGAGTCCAGACGCTGTTGTTTTTGCCTCAACCAATAATTGTATGTAAATTACTGCCCAATCAACTAACCCTTGTTTTCATTTTAAATTATAGCACAAGGCATGGCTAGTCTTATCTCGATCATTTGGGGATTATAGTTATTTACCTGTCACTTAGGAACATTTGAATACTATCACTGAAGGATTATTTATAGCTGATCTAGCAATGGGGTTTAAGTTGTATGTTTACATACATATTTAAAAATGCTCATACAGTTTATATGTGTATTTACAGTCATAAATTAGAATAAAGATACTACTAACATATCAGAATATATATTAAGATGTTCATATAAAAAGTTTAACGTCATAAAACGGAATTTTTGTAATATAAGTACAGATTCCAGAAAACTACATGGTCGTCAACTGTTGGTAACCACATCTACCATCCTCAGACTAGAGGGATTCACAAGGAATGTCAGTGGTGTCCGTATATGAAATCTTTATACCAACACTTATCATGTTCAGAAAATTCACCAACGTTGCTTGGGATTGTAAGAAATTAATCTGTTATTGTATTCTTAATTGTTTCTTATTGGTCATTGCCTTATTTATACTTCTTTGCTGAAATTAAATTATAAAAAAAACACATACTTGAGATTACCATCTTTTTATAAAATTGTTATAACTAATTTTTTTCTTCAAAATAATTAACACAACATGCATTCATCATCCTTCATAGTGAGTTTAAAACAAATATGATAACTAAATGCAGAATGAATTAAAGTTAACAATATTAATATATACATTGAGGATGAAACTGAAAATAACACATATATTGGTGTTGAATATAAACAAATATACTATAATGGACGCGTTTTTATTTACCTTAGTTGTTTATTTTAACATAAGTCAAAGGCGTGTTTTGTCTGTACATGCCTTTCACTTGAATTGTTTTCATATTAAAAGTGCAGGTATTAATATTAAGAATTCAACATCAACATGTATTTTATTTATTTTAAATAAATCAATTAGTACATGTAATATCTGGTTATTTCTAAAATAATTTAATGTTTGCTGAAGTATTGTATGTTTTATGAGATATTTAATCATAATACGAAATTTGACAATAATTTATCAATGATATTGGATTAAGGTAAGTAGCAATGTGACAAGATATCCTCAGATCAAATAGAACAGTTATTGTTTAAAATCAGCAAAAATCAAACGACCCAGACATGCTGATCCAGGAGTATAGTTAGTAACTAGGTTGGAGCATTAACTACAAGATAGATCTAGATTCCAAGTGATTTATTTTTCTCTCAAAACTCCACTATATTTTGTGTCAAAATAATAATAAACTGAAAGATAAAGCAGTAGATATTGTTCCAACTTACAATAAATAGTTGTTGGAACGAAAGGAAAGAAAACGTTGATACATACACATACATATGCGCATGCGTGCACAGGTACGCACATTAATTTCATATCAGACTTGGTTATGACTGTTATGAACAATCTTAGTTAGTAAAGAGAAAACAGTCAATACTGCTCGTTTGTTCGTTTTAATGCCCTCTCAGCATGATACAACATTCGCCTGTTTTACTTATTCATTATCTTTTATCAAATGACAATTTTAAGAATGTTTATTTATGAACAATACGTTAAACTTTGTTATACATATCGTATCGTTAGGAGGTGTTATGGTAGAGGCACCGAACAAACATAACATGTTCTCATGATAGGATATAATTTTATATTACGTAAAAATCATTACAAATCCCAATAAGACAAAAATAGAATATTTAAACCAAAAAATGGACTATATAGTTGTAGAAACCCACTTTTACTTTCATCAGACATAATACTTATATCAACGTTGGGGTCATTAAGTTAAATATTACTAAGCAATTTGAAAAAACCCATATAAAACTTAGCGTATATTAAAAGTGGTTTATCAAATTATCAATCAAGCTACTTTAATTTTTTTTAAATATTTTTACAATTAATTGTTTGTTTTACTGATTATATCACGAACAGAATCCCAGTGCCACATTAAAACATGTATGATATCCATAATCTTGAGGGAAAATCACATAAACAGTTGGATTCATCCAGAAAAATTCGTTAAAGGGCACTTAAAACTTAAAGAGCTGGGAAACATATTGCCTCTTATAATATACAAAAAAAAAAATGTTAATATTCATGGTAAATTAAAAATTTAAAAAATGATTTACATAGTATTATAGTTGAACTAGATGTATCTTGTGTAACGGATCTGTCTGTAACGAAGGTTACATTGCTCCAACATCATGTAAAATGTTTTCAGAGAGAGAAGGAAAGGCAAGTAGCTTTTAAAATATGCAAACAAGCATAAGCTCCATTGTTTATACCTGTCGTAAGCGTGGTATTGGCTACTCCAGCATTCAGACAGCGCTTCGTCAGATTTATGTCAAAACAACGGGAAGTTTAAAAATAAAACTGTTCCAGGGCAATGCATTAATAAATGAGTAGCTACACAGTAGTAAATTGTTATGATTAAATTGTTGAAATTATATCTTTACAAATAGTACATTTACAATTTAATCCACTAGCTGCTAACTTTTTATGTATATATTTAAAATATTATATTATTTTATTTTGATTTAACTATATGTACTACCTAGCATTTTATCAGTAAATTGTTTATTCAATTTTTATGGTAGCATATTAAAAAAAAATATTGAGGATATTATATGATCACAGTCTGTAGTATTCTTTACACTTTTTTCAGTTTGTTTGGGTTTTGGTGAAAATCACTTGCAGACACAGTAAAGTGATCTAGTAAATTATACTTTATTTTAGTTTTATGAAATAAAGATAAATCATTAGGTAAGGGTACAGCAACTGCTCTACAATGCCTGAAACTAATGATGATCATTATAATGGGTGAACTTCCCTCAGGCAGGTCCTGCTGCCTTTTTCCTGCCTTATAATTTCGCGAGCTTTACATTGTTATTTTTACCTTTCCTCTCTTTCCTCTAACATTTCCTTCTATAGTTGTTTCTACAGGCTGTCACCCCTCATAAAATGTACCCAAATCAGTTTTCTTCTTACACTTTTCAGTATTTTCCTCTCCCCACCCATCTTCAGTATTTCTTCATTTCTCACTCTATCGTCCTATCCTACTTTCTCCATCCTTCTCCAGATGCAGACATGTATGATTCCACTCTCTTATCGTCTTCTCTCGTAAGATGTATTATGTATGAACTCCATATAATAAAAGCTTTTGACATTTATGTATAAAAAAAGCATATTTCATGACATTTTACTAAAAAAAAAAACAAAAAAATATAGGTATCAGTAATATTTGTCTAAGATATTTTGAATTATTCATTAAAGTCAAATTATAGCTTTTGTTTCGTTGGATTTGTCATCAATGAGCAGTTGCTGATACAATCTAAGCGCATTTTACTTCTTCATAACCTTTCACTATTTATTCATTCTACAGGTTAGACCATATAACCTATTCAACATATAACATAGATTTACTTAAGTAAATTGAATATAAAAGTGTACAATGTATAAAACTTCCCCGTCATTCCTTGAAGATAATTTTTTACATATTATCTTCAAGGAATAATATGTATACTTGGGATTGTATACAAGTGTGTTTAGAAAGAACATGCATCTTTGGTTGTAGAAAATTATTTAACTTTTACAAGAGTAAACTTGGAAAAAATATTAGACGTATTGAATAAAACATTAAAGTTTGCTCACAACTATTATAAATGTATGTTAAAATTGTTATTTATAACATAATAAAAATAATATGTAAATAAATGAAAGTATGCAAATATATGTGAAATAGAGCATTCCCTTCATGAATATTATTAGAAATATTCTGCTGCAAATACATTTTTAATTATATATTTTAGTGTCCAAATGAAATAATGCATCAAACAATGAACAGTATAATTCTGTAACTTATAAAAAAGGAGAAAATCGTACGTACATTCAAATTATGAACAATTTCATTTACATCTCAATCCAAATATCCAGCTATATACAGTAGAACCTCACTAACTCGACACTTTGTGGACCGAGAGGTTGTCGAGTTTGGGGGTTGTCGAGTTATCCAGAACATTTTATTTTCAAAGGATTCTGATTAAATAAACACACCATAGATGATAAAAACATGTTTAAATTTATTACTTACATATATACAGTGTAGTGATTTTTCGTAAGTCCATATCAAATCCTTTGAAAAAATGTAGTTATTGAAGACTGCTTCTCTCTTTCAATTCGGCGCCTGGCTGCTTCATCACGGAGTCTCCGAATAAATAAAATGTCCATTGCAGACGTCCCTTGCTGTTGCTGCAAGTACCGCAAAGCACCTTCCAAACACTTTAGTCCCTCGCTGTGGCTCATCATGTCCTCTTGACTTGTCTGAGTGTCGTCTTCTGAGTCATCTTCTTCCTTCTCTCCTCCTTGGGCTCTCACTGCGGCAATTATTTCATCTTCTCCAAGTGGTTCACTGGCCCCATCTAAATCCATCCACTCCCGTACATCTTCTTCCACAGAATCTTCACAGCCAGGAATCTGTTTCATCACCGAGACCAAATCAGAGGATTCACTTTCTTCTTGTGGATCAAACTCATTTCCTGAGTGATCTAGGAGTTTTCTCCACGAGCGAACGAGAGTGATCGGTTCTAATTCATTCCAACATTGGCTAATCCAGCCGATAACATCCAACAAATCGATTTGCTTCAGTTTAGCTAGCAGCTCGTGACCTTCATCCATGGCTAATATTAACGATGACAAGAGCTTACGTCGATAACGTTTCTTCAGAGCTGCCAAAACACCTTGATCCATCGGCTGTACAAGTGAAGTGACGTTCGGGGGAAGGAAGATTGCCTTGATCCCTTTGTCTGTCAAGAAGTTTGTGTCTCGATGAGTCGTTGCGTTGTCCATGATAAGTATGGCTTTCCTTGGAAGATTTTTAGGCTTTAAAAACCTCTCAACTTCAGGGACGAATTGGTTGAAAAACCACTCCTTAAATATAGTTTCGCTCATCCATGCATTGGATTGGTTCCGGTACCATACAGGCAAATCAAAGCCATTCTCGGTACACTTAACATGTTTGAAACACCTTGGTTTCTTTGCTTTACCTATCATGGCTAGTTTAACTTTATGTTCTCCAGTTGCATTACTACAAGCAAGAATAGTTATTCACTCTTTACTTTTTTTGTAACCTGGAGCACTCAATTCACTTTTTAAAGCCAAACTTTTAGCAGGAAGCATTCGATAATTGAGGCCGGATTCATCACAATTATAAATCTGGTCACCAGTAAGACCTTCCTTTTCAATAAGCTCTTGAAATTTTATTTTAAACTCACCAACAGAATTTGGATCAGCTGATAATTTTTCCCCGCAGATGCTGAGTTGCTTGACGCCATACCGCTGTTTCCACCTATCTAACCATCCATTGCTTGCTGTGAACCCCGAATCACCCTCTTCTTTGAATTCTTCATAGAACTTCAGAGCTTTTTCTTGCAAAATTGGACCGGATATTGGCACACCTTTGTCCCTTTGAACACGAAACCACTGATACAAAGCCTCGCTTACTTTTTCATATTCGGCACATTTCATTGACTTTCTCTCCTTAATAGACTTTGTACACTTCTTTTTAAACACCATGATTCAATCTCAGTTTTTTTCTTTTGCCAACCAAGCACTGTAGATCGCCCAACATTTAAGTTCAATGCTATTTTATTGACGTTTTCACCTTTTTCCAGTCTTTTTAACGCATCAAATTTAAGTTCCATTGAAACCGACACTTGCTTCCTCTTTTTCCCCGACATCTTCTTTGACACACACGCCAAAAGTGTAAAACAATAACTGAATAAAACAACAATAACAATAACTGAATTAAAGAGTGAAAAAACCGTTCTATTCGAGCACACGTAACACAACTCAAACTGTCAACAGTCAGCGCTAAACTAATCAGGTAGAAGAGACACGAGAATAAAAGGTTTGCCAGCGCGACCGTAGCGGATCGGTAAACAATAGCGACCATCCCCCAACCCCCGCCCCTAACCGGTCAGTCAGAGGAAAGGTCGTTACCCCGACTTGGAATTCCCAAATCTACGAATTCCCGTCTGCGGCGCGCACTGACCCACTTCCTGCCTCGCCTCCCTCGTTGTGTGCACTAGGCTATTATGATTTGAAGTCAAGTTTACCGTCTTCCAATGACTGTCGAGTTACACAGACTGTCGAGTTACCGGGTGTCAAGTTAGTGAGGTTCTACTGTACCAATATTTCAAGTTATCAACTAAAAAATATTTTTATATTTTTAATTTTTATCAATCTTGAATTCATAAATAAATTAAAATTTACCATACAACCACACAGAAAGACAGTATGTTGCCTTTAATGGAAAGTGTGTATTGTAAAACCTGAAACTCGAGCAGTTTGGTCGGTAACTCATCAAGGGGTGAGTTACCCTGTACCTCACACTATTACCTCACCTCTCCATTTTATCATACATAACATTCCTCATCTATCAACTTGTGGACTGAACTAATACCATAATCGATATCCTCATTCCTCCTCATTGATTGTTATTCATCTTGATTCTGAACGTAATTAGGTTTTAAAAAGAGCGTACCTTAAATTCCATATTTGACGAGTTAGCCTGTTCTATTCAATCCAAACTGTTTAGTTTTACTAGAAATGAAAAAGGATTTGTTAACTGACATATCATTAGTTTTATAATTAATGATTTTCAATGTACTGACCAGAACTGGTTCTTCTTATACGCGACTAACAACCAAGGACTAAATATTTACATAATTTATTTTGAAATTTGTATTAAGACCAGAATCATTTTAAAAGCCTTACTAATAATCTTTTATTTTTTGTATGAATTTAGTTAAATACTAAAAGATGTTCATTACGAAACAATAACAGCATTAGGAAGCTTTGGTATAAAAAGATACTTGATTTAATTGATCGTTTTAATTATTCTATTACTTACCGTATTTTCATCCATTACTATGATAAAAAATAATAGTTTATTGATATTTGGGACCAAGTATTGTGATAATTTTCTTGAAGAACTTGGAAAAACAGATCCCAAGTGGCATAACCTTTACATAACCTAATTACTTTCATGTGACAATAAACTTTAATTATATTATAGCCTTTTATCATTACAGGTACATGATTCTAACATATCATAAGTGATTAAAAAACTAAAATGGTTAGGAAAAACAAGATATAAGAAAAAGTATAATAGGAAAATGTTTAATGTATGATACTAACGGTGACAATATTAACATGATTTTTAGGCCAAAGACTCAGATTTGTAAATAGCTCACTGCGCATTATCTGAAAGACAGCACTCAAAGAGATTTTCGTACCATAATAAAAATGATAAAATTGTGTTTCTTAGTAGGTAAACTTTGTACATTAATATACTTGTTATGTTTTTGGTCTTACGTTATATTACAAGTAAACTTTACATTGTGCAAATTTAATTTGTTGGGGACATATATAATGCCATCATGATCATGTACATATCGTCATCTAATCATGACATTATTGCGTCATATTTAATGTAATAATATAAAATTAAATGAAAAACGACAGTATTCATACTTCATGAGGCCAATTGTTGGCTCAAAATCCCTCTCTACCACTTAACATCATATACTTTGAAAGTCAACTACCTATATACTGACTATAAAGTCATTTTTACTGAACATTATAGGAATGTAACAAATTATTTTTGATATATATATATATTTTTTTTAATATAATCACGTATACAGTTAAGTACAAATCATTATTAAACTCAAACTTGTTTGTAGATTTAGCAATGTTCAACTGAAATAAGTATGTTCTATAATTTGTAGAGCAACAATCTCAAAGTCAGTATGGGTCCTGAACATTTAACACACCAATGGATACAGTCGTACACATTTATATGTTTAACACTTATCCACTGAAAACATACAAGTAACTAGTATAACTGTAGAATTGATTCAATGAATTTACTTTTATGTTTATAAAATTGAAAACATAGACATATATTTTTTTAACTCCACTTACCAGTTCATAGGGCGTTCGGGCCTATGGTGAGCGTTCATTATCGAATGCCGTATAGACTGTTAGCTCAGTTTGAGGTATTGAACTTTGAACAATGCTCTCCACAGCCCAAATATATAACCATGATATATAAAAAATAGCTTATCATTACAATTATTTAACTTATGATAACAAGAAACAAGCACATACAGAATAAATACATAAAATCACGAAATAAATATGATTTTATTTACGTGGGAAAGTTACGACGTATCTAGTTTTAGCCGTACTTATTCCTCTCTATATTTAGTAATCTCTATCCCTACGTCCAGTTACTTTGGGTCAACGTGTCGAGGAGATTGTATAGTAGGTTCTATGAGGAGATTGTATAGTAGAATTCTTTTGTGAATCCCTCTGGTCTGAGGAAGGTGAGCGTGGTTCACCGAAATCGATCACCATAATATTTGTACATTTTGTACTTTTATTGTAATATATTTGTGCATTTTGTGCTTATATTGTAATAAATTTGTGTTGTGTGAAGTTTACTTAGGTTTGTCACTTAGCTGAAAATCAGACCAACAACATGTGGTTCGGATTCAACGTAAAGCTGTAGATCCCTTAATTGCCCTGGCTACTGGGCTATTAATAAGTAGCTCTTTCTGAGGAACAGTCTACCTTAAAAATTACTACAATCGTTCATATACACTCATCACACTCATTCGCCTCCCATATTCGCCCATGTCTTGACGATCGGCGTCCTAATAATGAATATGAAAAAAAAATTAAGGTATACACATTAAAAGTAAAAATAAATGTTAAACTTAGAAATAAGTTTGATGTAATTTTTAATGCTGTTGAACTATTTGAATGGTGTATATTGTTTCTTAAAGTTGAAGAAACTTCTTAGAGCCATAAATGTAAGTAAATTATGTAACGAATATCGATGTCTCTTCTGACAGCCTAAGTGGTTCCTTGCCACAGTATCTCTTACTTTTGTGCATTACAATACAAACATTTAAATATTTTTTATTTTACCGAATTTTTTATACACTCTTCAGTGTAATTAGAGGTTATTCCTTTAATATCAATTAACAGGTGTTTAATTGTATAGTGATATAATTATATTACATACTTTATTAGAACATTTTTACCTACCTTAAATTTATCAGAACAGTCTGGAGAGAACGTTGTTGCAAGAATATGTTTAGTTTCATTAAATATATCAGAACAGTCTGGAGAGAACGTTTTTGCAAGAATATGTTTAGTTTCATTAAATATATCAGAACAGTCTGGAGAGAACGTTGTTACAAGAATGTGTTTAGTTTCATTAAATATACCAGAAGAGTCTGGAGAGAACGTTGTTGCAAGAATATGTTTAGTTTCATTAAATATATTAAAACAGTCTGGAGAGAACGTTGTTGCAAGAATATGTTTAGTTTCATTAAATATATCAGAACAGTCTGGAGAGAACGTTGTTGCAAGAATATGTTTAGTTTCATTAAATATATCAGAACAGTCTGGAGAGAACGTTGTTGCAAGAATATGTTTAGTTTCATTAAATATATCAGAACAGTCTGGAGAGAACGTTGTTGCAAGTATATGTTTAGATTCATTAAATATATCAGAACAGTCTGGAGAGAACGTTGTTACAAGAATGTGTTTAGTTTCATTAAATATACCAGAAGAGTCTGGAGAGAACGTTGTTGCAAGAATATGTTTAGTTTCATTAAATATATTAAAACAGTCTGGAGAGAACGTTGTTGCAAGAATATGTTTAGTTTCATTAAATATATCAGAACAGTCTGGAGAGAACGTTGTTGCAAGAATATGTTTAGTTTCATTAAATATATCAGAACAGTCTGGAGAGAACGTTGTTGCAAGAATATGTTTAGATTCATTAAATATATCAGAACAGTCTGCAGAGAACGTTGTTACAAAAATGTGTTTAGTTTCATTAAATATATCAGAACAGTCTGGAGAGAACCTTGTTGCAAGAATATGTTTAGATTCATTAAATATATCAGAACAGTCTGCAGAGAACGTTGTTACAAGAATGTGTTTAGTTTCATTAAATATATCAGAAGAGTCTGGAGAGAACGTTGTTGCAAAAATATGTTTAGTTTCATTAAATATATCAGAACAGTCAGGAGAGAACGTTGTTGCAAGAATATGTTTATTTTCAATAAATATATTAAAACATACTGGAGAGAACGTTGTTGCAAGAATATGTTTAGTTTCATTAAATATATCAGAACAGTCTGGAGAGAACGTTGTTGCAAGAATATGTTTATTTTCAATAAATATATTAAAACATACTGGAGAGAACGTTGTTGCAAGAATATGTTTAGGTTCATTAAATATATCAGAACAGTCTGGAGAGAACGTTGTTGCAAGAATATGTTTATTTTCAATAAATATATTAAAACATACTGGAGAGAACGTTCTTGCAAGAATATGTTTAGGTTCATTAAATATATCAGAACAGTCTGGAGAGAACGTTGTTGCAAGAACATGTTTAGTTTCATTAAATATATCAGAAGAGTCTGGAGAGAACGTTGTTGCAAGAATATGTTTAGGTTCATTAAATATATCAGAACAGTCTGGAGAGAACGTTACTTTTTATAACTCTTATCTATCTGTAAAAATTACTTAATATAACTCTTATCTAACACAGTTAGTGAAACATAGCATAATAATATAAACACGTTTAATGTTATACCAATATCAAATGCTAAATATTTGATAAAACATTCACAATGGATTATTGTCAATCATTACTCTTATAAATAGATATTATCTTTTATTTATTTAATTTGGCAACAGTTTTATTAAACTCATACTTACCATGCCCAGCCAATAATCTTAGAACCTATAAATGTCATAAATCATATTCTATGACAACATTTACTGACAATGTTGGTATTTAATGTAAGCATTCCCAAGTCCAAACATACATTTCGGTAAAAATCCTTTACACGATTACTGAATAGTTACTGACTTTTTATCCAAAGGTCATACATTAATGAGCAAATAACAAAACAAACATAATATATATTCTTAAGCTCTATAAAGGTTTTTCCACAGGCATTAGGGTTTATAGTAATTTCATATTAAGAACTAGGACTACATACGTTTTATTAGAACTTAATTACAATCAAACTGATTACCCTCTAAAACATTTTCATTTAAATTATATCACATAGCATGTTTCGACTTTATAGTTATTTTAAAGTGTACAAATAAAAATTTAATTTAGTATATAATAATTGTGTAAGTGGAATTTCTTGAATTCTTTCAAGAACACACACAAGCTCACCTAATAATATCTACTACTAACTTAACAAACATCTTTAATAAAATAATTAAGCGTTAAGTCAGATATGTTAACCAACTTTCACAAAAACAGAAACAATTTATTTATCCTTACATTCTTAAGAAATAAATGTTCTATAGAAACAAGATTTTTTTTAAATAGTAAAATCAAACGTTTACCACATGAGAATCAAGATGTACAGAACTCTTTTTTTTAAGAAAATGTTTTATTTTATAGACTTTTAACAAAACATATTGAAGAACATGTCATCATATTATGTAACATGAGTAACCCTTAAAGAAAGTGGCAGTAGAGAGCAGCGAGAGCTACTATAAATTCCATTGAACCACCCGTATACCAGCTTCTCTAAAGTGATATAAAATTAAGGTTCAATTGGCTGAAAAGGGTCTAAACTCAATTCATTAGGTTTGTATTCGGCTTATATCAATCCACAAGATTGTCCCGTTAATATCATTGCCTGCGTTATTTTAAGAAGAGTATACAAATAAGATTTAAATATCAATAAATATTAGTTAAATAGTTAATAAAAAACTAAAATAGAGCAACGCATATCTTTTTTAATACCCATATGATCACCGTGATTTAACTAAAATAACGTGTCCTTTCATCAGTTATTGTATGATATAAACTAAAATTGTCCCAATATTTAACCTAATAGATATGTATAAAACATATCGTGTCTCACTTTAAATTAACAATATAAACAAATTGCTAGTAAATAAAACTGCAAATGAAATAGAATAGATTTTTTAGTAAAATTTTTATTGTATAAATTTATTTCCCACTTTCCAACTAGTAGAGTATTATACAGGGTGCCCCGTAAGTACTGATCAAAATTTCACGAGGTTATACTATAGGTCGAAACAAACAATTTTCATCATATAATGTACAGTCCCATCTTGCTTAGTTTTCTGTCTATCTGTCTATATGTGTTTTTTAGAAAATAATTTATATCTTCAAAATGGTTTGAGATAGAAAGTTGAAACATTAAAAAGTTACTGACCTTATTAGTGTACATGTAAAATAAAAGTTTCAAAATTATATTATGTACATAAACAAAATGGCGGCCATTTAAAACTTTCAAAGCCTAATAACATTAAAACAAGTGATGTTATAGAAAAATGACAAGACACATATAAAATAGCCCCTTTTAATACAAGAATTTTGGTACCAGATTTATTTTTGTACAATAAGTTGTTACAGAAATAAGTAAGATTTCTCAAGTAAACGTCTGTGTTTTTATTTGAAAACACATTGGAATTTCGAATAAAACACAGAGCTTTACTTGAGAAATCTTATTTATTTCTGTAACAACTTATTGTAGAAAAATAAATCTGGTACAAAAATTTTTGTATTAAAAGAGGTTATTTTTATGTGTCTTGTCATTTTTCTATAACATCACTCGTTTTAAAGTTATAAGGCTTTGAAAGTTTTAAATGGCCGCCATTTTGTTTATGTAAATGATATAGTTTTAAAACTTTTATTTTAGATGTACACTAATAAGGTCAGTAAATGTACAAAGTTTCAACTTCATATCTCAAACCATTTTGAAGATATAAATTATTTTCTAAAAAACACATACAGACAGATAGACAGAAAACTATGCAAGATAGGACTATACATTATATGATGAAAATGTTTTGCTTTGACCAAAAGTATAACCTCGTGAAATGTTGGTCAGTACTTACCGGACACCCTGTATAAGAAGTAAAAAAAATAGCCCTAAATAAAAAACCGCATTTTGGCTACGATACGAATTAAATATTAAACGTAACAAATGCCTTCGTATTCTGTCAGTGGAACATCATTTGCCATATATAATTGCTGAAGATAAGTAGTTTTTTGCAACCCTAATAATGTGTATTATAATGTTTTTTATAAAACACATTCAAGCTCTAATTTTTCCCACATTTTACACTGTTTAAATTATTAGTTTTTAATAGTATTTATCCATACTTCCCTTCATAATTAATTAACTGGTACAAAGTACACTGATACACAAGGCTATTAGCGTTCCCTTGTTTAACTAAATAATATACCCTTTTAAATTGTCCGCTTGAGGCTATCAGCTGGTAGCGGTATAAAAACCAGCTAAAAATAAGCAATTTACTTCTATAGTAGAGGTTGAATCGTTTTAAGATCAATACTGTCGTATCATTCACTCATTCCTAGTCATAATTATCTAAGTAAGTTATTTATGACACCATTTCGCTTTGAACTAGGTTGATAGAAACAATAATTTTTCTTTCAAATTTATTTTCGTTATACATAAAATAATCATACAACATAAATACATAGTATAATACTAAATATAGTATTGCCAATAATATTCCCAAACACATTGAACCGTTGTACTCTAGAAAAACTAAATCTTCATATATTAAACCAAACAAAATATATGGAATCTTTAAAATCTGTCATTCCATGGACCGAGAATGTCATTTGTAACAGCCTACAGTCAAACTGAAATTCCAGTGACATTGGGTCTACAGCGTGCTAATTACGTTTCAGAAGCCAATCCGAATGGACGTTTAGTCCCATTTTGGAGCAGCCCCTTTAACACGATCATTTCCTCTTGAAGCTGATTGGTTGCCATTTAAAAACGAGTAATAAAGTAAGCTAGACCATTAACTAGTAATTAGGACTTACAGTTACTACCCTTCCAGTGCTTGATAAAGCCATGTATGATATCTACAATTCAAAAATTCAACTCGATATCTTATTATTAATAATAATAAGATATCGAGTGTAATAACATAAGTGTAATAACATATTTATTATTTTTAAATCATCCGGCAATCCCATCTAACCTGGACGAAGGAGAAAATACGTTTATTACACTTTATTATACTATATGATATTATTTCGTTTATTAGTTTTGAGTATAAATTGTGCAAAATTAATGTTATACGTTTTTGATAAATTACTACTATCAACGAAAAAATTCTAAATTTAGAATAAATCTAAATAAAAAACGCATTGTTGGTTAAAATAAAAGTAATAAAAGAAACAATACATAATATGTAGTATGTGCGTCACTTCATTTCAAATAAATAAAAATTTAATTTGAAAGTTTTCAATAATTATCAGTAAATTGCGCATTGTTAAATACTTTAAAAAATAGTATAGGGGGTAGGAGTTTTACATAACAAAAAAAAAAAAAAACGTGCCAAAAATTGTAAAAAATGTAAAAATGTTACAAGCATTCTAAAAGGGATGTTCTGAAAACTATATGTAAATTTGCTCCTAGGGATCACTGATTCTTAAACCACCAAGTCATTACTGAAAGTTGACAGAGCTGAAGTAGACATGGAAGTATAACAACACATGCTGTTAATATCAATTCTATGGTTCATGTTTCTTATTATAATGTTAAAGTAAAATCTGGATGGTTATAAAAGGTCAAATATAATGGACCAAGGTTGATGTTAAGTAATTTTTTGGCACATTCATAGAGATTGGATCGTACTTTCATGTGCTAAAATAAACGTTTGTTCAGTTACTAAACTACTGGCCTAATTCAAAAGTGTTATACCAGTTATTCTCTCTAGTTAGTTAGTTAGTTTAAAAGGGGATATTAAGTTGGTCCAGCCAACCCTTGCAATGAAGCCTAAGGCTTTTTGTGCCAATTCCGGTGCCTAATCGTCGTAAAGCTGACAACCCTTGACCAAGTCAAGGAGCTTCTTCACTAGATTAGTAGTTTCCCACTGTCCCAGAGGTGAGTCTTCAAAAAGTGCTCTTCTTCTGGCACCAAGGGCCTTACACTCCAGGACAATGTGTTCTGCCGACTCTTCGTCCTCCCCACAGAGGCGACAGATGGGATCCTCCGTGAAGAGTCCCACCGTTCTTAGATGCCTCATATTCTCTCTAAAGACTCAGTTCAAAGTGATGAGTTAGAACTGTGCACGCAGCACGTGGTAGTCTCTGTCAGAGGCATGAGGCATGTTGGCTTATCTTGTACTGTCAATCAGACGGCTTTTTGGACTTGGCAAAGCACTCGCCTTACATAATCAAGCAAGTTTATAGTTAATATGTGAAGTAGTTAAGTGTATGTAGGAACTAATCTGGCAGTTATGTATTGAAACACGTTACATAACACCTAATAGTCTCTATGTGAGGGGGATAATAGCTTAAATTCAATGCAATAGTTTGTTCTAAACTCCAAAAGTAAGTAAAAGTGTTTTAAAACACTCATTAGTTTTTTGGGGCCACATTTCTATAGTAAACTGCCTAAATATTTTTAAAAAATGTATGAATTTAAAATTGTATTATATTTAACCTTAAGAATTTGTTACTTCAAAGAGAATATGTGAGCTTCCTTCGTAGTATTTTGACAAGTTTGATGTTCTTTCTTATTCATGTATTACAAATCGTTTTTGTATAGTAGTGGGCTATATTTTCTGCATATCTTATATAAAAATTATTATAAAAATATTGTACCTATTATTTTAGCCTGGTTTTAAATCTTTATTTAATGTTGTTGCCAACACCACAGAGGTGGCAGATTCCACTTTTGTTTGTACTGCAGGCTAAACTAGTCTCAGTCTGTTTAATTTGTTCTTCCTGCTTTATTTTTCATCGTAAAAAATCTGCTCAGGAATACTTATAAATTGTGAGCAGAATTTTTTTTTGTTTTTGGTACTATTGTATTTATAGTTTATCGAGAAATATAAATTCATTATTCATTAAATTGCGTTTCAAGCAAACTGCTTTTCATACTTTAATTCGGTCAAAAAACAACAAGTTAACATAAAATGGTTTGATAAACCATGTTGACATATAATGTATGTCATTGGAATGTTTCACGGAAGAATATCTTAAGTTTCAGAATACCTATTTTCAAAATTAATTGGTATTGTTTTGTTTGATTTTTGAAAGAATTTATGAAGTTCTAAGACGTCATTTTGAGATCTTATGACTAGGTTATTTCGTACGAATTCGAAGTATTGTTTTCACTCGAATTAGTGATAGTTTAAAAGGACAAGTTTCATTTGGAAAGATAAAAGTCGAAATCATAAATGTTTGTAGGATTTGTGATTCTTATCTTTTATGTAGAGGTTTGTTTACGGGAATGGTAAAGTTCAGAGAGTATAGCCTAAGCACTAGGAAATAATTTAATTTATTTTATTTAAATGTTAATTTGGTAAGCTTAACTTTCCAACCAATGTATACTAAATATTCTTCCTACGAAGAAAAATATAATAAAACAGCCATGAAGGGAGATTACGACTATTGCATTCATAAAAGTAAAGACATCAGCCAGGAGTACGTGAGGGCTTGAAGGGTCGACCAATCAATATATCGTTAGCCCTAAGTAGAAAGTAATGGCTTACTTGTATCTTCCTCCCATCTGTGACGTCACAACCATTATCGTTGATAGTTTAACACGTTTTAACAGTTAAATACTTTACTTTTTAAAATATACCACTGTCAAAAAATCAAATTTTCTGTAATTTACTAACTGTCCATCATTTTCTACATCAAATTGTACTGTGTTAAGACTGAAATACTTAGGTGGGAGATCGAAATACTTAGGTGGGAGATCGAAATACTTAGGTGGGAGATCGAAATACTTAGGTGGGAGATCGAAATACTTAGGTGGGAGATCGAAATACTTAGGTGGGAGATCGAAATACTTAGGTGGGAGATCGAAATTGAGAATGTGTGTAAGTTTAACTACAAGATCTTATTAAAGTACTTAAAAATTACGTAAATTTGAAACATATTCTTTTGATTGGTTTTGTGAAATTGGTTTTAATTGTAGTTTATCTACTATTTTATATTAATTTTATAGATTAAGATTAGTAATAATATATTTTTTGGTACATACTTATAATGTCTTCAAAATCAAAAACAATTATATTGTAAATGCTTTATGTTTTACTGCTTTCTTTATTTAAATATTATTTAAATACATATTCGAGATTATGACCATTTTATGTTAGCATATAAAATGTCTTTATCTTTATTTATAAATATACAGGTAAAATTCCATAGGCTGTCTGATCATAGTTTTTCAAAAACTATAAGCAATAATAGACCGTTAAAGCCATAATCCATCCACCAATGCGTTCTAAAAATGATTTTTATAATATTTTCTCTCAAGGAACTAAAATGGGGTATAAAATAAATTACCGATAACGGTCAATTAGAGCCTTTGTCACTGTTTAATATACTAGTGAAATATCCTGGGACATGCCAACTTGACAAAAGAGGTTGGTTTGGAAAAAGTAAATAGTTGCTCCCAAGTGACTGGAGTCTGGGGGAGTCAACATAATTGTTTTGATGTTTCCTTTACTCTTAAGGAAGTATATTACCGAAGACAATAGAGGGATTGTTTATATTCATTCAAAGTAATAGTTGAGGTATTCAACGCCCCGTCCTTTCCCACACATTCACTGTTCCATGCATGACGAAGTCAAGCGGCTCCTTGTAACAAGCAATCATATTAGCTTAACTAATCAGGGGCTTTGTGCTGTCGGCTGCCTCTAAAACAGTTGCTTATGAGGTGATATTAAATTTGAAATGAGGGTTCAGCTTTGAACTGTACTACGGGTCTAAGTAAACCTATAAACCCTTTATTACGCGGTTATTAAAAAGTGAATTGTGTTTAGGTTCAGAATTTAACGAATAGACAGAATTGGTGGAAATGTAATTTATACTGTCTATTGTCTTATATATAGCGTAATATAGCTAATTTATCTTTCCGCTCTCACATTTGTTAAATGGCTTTCAAATGTTTGAAGCATACTGAAGCACATCTACAATCATAAAAAAAACATATGATGTCATATGATATCAAATAAAACTTACTATTGTATAACCTAAGTACAAAATGTACAGATATTAGTGTGATCGATTTGACAATACTACCATCATTAGACCAGAGAGGCACGCAAAGAAAGCTCATTGCTACATAATTATAGGATTTTGATTGTCTCAGTAGCAAATCCAATGTTCCCTAAGTTAAAAGATGTGTACTTAAAATGTTTAAAGGAAAATATTCAAAGATTTCATTTTTGGCTTTACTTAAATAATAAAACCTATGATGTTTGTTACAGTGTTTTAACTTCTAACGATAAATAAAACAACATAACTTTGGTAAGGCAATGAACGCATTAAAGGCTGTATTACTTCGTTGTCAATTGAGTAAGTATATTCTTGATTGAAGCATCATTACGGGTATTACTTACTAAATATCAAGTGGTATGGTTTCCTCATAGCTTAGTATTAGGTCCTAAGTTTTTATTATTTGCAGTTAAATTCAATTAGGTACTTGCCTGGGTACTAGCTTCTCTAGCCAGGTGACCTTATAGGACATCTACAATAAATTTTAACAGGGTGTCAGTTTTAATATCAAACAATATTAAAATTAACTCCCAAAAACATAATTTATACTTTTATAACTTGTTATAATTATGCGTAGATGTTGTAATTCAAGAATTGATAACATAAATTCGTTGTTACATACGAACAGATAACAGTAAATCAAATACAATGAGGTGAATATATTAATCCAACAAACAAACAAAAAAATGGTTTAAAATAAGTATTATTTATACTTTGTTTACGTCAAAAGAAATTACGTTCAGAGAACACAATATTTTCCAGCAAAGTGCTTTCCCTAGAGTTTTATATGTCTATGAATGTTATTTATCAACACTAATAATTGTCACATATTATGTAAATCGCCTCCATTTAAGAGGAACTAGTCCAACAAAATTAAATCTACAATAGAATATATTTAAATATTATTCTATAATAGTTTTTTAATTAGCATAATACGTGTTGGTACATATACAGTACAAGTAAACGTCACACAACACAAATTTATTACAATATAAGCACAAAATGCACAAATATACTACAATACAAGCACAAAATGCACAAATATTATGGTGATCGATTTCGGTGAACCACGCTCACCTTCCTCAGACCAGAGGGATTCAAAAATGATTCTATTCTATAATGGCAATGGAATGATATTCTATAATGGCAATGTTTACTGTAGCCCAATATTCACCGCAGTGATGAGCCTACACTACGTCATTTCAGTAGAAAAAGTAGAAAAAATGTTTATGTAATTTCTGGGTAAACATAATTTATTATTTAATAGTATATTTACTTTAGAAACGAGAAGCTTTATTATTTTATATCAACGGACTAAAATCTTTTTCTCAAGACATTTATTATTTTTATAAATATTTAATAAACAAAGAAAGAATGTAAATTTTGAGTGAACTTACTCAAACAAAATTGTAAAATAATTTAACTATGTTGGAAAATCTATTTTTCTCACAGGTAATGTATTAAATATTACTGAAAAATCAAATGAATGCTCTAATCCAGTAATTTTAGTATTTTTGTTCAATATATATCAACTGCAGTTACTACAATCTCGTGAAGTGTGTGATATACCTGACAAATGATTTACTATTCAAAACAATATCAAAATCGTGTCAAGTCTAAAAGTACGTGTGTGCATCAAGTATTATATGTATATATATTGATCGGCAACGTAGTTGGTGAAAGGTTCTCAGTTCAATTAACAATTTACCACACAATTAACAAATTTTTATGACAATACTCTGGTAGTTTTCAGTTGAACAGGTTAATGACACTTTCTAAGGAATAAACGGTCTTAGTTTGTAACAATGAGTACATTCAATCACCTGCATCACACTCACTCGAAGACCATATTCACCCACACCTTGACACTCAGACACACATTGTTTGTTATGAAGTCATTTAGACTTTATAATTATGTACTGTTTGGCAAGTCTATATAAGTGTCTATATTTGTCTACTTGGGGACTAAGTGAAACCATGTTTTATAAGTTAGTTTCATATCAGTATACTTTCTATATAGACTTTCTTTATATAGACACTTCTTTTAGTTTATATAGACTTCTATATAAACGTGCCACTGAACGTTTATGGGCGGGCGGGTGGGTCAGTGCCACTGTAGGTGTTTGGGCGGGCGGGTGGGTCAGTGCTACTGTACGTGTATGGGCGGGCGGGTGGGTCAGTGCCACTGAAGTGTATGGGTGGGCGGGTGGGTCAGTGCCACTGTACGTGTATGGGCGTGCGGGTGGCAGCTTCATGAGCTCGCCAAGCATTCTGAGGATCCCCTGTTTCTTACAGTGTAAGATACCACTGTACGTATATGGGTGGGCGGGTGGGTCAATACCACTGTACGTGTATGGGTGGGTGGGTCAATACCACTGTATGTGTATGGGTGGGTGGGTGGGTTAATACCACTGTACGTGTATGGGTGGGTACACAACGCGTACTGGAAGTAGCTTATAGTACGCCCTCAATAGGATCATTAGTTGATAACTCTCTACCTGCTCTAGAACTTTATATGGCTTCAAAAAAGCAATAGACATAAAGTACAGTGGTATCGACCCACTCGCCCACCCACACACGCACAGTGGTATCGACCCACCCACCTGCCCACCCACACACGTACAGTGGTATCGACCCACCCGCCCGCTCATACACGTTTAGTGGTATCGACCCACCAACACACCACTCTCGTACAGTGGTATCCAGCCGCCCGCCCACACAAGTTCAGTGGTATCAGTGGTATTTATTTTTCTTCAAAGGACAACCCGCCCACCCATACACGTACAGTGGTAATGACCCAACCGCCCACCCATACACGTACAGTGGTAATGACCCACCCACCCACCCATACACGTACAGTGGTAATGATATTTATTAATAGTTTTGTTTAGTCAGGGAGTTATTTAAAAAATGTTCATAAAAATGCTTCTAAAATATAAAACTATAAAATATAAAATATTTAAAAGCAATATTATAATCATATATCAATTTGGAATAATATTTACTGTCGGCCTCAAATTTGTCATTTCACAAAACTATTACTGTTTTAAGTCTGATTCCTGTAATGTATAACTGTATGTTTCAGTATTGTAACTAGGAATACATTGGTTATTCCTGTTGTTGGGTGTTACTTATCTGTCATGTTACGTTACAGCTTATCTAAAGTGTAGTAGGCTTATTACATTGATGCCACACTGTAAAGGGCTTTTTTCTGTTGTTTAGTATCCATACTTCCTTAAATTAATTATAGTTTTTTAGGATACGAATTATTATTGTAATTACTCTCTGTAGAGTACTGTGATAGTAAATTCCCCATTTTATCCCATAGTAAATATGCATAACGTAATAGAATTTAATTTCCATAAAATACAAAATTTAGAGTTAAAAACAATGTTATATTATCAGATATAAGATTTTGCTATTGTTATGATATCATCTTTAAATTAAAATCTTTATGAAGGTAATTATTTTTAATTGTCATCATATAAATCATTTTAATAATATCTAAGGGTAAAGGATATTGTTAACTTTACCTTATACAATTGTATATTACGTGAAATCAAAACAATTAATTTAAATCAAGATAAAATATTAAAATGATAAAGTGTAGTTAAGAGTAGATACATTACAGTAAATAAATTATTTTGAGATAGTTTCCAAAGGTTAAAATTATCCCCGAACAAAGAATGGTTTGCTGTGCACCTCTATAATGTTAAGGCAAATTGTTCTTTCAAAATCAAGCAGAGACGCCCAGGGCAAACCTTTATAAGACATGAGACGTCTTCTTCCATGGCAGTCATTGTTTCATTTTTTAGTTTCTTTACTATCTCTTGATGTAATTATAATGAAAATGTACGAAGCCAGATCAAATTTATCAGTCTATACTAGCTGGGCCATTGAGTGGAACCGTTTTGATCCCCCCTCATTGGAACTTTTTACAACGGATCGTTAGTAAAAAGTTCCTTACTAACGATCCGTCAATACCTGTAGGTGGGATGTACCTCCCTCATAGGGAGTGAACACTGTTGAAACGCTTCTTAACTGGTGTGAGCAGATGTAACTACTGGAGGTATAGGTGGGTATTTAGAGTAGATAAGTCATGTGAGTGCGGGGAGTCCATTCAAACAATGTATCACATAGTTACAGAGTGCCCCCTGCGCTGTTTGTACGAAGGGATTGGCCAGCATAAGTAGAATCAGTGATGCAGGTCTTAAAGGGATCGATGGATTGGATTTAGCTTCATGACAGAAGATCAGTTGATATCTCAATAATTATTGATATATAATGTCTTTTGGAGTGTTTTCCAAGTATAGAACACAGATTTTATTTAATTATAAATAAATAAATTATAGCTTACTTAAAGCAATACGTTATATATACAGTACTTATATAAATCAGTATAAAAGTATAAATATTTAAGCATACGTAAATTTTACGAATATAATTATCGAAACCCCCTTTTTCTTGAGAATTTATAACGTCCTTGATATTGAAATATTTACCAATTTATAAACCTTAGTCAAGCTATCCACAAATAGATATTGGACTATTTGTGTTTCAGACTCAAAAAACTAATTTTAATAATTAAAACCACTCATTACACAAAATGACAGTTCACTCTAGGTTTAAAAACGCGAGGAAAACATTCGACACCCACTGATAGTCTACTGTTTTGTGTTAATTGATTATACATTTTATAAATATCCAAAAAACAGGGACTTACTGTGAAATATTCACTATATATCTAATTTCTGTGAGATTCAGATTGACTGGTAACATGGCTAGAATAGTTTGGTGCCTACAGTGAACTAAGTTCAGTAAGGCTCGCTTAGTTCCATATTTTGCGATGTTGTATACACTTTGAGCGTTCTAAAGAGGGCCCTAGAAGGTTAGGCTCAGACCAGTGCGTTGGTAGCCCTGCGAGTCCAACTTCAATGAGCCGTTGTTGAATGAGTCGTAAAGCTCCTCACTCCCTAGAACGTGTCACAATGGACAAGTAGGGCCTTGGCCGGCGTGTGTGTCGGGACACTAGTCCTCAGACTGACAGATTAATACATCTGAGGACCTTTGTGTGCGCTTCACCCAGCATGGGTTTGGCAGTAGCAAACTATTGTCCGCAGCTGAGGGGCGGGTCTCAAGTGCCTTTGCTTGCTCTACCTGACCCAAGCGAAAAAAAGACGTCACGTCCATGTGCAGTCTCCTTAGCCTAAGGAATGTTGGCTAGTATAAAATACTGGCTGAGCTAGTGTGACAATGTGCTTATTATGTAGATAAAAAGTATTATTGTGTAGACAAAGTAGCAATTAGTTTTCAAAAATATGTACATAGATTAATGAGATTCTTTATTCATTAAGTAAACTAAAATACAACTATATGCAAGTACAGCGTTGATTGGTTAGGTCTCCATAATTTAACCCAATGTAAATCAACGACTTTGCAGCCGGTTCGTTGGATCAACGGAGGTAAAATTATATGGAATTTCAACGGGAATGTAACTCCAGTTTATACCCATAGTTAGAATGGTTTTGAATCACCCACTAAATCATACCTGTCAGTGGTATTTACGCACCCGTATATATACAAGGGTAATGAGTAGTTCTGACTCACTTTCTCACGTAATTTGTCCACCCACCCATACATGTACAGTGGTATTGACCCAGCCACCTACCCATACATGTACAGTGGTATTGACCCAGCCACCCACCCATACGCATACAGGGATATTACCCAGCCACCCATCCATACGCATACAGGGGTATTATCCAGCCACCTACCCATACACGTACAATGGTATTGACCCAGCCACCCACCCGTACACGTACAGTGGTATTGACCCAGCCACCCACCAATACATGTACAGTGGTATTGACCCATTCACCCACCCGTACACGTACAGTGGTATTGACCCAGCCACCCACCCATACATGTACAGTGGTATTGACCCAGCCACCCACCCGTACACGTACAGTGGTATTGACCCAGCCACCCACCCGTACACGTACAGTGGTATTGACCCAGCCACCCATCCATACACGTACAGTGGTATTGACCCAGCCACCCACCAATACACGTACAGTGGTATTGACCCAGCCACCCACCCGTACACGTACAGTGGTATTGACCCAGCCACCTACCCATACATGTACAGTGGTATTGACCCAGCCACCCACCTATACGCATACAGGGGTATTACCCAGCCACCCATCCATACGCATACAGGGGTATTACCCAGCCACCTACCCATATACTTACAGTGGTATTGACCCAGTCACCTACCTATACACGTACAGTGGTATTGACCCAGCCACCCACCCGTACACGTACAGTGGTATTGACCCAGCCACCCATCCATACACGTACAGTGGTATTGACCCAGCCACCCACCAATACACGTACAGTGGTATTGACCCAGCCACCCACCCGTACACGTACAGTGGTATTGACCCAGCCACCTACCCATACATGTACAGTGGTATTGACCCAGCCACCCACCTATACGCATACAGGGGTATTACCCAGCCACCCATCCATACGCATACAGGGGTATTACCCAGCCACCTACCCATATACTTACAGTGGTATTGACCCAGTCACCTACCTATACACGTACAGTGGTATTGACCCAGCCACCCACCCGTACACGTACAGTGGTATTGACCCAGCCACCCACCAATACATGTACAGTGGTATTGACCCAGCCACCCACCCGTACACGTACAGTGGTATTGACCCAGCCACCCACCCGTACACGTACAGTGGTATTGACCCAGCCACCCATCCATACACGTACAGTGGTATTGACCCAGCCACCCACCTATACGCATACAGGGGTATTACCCAGCCACCCACCCGTACACGTACAGTGGTATTGACCCAGCCACCCACCAATACACGTACAGTGGTATTGACCCAGCCACCCACCCGTACACGTACAGTGGTATTGACCCAGCCACCTACCCATACATGTACAGCGGTATTGACCCAGCCACCTACCCATACACGTACAGTGGTATTGACCCAGCCACCCACCTATACGCATACAGGGGTATTACCCAGCCACCCATCCATACACATACATGGTGGTATTGACCCAGCCACCTACCCATACACGTACAGTGATATTGACCCAGCCATCTATCCCTAAATGTACAGTGGTATTGACAGCCTCCTATCCATACATGTACAGTGGTATTGACCCAGCCACCCACCAATACACGTACAGTGGTATTGACCCAGCCACCTACCCAATACACGTACAGGGGTATGGACCCAGCCACCCACCTATACGCATACAGGAGTATTACCCAGCCACCCATCCGTACACGTACAGTGGTATTGACCCAGCCACCTACCCAATACACGTACAGGGGTATTGACCCAGCCACCCACCTATACGCATACAGGGGTATTACCCAGCCACCCATCCGTACACGTACAGTGGTATTGACCCAGCCACCTACCCATACATGTACAGTGATATTGACCCAGCCACCCACCAATACACGTACAGTGGTATTGACCCAGCCACCTACCCAATACACGTACAGGGGTATGGACCCAGCCACCCACCCATACGCATACAGGGGTATTACCCAGCCACCCATCCATACACGTACAGTGGTATTGACCCGGCCACCCACCAATACACGTACAGTGGTATTGACCCAGCCACCCACCCATACACGTACAGTGGTATTGACCCAGCCACCCACCCATAGACGTACAGTCGTATTGACCCAGCCAATCAATCATAACTGTCCAGTGGTATTTATCTTATCCATTAAATATATGACTGATATATAATTGTATTGTATTTTAAAGGGAAATATTTAAGGAATCCAACAAATGTTTAGATTTACATAATGTAGTCTTATTTAAACTAAAAGAAAAAAAATATACTAATGTAATTAATGTTTCAGATTGCGTTGTGAAACAGCATGATTGATTAACATGGTAAGTAATGAATATTTCATTCATTTTTTCTTTAAGAAAATAACAAATGCCTGTTTGTTACATATAAATAAATACTTAACACTTTTATAATAAAATAATACGGAAGGAATAATAATAGTTTTAAAAGAATACTCTTTATCAGCTTAAACAACTGTTGAATTGAAACAATGCTTGAAATAACTTTAGCAAACATAGTATACAGGGTGTAAGTGGAGAACGTTATGGAGTAGAAAACATGATGACAGTCAGTGGCCCGACAACCTCAGGGGTGCAGCCAATACAGGTGTGGTTTTGGGACAAATGGTAGTTATGAATGGTTCATCCAGAGCCTACCACACATTCTCACAGCGAGGACACCGTCATTTACATCCAAGTCTAGTTCAAGCACTACGTGTGGACATGTAGAATGATCTAGTTGGTCCAAATACAAAATAATTCTAACAAGTCCAGTTCCCTTCGCCTTTCATTGAACAATCCAAGATAATCATGGAGTGGGCTGCCTCTCCTCGTCACCATTACCATTCATATTTACCCAGCTGTTTACCGATGCTTTGATATGGGACAAAAAATAAACAGTAATTGTTAGGTTTTTGGTATATTGAAATTATCGATTTTGATAAGCAATACTTAGCCTAATTGAAAAGTTTTCATTTAATTTGATTTAATTTTACATGACATCATTAATTTAATAAATAAAATTAATAAATTAAAATCCCATTGAAATTTTAAAACGATTTATTTGTAATTTATATTTATTTTATATCTCAGAGAAAATAATTGCATAGATTTGAAGCTTATATTGTGGAATAATGAGCAATAAAAATAGGACATAATTTGGCAAAAATCAATTGTTATTGACGCGTCTAATGGTTCCTTAATGTAAGTTGTTTTATTTAAAAAATATATTTTCAATGGTTATTGTTGCCAGAATATCAACAGTCACATTTCCAATAGATCCAAGCTTTCTGCTAATATACTACTAACCGTCGTGCTAATATCTTAATATACTTATATCCAATCAGTTTGAACAAGTGTATTTAACTGCGATTTATTAATTGCACACTTTGGGTAGAGAATAAGTACCTGTGCTGGAAATAGTAGTAAACATAATTCTGTATTATAGAAAAATCATCTTAAAGCTATTGTGCGTTTTAAGACATATTTATATAGTGTGTTTATATTTGTATTAAAAACAGTATTGCATAGATCTCATCACGTATCATGTCCAATTACATACATTTTCACATTATATTTTCTCTACATCGATGATTTATACTAAAAATTTAATATTTTATCATTACATAGAAAAGGTGAGTATGAGATTTTATACATTTCACCATACTAGAGTGAGTGTTCCAAAATATAATATTTATCAACAAAATAAATAACGTAAAACAAATATACAGGGTGTCCCTGAATTCTGAGGTTCTTTTTAGGTATTGATTGTGGGTGAAAAACAAGACATAATATCATATTTAAAAACTCAAAATCACCACCGGTACCCGTACAGCCACCATTTTGAATTTTTTACTAATCATTTTTTATATAGTTTAGTTACTATTTAACTTATAGAGTTCAAAGTTTGTATACACTTTAATAAAAAAAATATGAAAAACCATTTTTAATTATTTTCAAAATGGCGACTCTTTCAAGTTTTTGTTCCTTACTAACTTTTTAATGGTAATAAATACAAAAAAGTCACAAGACTACCTTTTTTTGCAAGCTAATTTTGCAAATAAAAGTTTAATTAAATCGGATGACAAACAATCAATGTTTTAGTATTTTTGTATTTAATCATTTACGCGTCAATGAGTCCAGCCATTGTGCCACTCTGCGCGGGTCAACCACAACAATACATCAGTGATCTATTTTAATTACTTTCAGCCAAAACTTTACAATAAAGTGATTTGTGACATATCATTGTAATGAAAAAGCCCCTAGAAGGCAACGGGAAAACACTTTCAGATGATTTTCGTTGTTATTAAATTAAAAATTAATTTTAACCTTAAGTAGTGCCCTACAAACTAAAATAGTTGATAGTTTAAACTAAAAAAAAAACTAAAAGTGTCTATAGGTTAAATAGTTTTAAAAATAAAAAAAAAATTAAAAACACAAAGTGGTTGATGGGTACCGGAGTTGGTTTGGAATTTTTAAATATGATATTACGTATTGTTTTTCACCCACAATCAATACCTAAAAAGATCCTCAGAGAGTTCAGCGACACCCTGTATAATAACGTTTTTATAAACATGTATCTCATCAGAACATTTTGTATTTTCTCAAATTATAGGCACTCTCATAATTTAATGCTCATAGCTTTATAAAATTTACTTCCTACTGCATGCATTCTGTAATTATAATTTAACTTTAACAAACATTTGTTTATACAGTATAAGCATCTATGTACCCACCCACCCCACATCCAATTAATATAATTGGATACAAGGTCTTATGACATCCATTGGCCAAAACGAATTATTTCGTTATTTATAAATTAATTAAATGTAAAATTCATAGATACACTACACATTTGTTGTTTTGAAGTTATTTGTTGGCACTGGTTTGTAATGATTGATAAACTTTGGATATTTCCAATGCTTGTGTTTCAAGAAACAAGCACAAAGTTTTGTCAGGTATCAAAACTCGTCGCCATAAGGTGGTACTTATTATCTTAGTCTACATTTATAACCAGTTTTTTTATCATTTTTCTTTTTTTCCTCAACCCATGATCATTTAAGAAAATCTTACAAAATATATACTGACAGACTATACAGTTTGACTGTTATGAAAATCATGTCTTCTTACAAAATTATCACACTTAACATAATTATTACAAAATATGAAACAACATGAAATACATAATATGAACAGTTTTAACAATACACAGAGCAGGAATTTAAATGGAAAAATTTTTAACTTGTCCAAACATCATTGAAACCCCACCAGGCCGGGGACTGGATACAAGAAAAAACCACGAAACGTTGTTTTTTTCCATAAAATCCTTATAGCATTGGAAATATACAATAATTTTCTAACAATCACAATACATTTACAGAAGAAAAGTTATTTATGCTGACGCATTGTCTCTTAAAAGTATATAGTTTGTCATAATGAGCCATCTAAAAAGTAAAATGTTGTTAAATTATAACAGTAACTGATTAGGTAAGGCCGAACCCAAGTACAAGATGGTGATAATAGTGATGAGACTATCTCAGATTATTGGCTGTGCTATATTTTATAATCATCTGTACTATCTATCCAAAACGTTATACATGACATATTAAATGCTGGTTTTACTTGACTGAGTGTTTTCCCTGATATAATATAAAGTATAAATTTATTAAATGTAATTGAACTTTAATAAATTTAATTACGATTTATCATCCTACTATAACAATAATACATTATTGTGTAATTGATTTACTTACATCGTAGTTTTCATCCATTTACTATAGGATATGAAAAAGTGTTCTGTATTTTTGTGTATATTGAAAACCAACAATCAAACCAAAGTTACCTGATGGTTTACGTTCAAGTTTAGCTGAATCGTAAACAAATTGCAAATAATGTTTGCTGTTAAAGTCTTTGTTATTATTTATACTCAGTTGGAAAATATATTGGTTTAGTTAAATATGTATACTCAATGTATACGCACAGTGGAAATCCGCGTCATACCTGTGTTCCAATCCAGGGAATTAGATTTTCCGCCTGAACGTGTTCTCTTTGTTCGCCTTCGTATGGAACCGGAACGCTTCACGTAGCTTTGAGGACTTTGTATTGTAATTTATCAGCAGTAAAATATCATACAAACTGTTTGATGTTTAAAATAATACCAAATCAAATGACTTTATCAATAGAGTAAGGTATAAGTTGGATGTAAACATTTTTATCCTTTATGTGAGTTCTTTTTTTCTATAACCTATCTGTTATTTATTTTTAAATACTGTATATACACCATGATATTAAATTATTATTTTAAACGTTGAAAAATGAAAATATTAGTTAGTTTAAGAAGTAATAGAAATTTATTATATTCTTAGTTGTAATCTTCGTTTAGGTGGTAAACATAAATATATTATACTTACCAGTTTTGTAAAAATAGTTCCTATAACTATTGTCTTAAACCATATATATGCGGACATATATAATTTATTACAGAGAATATGGAAAATAATATTATTACCATTTACATGGTTTTGAATTATTTTTAAAAACAGCTTAGGTGACTATTTTAATTAAGAAAGGTGATTGAAAACATTTTAGGTGTGAGGTAAAATATCTTAGATAAATAATATTGGGTACATGCAACGTTTTGTTTGTACAGAGCCATACAAAATGTCAATTTTTTCATATAAGATACTAAAATACTTCAAATCATATCACGTATTTTAAAAGTAATGTCGTTTGGTTAGAGTAAATCGTAATTTTTGCTTCAGAATAATGTGGTTTTTCACTATGAATCTATTAATTTAACTTTTATAAATCGAGAAGTATTTGTTATTTTTTTTATGTAGACGATGTAAGAACTTATTCTTAAAACAAAGCCTAATTAACTTCACTTTTAATTAGAAAGAAATTGCTCAAGCCTTATGTATAGCATAAAAAAGTACTAAATACATAATAACGAAATAATAAGTTCTCCTTTGGTTTAATGAAGATGATATATTCAGGAATTATTGGAGATAAAGGCTATAAGTATGAGCAAAGTAATGACAGAATATTGTTGAAACATTACTTATCTTAAGTCAGACAGCACGTGACGTATGTTTTTATCGAGCTATATTTCTTGAAAAAAATATCACTGCAACTCTTTTCAGCACTGTCCCATTTTATTTTTAATGTTGTTGATCAATTAATTAACTTAAAAATAGTTTGTAATTCACTACTACTTTAGGATCACTATTCATAATAACATTTAGTCTTACTTCATCATAATAATCAATATTATTACATTAAAATTAACAATAATTGTATCTTTAACTTAACTAGTTATTTACATAACTCGTCATGTCAATGTAGTCATTAACACTGCGAGATCGTTTATAGGTTTAATAGTTGAATATTTCTGTGATTTACTCTACGTACGTTGAACACTGGATTGAGTAATAAAGGTATCCATTCTATTCTTTATAGGTGTTTGGTAGGGTTTGCTTGTTCTTTTTATTGTTTTTCGATAAAGTCCTTTATTTCGAAAGCTGTACCAACGAGTTCCGAATAAATAATATTATCACTTATCTTTTATTTCATTAAAACACCAAGATAGTAACCAATAAATTCCTCCGTATGTCTACGTTTGTTAATCAATATTTAAATTTGGAATTAAATTATAATAGCTATAAGGTTTTTAGTTTATGTACAAAATCTGCTGACTCACTATGCACAAAACATTGTTGATGGATCAAGAAGAAGACGTTTATGGTTAGCGCTATTGTTCCTGCTTTCTGATAAATGCTGTTATATAATTAGGAATTATTTTCCTAATATAAAACGTTTATTGTTTATTTATTTTAATTTTCATCTAGCGCAAACTCTCAATATATCAACAAACAACAATTAAGAATAACTGTTCTAAGATAAACTGATCTAGTGTAGACTTTGGTACTAAATTTTCGACACATCCCTAAATAGTACTTTAATGTGCGTTATTCTACATTTGAGACACATTCATTTAAATAAAATCAGATTAATTACCACCAAACAACACCAAATACTTATTGTAGAGCCATCAACATTGAATGATCTCCATTGTTTGTATTTAAGATGATCGAGGACAGAACCTATCTTCTAAAGTGCCTTGGGTTCAGAACTACCCAAATGTTACAGTTTTTTGTACACTTTATTACTATTAAGTCAATAAAAATCAACTTACCCTTTACTATTTTATATCAAATAGAGGTTTAGTATTCATAGTAACTCATAGTTTAGTTTTATTTTCTTGATCACAGCTCAACGAATCGTAGTACGGGGTATTATCTAGTATTGATTTTGTTGAGAAGGTAAAGTTATCGTTTTTGCAGCCTTTATCAACATTTATCTACAGTAAATTACTTCATAAATCGTTATCAGAATGAAAAACATGATAACAATCGGTTTCATAATAAAATCAAGCATTTGGTTTTATACATTTTATCTTTATATCTGTCAATATTGAACGTTGCATGAATAATAAATATGGAATAGCAAAGATCATTACATAAAAATTGATTTAAACTAATTGATATTGCAGTATTAAATATACCAAATCAAATGTTTTGTGTTTGCTTACTCTAAGAAATAGGCAATGTAACCATATAATTTTACAGTTTTTATTATTCTATTTATTTTTTTTACTTAAAAAATACAATCTCACTTTTAAAGTGTTTATACTTGTACTATTGGATTTATTATTGTTTTGGCCTCTAGCTTTATTACAATTGAAAGCAATACTATACATTCCTGAGATAATATTTTTTATAAAAATACTAACGCTTTATCTCAATATTGTTAGCACTGGTGCTGTAATTAAAAAAGATATTGGTGTGGAGGAAAATTACGAGGAAAATGAAAAATATTTCAAACATTTTTGCGTTTGTTAATTTTCCCTTCAGGCAATTCATTTAAGTTCTTTTGAACGCACAGAAAAATTAAATTGATAGATTTAGTAGACTAAACAATTCCTGTGCTTGGTTCTTGAATTAAATAACTAAAAAAGAATACATATTCCTACAAAATAAGTCAAATTTATCAGGAACAAAAACACATTCTACAAAGTAAGAAAGTAACAACAAAATTACTGTGTTATTAATTCTTAATGAAATAAAGTAAACTTGCAAAAACAAAAGTGAAAAATTAATCAATATCTGATGCAATAAAAAGATAATATTCATTTATTTACACTTATAATTTGTAAACGTATGAAAAATATAGATAATAGTAAATAAACTATAGGTAAACATATAATATGGCAAGGTAATTTTGAATATTACTAGACATAACTAACAAGGGTATTATATGAGAAACGTCATGTTATATCCTGCCTACCCTTTTCCTCCGTGTCACAATTGAGTTGGGTCAAACGGCTGATATCCAGTTGCACCGGCGGTCAAAGGAATTTCCACGGGTCAAAACATTCCTCCGTCCGAAAAGTGTCCAGATGCACCGGTGGTCAAAATCTACCCACCTCACTTATCCCCGCTGCAAATTCCTTCGACCGCCGGAGCCGGTGCAATTGGAAGGCCCCTTCCTTCCCCACCCCACTACATTTCTTCAAACATAGTTTATAAGTGTTTAACAATTTCGCAATGGAATATTCTATCAAACACTTGCCGATGTTTCGTGGCACATACTAATGGTAGACCATAGCAGGTTCTAACTAATAAATATGGTAACTATGTATTTAATGTTTAATTTTGTGTTTATCCGTGGCAACACTAACATCTAACCTAACCTAACCTAACCTAACCTAACCTAACCTAACATAACCTAACCTAACCTAACCTAACCTAACCTAACCTAACCGACTCATGACTCATGTCATAACAAAGGGTGTGGAATTTGGCACGGTCAGCTTGGGGTTACTGTACTAGGAATCCGGCCTGGTTGGACTTTCCCGGCTCATGTAATAAACAAGGGCCTCTGGTGCAATTGGAACACCCCCCAAAAGGGGCTCCGGTGCATCTGGACACATCAGTTTGGGGCCGATCCCTGACCCCGGTGCAATTGGAAATCTCCCGGGTCAAACAACTCGGTTGGTGCTGTGAGTGACCACTCACTAGAGAACCAACATCTGTCAAACATAACTATGAATTTAGTTCCGTTCCTGCAAGAACCAGTTCTGACCACCTGTTTGTAGTTATATTTGTAGTTGTGAACTATCAAATTTACATACATTCTACAATAATCTGTTATCAATAAGATCTCCTCTCTTTAAAAATTAGATGGAAGTTAAGTATTAAAGAATCTAATCTAATATCAAGCATGTACGTTATCGTTTGTTGAGCAAACTATAAAAGCTAGTTTATTATAATATTATAATAAAAGAATACAATGTCTTTTTTAATTGTTTATTACTTTGTAGGGATAAGTTGAGTGATCATAGTTGTTCTCTCGTCTCCCTCTACTTTATGACGTACTTTTGGCTTATCTAATTCATCACTTGCGATCTCAACCATGTATACTATCACAATTATCGTACTTATCCTGTTATGTATCCCTGTCCATAAAAGTACAGTGGAGCAACCCACCCATCAATAAAAGTACAGTAGTACTGTATTGATAGTATCTTGTGTTTACGTCGTTATTTTTTGTGTTAATTTTCATTAATTTTATTCGGGAGAGACGGTCTGAGCAGTTTTAGGCTTCAAGACTTTGGATTTTGGATTTATAAAAAGAACAGGTTCGAAATATGGCTTGACAGGACATATTAATAAGTGATATTAATCTTGTACGAAACTGGTTCCCCCCTCACTTTGTCTGTATAAGTTTCGCAGAGACGCATGGTCTATGGGAAATGAACAAAGTATAATTAAAAAGAAAATATGACTCTCCTTATATACAATATTAGCCTACATTAAACATTAGTAAGCATAATGCTTTAATACACGACATGATTGCTCCGAATTAACAGATCCAAACAAAAAAATGTTTATGTTTAAATATTTATAGTTATTTCAACGGCATCCGCCATGCACATCAGATTTACAAATGGAAATGCATTACAGTCCAAGAATATTTATAAATTAAGGACAGTGGAAGATGGTTGAAAACAAGAGAATCGATTCATGCTCGGTCAATTCAATGATCAGAAGACATTAGCTACAATATAAGGCTATACAAAATTTGGCTTAAGATGAACACATGCAATGAAATGCATTGAGTTGCAACTATAGATTCAGAACGTAATATACAAGCCTATGTAAAAATTCCATGCTTTATTTAAATATTCCTGTTTTGGATCACGTCATACATTACTTAAATACAAAATAAATCACTATTATTACAACAACGAAACAAGATTAAAAACAGTATGACGTTAACATAAGAGTTATATAAATATAAAGAATAATGCGATATAAATATATAAGTGATAAATGACTAACAGAGTTTCCCTAACAAAAGCACAACAAAATGTCCAAGAATATATTTGTGAAACGCGGTATTAGTTACCGTAATAACACTCTGCCTACTTGAACACAATTTCAATTTGAATATTATTGTACATGGTACTTCCAAGTAAAATTTCCTTCGTAAAACATTTTTCATCCACACATAAATATTAAATTGTAGGGTGTTTTAAAACATAAAGTAGCAAATAATTCCTTTTACAGTATAAATATATTTCATATTATTGTATCCATTTTTTTATATTATTTTAAAATTTGGGTTTCAGTGCCTAATAAAATAAATCACATTTTTTATTTCCTGCATGTATCTTGTTACTATCCGAGTGATTGCCAAATGGAATACTTACTGTTTTGTGTCTTGTTTTTAAGACTAACTATTGACTGACGTTTAACTGTATTGGTTTCTAATATATAATATTGTGTTAGGTCATTTAAATCATCATTCTCTCTAGACGCCTCTGACATTTTTATAGTCTACATTAATATAGGCTAGTCTTTGTGGATCTAAAAAATGTTTCGTATAACAATTTAGAACATAACATAAATATAACTGAATGTAAATTTAATAAGTGAAAGTTCACATACACCAATTATAACTACCTTATAAACTTTCATAAATAAAAATACCAATTCACGATAATAATTAAAATCCATAGATTGCAATAACAAAATTCATTTCAATTAAAAAAAGTACATTTTATTCTCATGGCTGGCCGTACAGCCTTACATCTAAAAAGAACAAAACTAATTTTTTTTTATTTAAAAAAATGATTTTGAATTAAAAATAAAAAGTTGCATACAACCAAAGATGAACATCTTGAGAAGTCTATTCAAAAGACATCATAAACTAACATAGATTTACAGCCCTTCTTCCACTTATAAACTATTATGACGTTAACATTAACAATTGGTCGGTAGCGTAGTTGGTTCAATCCCAGCTTCATGTGCTAATACATACATTTTGAGAAGGATCAGCTGATAACCACCGGCTGTTCATTTGTCATTGGGCTAATAATTAATGACACTTTCTAAGGAATAGTCGGCCTTAGTTTGTAACAATGACTACATTCGCTCATCAACACTCATCACACTCATTGGAAATCCATATTCGCCCATATCTTGACGATCGGTGTCTTAGGAATAAATAAAAAAAAAAAAAAAAAAAAAATAAAAAAAACAATTATAGCCAGAGCTGGATCTTTTCAGAATAACTTTTTTCAAGGCTAAATTTAACGTTCATATCCAGAGCTCAAGCTGTTTTGTAATAACAATGTTTTGAAAGCCTCTCATAATTCACAATATTGCCTCATCTCTCCTACATGTTATCCCAGGAAATACACAACAATCTACTTATTTATCGCTCTATTGAACATATACTAAGCAATATATTATGAATATTTACTTTTGGATTTTATTAAGATTCTTAGATGAGTTTTAAACTTACTGATCTCAGTTATAATGACATAAATCACAACAACTTTTATTAAATAAACATTGTTTTTAGCTCAAAGATGGTAGTCAGGTATATAATGTAAGCTTAGTTAGAAATATGATAGAATTTAATTAAACTTAATTATAATATATTGTAGCTTTATAAGTTGAAATCCAATACAGTTTTACCATTGTACGTATGAGAGTGGGTGGGAGGAGTGTTATCATTCTACGCGAATGGGTTATGTGAGGGGTTTTGCCACTGTTCGTATATGGATGGGTGGGAGGGCCTTTGCCACTGTACGTGTATGGATAGGTGGGAGTGCTTTTTCCACTGTACGTGTATGGGTAGGTAGGGGTTTACCAGTATACGTAAATTATTTTACCAATTTACATGCATGTGTGGGTGGAAAGGCTTTTAAAACTAACTAAACTTCTTTGATCAAGTTCGGCTATATCACGAAGCTATTTTATAGTATTTATCTAAGTTATCTACCAAAGAAAACCTAAAATATTAACCCCATTAATCATGGAGTCATACCTTATTACAATATAATATATTTCTGCCCTCAATTTCTGAAATGCTTAATTAATTCCCACATATTATTAATTATTACAATATTAATGTTAAAAACGCAGCGCAGCAAAATAAAAAAAAAACATTACCCCTCATGTTGCCTAAACTTTTGACACTCTGTGCTGTTGTCTCATTTTTAACATCTGGGAAGGAAAGTAAAACACCCCCGGGAGTAAGATAAACAAGAAATGGTAGTTTAGTGTGAATTCGGGTGAAGTTTGGTCAATTATATAACGTTATCGAAATTGTATAATAGTTTAATTTTCCTTAAGTTTTTTTGCAATCCATGTTTATGTTTTCCAGGTTTTCCTGAAAATTTTACTATTAACCCCTCTTTCCTTGTTGCTAAATAATCCTTTTATTAAAAACAACAAATAAGAAGAAATACTTTGAAGAGATGTATTACTCAATTTAAACAAATCATCCCATTGCATAATTATCGAAGCAGTATCTGCAAGAAATATAGTAGTATCAACAAAATAAATAAGGCAGTGTGGCGTGCTTATTGTGTAGCAATATTTGGGTGGAAACGGGATGAATATTAAATTATACGAGAAGAACTCGTACATTCATCATGATGACGGTGCCTTTACGTCATCATGATGAATATGTCTCACAGCTCTTAGGGATTGTCTGTACAAATTCACTTAAAATAAATACGTTTTTATTAAAAAACTTGTTTGTGCCATTTCTTTAACAATTTAAACGTATATTGTCCCATTATACATGTAATTTAAAAGAAGATTACTCTAGAGTACATTTAAAAATAAATATTTATAATTATATCCCAAACAACAATAAATTCTTATAATTGTTGACACAATAATACATTACAAAATATCTACTACTTTTGTTGGTGTGTTTCTTGCTTTCTTTAATATTATGAAATCATTTTTGTCTTCTGGATTGTATTTCTGTCTTATTTAACACTATACCTTCCTTCATTTTCATGGATCTTCGTTGTATCTCTGCTTCCAAAACTACCCTTACTTTTCTACTTCTTTTGTCTATTTTGGCCATGAATAATATGTTGGTTGTATTTTTGTCTGTGAAAATATTATTTTTATCATGTACAATCATATAATGTTACAATTAGAAGTCAGTTTTACTAATAATAAGTATAATTCATTGTAATATATTCGTAAAATAGGAAAAAAATGGTTAAAATATTTTTATAATTTACATGAACCACAAAACACATGTTATCAAATGTTACATACCTATATTAAATTATTTATACTATATTCTTATAGTACTGTTTCTGTTTGTACAAAAAATACAGAGGTATATGTGATGCAAATTGTACATTAATCAACATTAAAGTCTTAAATTGTATTATTGGACTTTGCGGAGCACCAAATTTTTTATCTTAAGGATCCTAAAACACCACATATTGATAACATTTTGTTCATTTTAGAAATCGTGCATAACAAATGTACACAGACACTCTTTAAATTACAATTCAATTAGAACTAGAACAGCTGGTAGTTTAAATTTAATGGCCTCAGCAGCAATACATCTACTTTAAATCACTGGTGGATGTCAACGTAATTTGCATCTAGTTACATAGTCAGCGATCGTGGTTCAATGGGCAGATGGGATGTTCAATGGTTACCCCTCACATTGTTTACATGTCAAGTTTATTTTACGGTCAAATATTTGACTTACATAAGTCTAGAATAAAGAATTACTTTTTGTCAGTAATCAGTAATTAACTCATTATGTTAAAGTAATAAAGACAATGAATTAGCTTGTAATAATTATTAATTATGAAGAACCTGACTGTAGAGATGTAGGTGAATATGAACATGAATTACGGGATCGTGTAGTTTAACTAAGGTAGTAACTGTTACTAGGCCTACTGTAACTTAAAAATCGCCATTCATTAGTAGAAAGACCAGTGCAACTAAGATACATATAGCTTTACGTGGAATCAAAACCACGTCTAGTTGGTTTGACGTTCATCCAACTCACAAGCCTGATACCCTGTTATATTACATACACAACATACGAATTGAACATTGACATCAAAACCTGTCTAGCTGTGAAAATTATTGAGTGAATGCCACATACACAACATACAAATCCAACATTGACATCCCAACCTCTCTATCTGTGGAAATTATTGAGAGAATGCCGTTTATTTATTAATAGAATCAATCATAGACACTACAGTGTCCACCTACAATTTCACCTACAATCTCCACAACCACTTTCCTCAAGTATCTGTGTACAACACTGTGCCCTAGTTCCAACAATCATCTAAACTGTGGTGTCTGATGTAGCTATAATACTTCTGGTTATATTCCCAGTATTAGGGTTATTTACATACATTTTTTTCAAATGTATACCATATTCATATACACATAATTAACTTTTAATCAACCATTAAGTTAAATTAATATGTTAATATCAACATCTCTTGTTAAATACAAGTTTAAATCTGACTGTGGCAAGACTAAACGATATTACTGACCTATTTGTATTTTAATCAAATAAATAATCTAATGTATGAAATTTACAGCTATATTAAATTAAATGTTTAATTGACATAATCGGTATTGGAGTTTCTATTATTTGAATAGTTTACAGAGGTTGATAAAACAAACAACAGTATTTACAATAGTTCAAATGAAATTTAAATAAGTAACCAAGTGGATTATTAAAAAAATCGAAGATAAGCACATACACATACAGTGGTATTTACCCACCTACCTATCCATACACATACAGTGGTATTTACCCACCTACCTATCCATACACATACAGTGGTATTTACCCACCTACCTATCCATACACATACAGTGGTATTTACCCACCTACCTATCCATACACATACAGTGGTATTTACCCACCTACCCATCCATACACATACAGTAGTATTTACCCACCTGCCCATCCATACACATACAATGGTATTTACCCACCTACCCATCCATACACATACAGTGGTATTTACCCACCTACCCATCCATACACATACAGTGGTATTTACCCACATACCCATCCATACACATACAGTGGTATTTACCCACATACCCATCCATACACATACAGTGGTATTTACTCACATACCCATCCATACACATACAGTGGTATTTACCCACATACACATCCATACACATACAGTGGTATTTACTCACATACCCATCCATACACATACAGTGGTATTTACCCACCTACCCATCCATACACATACAATGGTATTTACCCACCTACCCATCCATACACATACAGTGGTATTTACCCACATACCCATCCATACACATACAGTGGTATTTACCCACATACCCATCCATACACATACACTGATATTTACCCACATACCCATCCATACACATACAGTGGTATTTACCCACATACCCATCCATACACATAAAGTGGTATTTACCCACCTACCCATCCATACACCATCCATACACATACAGTGGTATTAGTATCAAAATTTTAGTATCAGATAGTTCCAACAGAGATGTTATTTTTATTTTTGTAATGAATAATAAGAAGTTAGATGTGTGGGTGCTACACATGCGGTGGTATTACCCGCCCGCCCACCCATAAACGCATTGGTATTGACCCACCCACACACCCACCCATATACGTACATTGGTATTGACCCACCCACCCACCCATACACGTACAATGGAATTGAAGACTGGCGTGCCACCTCCCTATGTCTGAATAGCTTCCCCTCACAGACCAATGTAGTCTATGAAGAATAAACAGAGTAAATCAAGTGTCTGGAGGGTTCCGACGTTATCGCAAGATAACGGCATCGAGCAACATCGAGTGTGGCTGTCCCTTTGATAGGTGAACGTCTGAAAGATCCCGTCCTTGCACGCTGCCCTCCTGCCCTGACACTGGTGATGGTTTAAGCACAGAATATAGACAGATATCTGTCTATATTCTGTGGCTTAAGTCACCCTTAAGCTATTACTCCCTAGGTTAAGTTTACGAAAGGGCTTCAAAGCTCTCTTCACCTGGTAAAATAGAATATCCTTTAAATTTAACCTTTTTTAACTTTAAAGCTAAAAGGCAGATAGGTGTTATATTAAATCAATACTTTTGGTTACCATTCATTGGATTTTTATATCAGAATATGATTGTATCTTTTTCATTAATTTTTTTTAATAGAACAACTAAACAATATATATTACAATTCAGTGAAATATTGGATTAAAAATTTACTTCAGTGCGCGACCAGCTTTGACTGTAGATAATGTTAATAACAGGCAATTTCCTTTTGTTTTCAATAACGGATTTGGTATAATTTTCATAAATTTTGTTAAAAATGCATACATTATGTATAATGTTTGTCAATCCGTCAAGTTATAATATCAGTAACGCAATAATGCAAAATCTGACATACTAAAACCATTTTAATGATGCCATACAAATCTTGAAAGTAATAATCGATTCATGTAACTAAATGTGTGAGTGTAACAGTAAATATATGTCGGTAGTTAAATATAAATTACTTACTTGCCTTCCTCACCCTCCACCCTCTCTCTACTAAAGGCGACAGGTGCACAATTGCTGAACGGTTTATTTATTGACCATAAATTCAATAATTAAAGCAAGTGGGACTTTTACAATTGGTTCAAATTTCATTTGATTTATTGATTCATGTAGGCATTATTAGCAATGCATAAAAACAAAATTTTGAAACAATACATCTAAAATATCGAAACACGTTTAATTTAAGTACACATTTAAAAACTTACTACTAATTATAAATTTGTCTATTACGTGATCCTTACACAATAGTTTTGGGTTTTGTTAAAAGAAATATACAAATACTTTAGAAATAGCATACTTTACATACACATTTCAAACCAATATTATAATTGTTTGATATACATTATAACCAATATTTGTATTTTTCATACAAAGGTTGAAGTTGTACCATTCGAAACATTGTCGTGCAGTAAATACTAACGATCAAATGATCACGAGCATCATTAAATGTACAATTGATGATATATTTGGAATCACTTATTTTATAATAAACAATAATTGATCTTTATCAGACTACAGTCTCTCCTTAAATAGAAGGTTTTTACGTTACATTTACGTTCTCCTCAATCATGTTCACTAGATTTTCCTTTGGAGGTAATTGTTGTAAGGTAAACCATCTTTTTTTCTTCATATAACCATCTTGTGATTAGTTTCCACAAATATTTCACCAATGTGCTTAATATTATTGAGTTGTGAGTTGCTTACTGCTGTAAAATTGCAAAAATGTATCAACACAAACACAAGAATATGTAGTAGTGACATTAGTATATGATACAATTAATTGTGTATTTAATGTTCAAATCAAATCAAATCAGTTTTATTGCAGTGGACATTTAAAATGTATTGCAAAAGTCAATTGTATTTTAAAAGATATTTTATGTCTAGTTAAAAAATTTAGTTTCACCCACACTACAAAAAAATCTCTCAAACATACAACATTTATGCACATTCATACATCCAATTTTCCCACCTCCAGTTCCAGTGTCAGGCTACCCACTGTGTGGTCTCCAAGTTATTCGCCAAAAACTCACCCACACTATATAAAGCATGGTAGGCTAGAAAACCTTTTAATTGAGTTTCAAACGCCTTCAGTGTTCTGGCGATTTTTATACAATTTGGTAGTTTATTGTAAAGATGGGCACCTGCCTCTGAGGGCAAATGCTCATAAGTAACTGTTCTGTGCTTCCCAGTCCTATAGTTGTCCTTGCCTCTGGTGCCACATTCGTGAATGTCACGTCCCCGAATCAAAGCACACTTAGAAATAAAAAAAGTTGTTGTTTCTAGAATATAGAGGCAAGGTAAAGGCAAGATTCTTAATTTTTTGAAGATTGGCTTGCATGATTTTCTGAAATCAACATTTTCGATTATCCGAATCGCTCTTTTTTGTAATCTGAACACTCTAAAGAGCTGATTACTTGCACAGAACTATGCCATAGACTAGGTGGGGATAAATTAAACCATAATACGCCGTCTTCAGTACCTGAATAGGGCAGTATTTGGCTAAAGTCCTCAGAACATAGATACCAGATGTTAATTTGGCACATACCGCATCAATATGGGCATTCCATGTCAAACCTCGATCTATGTGTAATCCGAGGAATTTTGACGTGAACACCTCTTCCAGCATAGTGTCTTCCAACAGTACGCTGGGGACCCATTCTAGGGTCTGAGGACGTAAGGTAAAATTTATAAAATTTGATTTAGAAGATTCAAATTTCTATAATTTGATTCAAGTATAAAAAATACTTATAGAAGATCTTCATATAAGTATTCTTCTAGTTGTGCCACTGTTTATTTATGGTTTTCTAATAACACATTGGTAAACATTCTTAAAATATATAAATCTTGTGTATGAGACAGTATATAGTTTTAGTAAAATAATAAATTATATGAGTTTTATATGGTGTATGGTTTGATATTTCTAACATTCTATGAAATATATCGGATATTTGAATAAGTTAAAAAAAATTATGCATTTACTTTTGAGGTTTGTCAGTAAAAAGTTTGTAAGACCAAGAGGAATTTCAAACGCAAGTAAAATAATACATTTTATATTCAACCTATACGCAATCATCTAATTTGCCTTTCCGATGTTCTATTATCTTTAAATTTTCATCACCTAATCAAAGTGGAAGTTTTACTCAAGTGTGGATATATTTCAGCTAATCTAAATGAGAGTTAATTGAAAACACCATTACATGAAACCAATTAAAACTAAAAAAAGATAGTGTTGGGAAATTTGAGTCTGTTACTTACTTTTATTATATGAGTAAAGTGTAATTGTTCATAGTTTATTCTAAAACAATAATGTGTTTCACTATGAAAAGAAGTGTTTTCACCTCTGTTGAACAAAATATACTAAGCTAAGTAACAAGTTTTGTTTCTTTACTTTAGTTCATTTATAGTAGTCTGTATAGAAGTTGTTTTCCATAAAAGGATTTAACATTCGTTACAAAGTCAAAATTCTATATAGAGTAATTATTTTTTCTTATTTTAATTTCATAAAAGGACTATTTTGAAACAATTATAGATTTTTTAACAGCTATTTTATGCTATAAATGATATAAAAAGGAGTGTTATGTATCAATATTGATAGTAATATACTAAATATAGTACTAATAATATATTTTTTGTTTGGGATTTCTTAAAAATAATATAATATTATTTGATGTATGCTTCACACAGTGTTCACGTATATAGTATTATTTGATGTTTGCTTCACACAGTTATCACGTATATAATATTATTTGATGTATGCTTCACACAATTATCACGTATATAATATTATTTGATGTATGCTTCACACACTTATCACGTATATAATATTATGTGATGTAGGCTTCACACATTTATCACGTATATAATATAATTTTATGTATGTTTCACACACTTCTCATGTATATAATATTATTTTATGTATTCTTCACACACTTATCACGTATATAATATTATGTGATGTAGGCTTCACATACTTATCATGTATATAATATTATTTGATGTATACTTCACACAGTTATCGTGTATATAATATTATTTTATGTATGCTTCACACACTTATCATGTATATAATATTATTTTATGTATGCTTCACATACTTATCACGTATATTATATTATTTTATGTATGCTTCACACATTTATCGCGTATATAATATTATTTGATGTATGCTTCACACACTTATCATGTATATAATATTATTTTATGTATGCTTCACATACTTATCACGTATATAATATTATTTGATGTATGCTTCACACAGTTATCGCGTATATAATATTATTTTATGTATGCTTCACACACTTATCGCGTATATAATATTATTTGACATATGCTTCACACAGTTATCAATTATATAATGTTATTTGATGTATGCTTCACACACTTATCACGTATATAATATTATATGATGTATGCTTCACACACTTATCACGTATATAATATTATTTTATGTATGCTTTACACACTTATCACGTATATATTATTATTTTATGTATGCTTCACATATTTATCACGTATATATTATTATTTGATGTATGCTTCACACAGTTATCACGTATATATTATTATTTGATGTATGCTTCACACACTTATCACGTATATATTATTATTTGATGTATGCTTCACATATTTATCACGTATATATTATTATTTGATGTATGCTTCACATATTTATCACGTATAAAATATTATTTGATGTATGCTTCACACAGTTATCACGTATATAATATTATTTTATGTATGCTTCACACACTTATCATGTATATAATATTATTTTATGTATGCTTCACATACTTATCACGTATATTATATTATTTTATGTATGCCTCACACATTTATCGCGTATATAATATTATTTGATGTATGCTTCACACACTTATCATGTATATAATATTATTTTATGTATGCTTCACATACTTTTCACGTATATAATATTATTTGATGTATGCTTCACACAGTTATCGCGTATATAATATTATTTTATGTATGCTTCACACACTTATCGCGTATATAATATTATTTGACATATGCTTCACACAGTTATCACTTATATAATGTTATTTGATGTATGCGGCATACACTTATCGCGTATATAATATGATTTGATGTATGCTTCACAAAGTTATCACTTATATAATGTTATTTGATGTATGCTTCACATATTTATCACGTATATATTATTATTTGATGTATGCTTCACACACTTATCACGTATATATTATTATTTTATGTATGCTTCACATACTTATCACGTATATTATATTATTTTATGTATGCCTCACACATTTATCGCGTATATAATATTATTTGATGTATGCTTCACACACTTATCATGTATATAATATTATTTTATGTATGCTTCACATACTTTTCACGTATATAATATTATTTGATGTATGCTTCACACAGTTATTGCGTATATAATATTATTTTATGTATGCTTCACACACTTATTGCGTATATAATATTATTTGACATATTCTTCACACAGTTATCACTTATATAATGTTATTTGATGTATGCGTCATACACTTATCGCGTATATAATATGATTTGATGTATGCTTCACAAAGTTATCACTTATATAATGTTATTTGATGTATGCTTCACACACTTATCACGTATATAATATTATATGATGTATGCTTCACACACTTATCACGTATATATTATTATATGATGTATGCTTTACACACTTATCACGTATATATTATTATTTGATGTATGTTTCACACACTTATCACGTATATAATATTATTTTATGTATGCTTTACACACTTATCACGTATATATTATTATTTGATGTATGTTTCACACACTTATCACGTATATATTATTATTTGATGTATGCTTCACAAAGTTATCACTTATATAATGTTATTTGATGTATGCTTCACACACTTATCACGTATATAATATTATATGATGTATGCTTCACACACTTATCACGTATATAATATTATTTTATGTATGCTTTACACACTTATCACGTATATATTATTATTTGATGTATGTTTCACATAGTTATCACGTATATAATATTATTTGATGTATGCTTCACACAGTTATCTCGTATATAATATTATTTGATGTATGCTTCACACATGTATCACGTATATAAAATTATCTACGACAAAATTCCCTGAGCACAGTGAATCTAAAGGAAAATTAATTAGCCAGTGACGTGTTGTGACAGTCAATCAGTGAACTTATGTCACTTGTTCAGGACAATCTAGACAGTAATAAATTAGTTACTCGATTGAGGAAAGGATTTCATTATTCAATCATATTATTTCTCTCTAATTACTTGGATATAATGATTGGCATACGTTGAAAGTACATGTACGACCAAAGAAGCTATACAAAAAGATGATCCTTATATTAATATATGTATTAATATTAAGTAAGAGTTATAGCATAAGTATGGGCTTTTAATTTATTTATTTACTTTAAGAATAACCTTAAAATAATGTAAACTAGCATAAATAATGATATAAATCACATATTTTTATATGTTACTTAAGATTGGTGAAAAGGGGTGTATTTTTATTTATCGTGATGATAGATTGAAATTTTTTAAGAAGTCCATCATTTCTATAAACACTTAAATTGATTTTTAAACATTGTTAGTTATACCAACAACATCAAGTGTTCAAATATTAAAATAACTGTTCTAGTAGATATAACATGATGTTGTAGTTTTACTTATTGGTATTTGGGTTCAAACCAATACAGATATAACGCCAAACCAACGTATGTCTGTACTTCTAATTAAATCCATTGATTTATAGTTGTTATTTTAACATTTTAGATATTAACTTTCTTTCTCGTCTATGATTTACTTATTGATTGCATCAAAGTTTTTCTTTGTTTCATGGCCCGTTATTCTATCAACATGTAACTGTTGTGAGTAATAACATGTTATGGAAATATTTAAAATGTGTTACTAGTGATCTAAACTTTGAAGCCAGGTAAAAATTAAACCAACCTACACTAAGTGATCCCCAATATGAGCTATTAGTATTAGACTGTGAGATAATAACTAACTATTCACTAATGGCTTGTACAAGAAGGTGGAGTAAGAACATAAATAGACACTCTGACATAGGCTGAACAAAAACTAATAAAGCTATTTGCTTTTAGAACTCTCTCAGTATATAACCTAAAACTAATTAAGCTGTGTGAGATAATGTTCTGTGGCCAGTGGATTGCCGAATTGATGGTCGGTGGTGAGTGATGTGGGGGGCATCCTGCGGGGCTGCTGAAAGTAACCCACAAACCCCGCTGAGAAGGGGAGAGAGATTTATGTAGAGAAAAACTATGTTAGTAGGCCTATTTTAAGATGGCCTAATTATACAGAAAATATAATATGTTTATAAAAAGTACAAATTAAAATTGGAAAATTGCTTCTAAAAATTATACTTGGTTATTTAAAGAAATAACTCTCTAAAATGAAGTTAGACACCATATGTGGTAAAATGTATTGTTTACACACAAGTCATTCTTATAACTTTATTTGATTTAAGAAAGTTTCTACTCAAAATTTGCTCGTTTCAAATTAATTGTTTATCAGAAATAGTTTACTTTATTTCATTAGTAGGGATGTAAAATAAAGTTGATATAGTCTAACTCAAGTTGTTGTCACACAATTTTACAAAACCAAATATAATCTAATTTCCCCTCAACGAGTTATAAGCAGTCTTTACATTGTTTGATTAACAAAACTATTATTTAAACCATGTTTCAAAACTGTATAGCAGTTAAAAGTTTTATGAATATGCAAGGTAATCATGTGTTTAAACATGAATAGGTACATACATGCTCGTATACATGGTGCTACGTACGGTAGGATTTTTTCAGTTTATTAATAAAACAATTACGAATATCTCTATTATTTATCTGACAATGTGTGCAAGGATGAAAATGCACGACATCATTATTTCCTCTGTGTAACAATTTTCTTTAGAAGATGATAAAAAGTTGCAAGTCGACGTAACGTTCCTAACCAAGCTTGAATATATTACTTTATCGCTAGACATGACTTAACGCCCTGTAAATCTTACTTAGCTCGGGCACTTACTTTAATGTCATGTTTTGTTATAAGAGCAAGGAAATAATTTGTATTACCTTCCATCAAATTAACCGGATAATGGACACCTTAATGATACAATTGGTGAAAATAATTGTCTTTGTTTGCTACTTGTTGATTAAATAGTTTTTTAATTAGCATAATACGTGTTAGTACATATATAGTACAAATAAAACGTCACACAACACAACATTTATTACAATATAACCACAAAATGCACAAATATATTACAATACAAGTACAAAGTGCACAAACAATATATTTTGTGCATTTTGTACTTGTACTGTGATATATTTGTGCATTTTGTACTTATATTGTAATAAATGTTGTGTGACGCTTTATTTGTACTTGTTGATTGTGAGAATAGTAAATAAAATGTCAATATAAACTTAATATATTTTATTTTTGATTTGATAATAATATTAGTAAGAAATTAATTGTATTCCTCATTTTGAACGAATCCACAGTTATGACCCATCATTAACCATTTAAACTAAAAATGTGTCAATAATTGTTGGTTGAACTAGAGAAATGCCCATTACAAATATCAGAGTAAATTTTCAAAAGTAATCAGCTCATTATTTTATTTTTATTTCGATTCATTCTTTTTTTATTATTAATACTATTATACTAATCAGAAATACTTTTTTCAATAATTTTGAGTGTCAATGTAGTAATAAATGTTCATAAACGCTACAGGAATCATGTAACAAAAATTCATACCTTATATAGCTCGATTATCGTAGTATCAATCTTCTGGCTTGTTTATTGATGTAATTTATCTTATCACTTCCTATAATTCCTTCATTATTTGAGATGTCTGTTGTAGCTTCTGAAAACACATTTACATTGTAGAGCATGTAAGCTATAGTGTCGTAATTAAAAAATGTAAGTTGGAGATCGTAAACTTGTTAATACGGTATATTTTAGTATGGGGAATAAATGCTCATAGATAACTCATGTAATGCCCATATATCGTGTAGGATCAGTTACTTGTACAGAATGTGATCTTTTATATGAATACAATTATATGAGATAAGTTTGGTAATAAAAGTGGTACGATGATGACGAAGACAAGCATATCATTGCAATGATTATAATTTAAAATTCAGGGGCTATTGATAGTGTTTTAGGGGTAGGGAATTGGTAGTAAAGGAATATATATTCCCGAGGAGATTTGGTAAAGGTCAGGAAGTTTTGGTAATGCAATGAGTAACATGATTAGAAATGAAATTGTTGTCTAGACAGGAATAATAAGAATTGAAATTATAAATTAAGTTTTCATTTTAATAATAGTACACTTTCTATATTTGACCTGAAATCTACCACCAACGTATAACCGATTAGAAGTTACCAACGTATAACCATACCAACGTATAACCGTACCAACGTATAACCGATTAGAAGTTACCAACGTATAACCGTACCAACGTATAACCGTACCAACGTATAACCGATTAGAAGTTACCAACGTATAACCATACCAACGTATAACCGTACCAACGTATAACCGATTAGAAGTTACCAACGTATAACCGTACCAACGAATAACCGTACCAACGTATAACCGTACCAACGTATAACCGTACCAACGTATAACTGTACCAACGTATAACCGTACCAACATATAACCGTACCAACGTATAACCGATTAGAAGTTACCAACGTATAACCGTACCAACGTATAACCGATTAGAAGTTACCAACGTATAACCGTACCAACGTATAACCGTACCAACGTATAACCGTACCAACGTATAACCGTACCAACGTATAACCGTACCAACGTATAACCGTACCAACGTATAACCGTACCAACGTATAACCGATTAGAAGTTACCAACGTATAACCGTACCAACGTATAACCGTACCAACGTATAACCGTACCAACGTATAACCGTACCAACGTATAACCGTACCAACGTATAACCGTACCAACGTATAACCGTACCAACGTATAACCGTACCAACGTATAACCGTACCAACGTATAATCGTACCAACGTATAACCGTACCAACGTATAACCGTACCAACGTATAACCGTACCAACGTATAACCGTACCAACGTATAACCGTACCAACGTATAACCGTACCAACGTATAACCGTACCAACGTATAACCGTACCAACGTATAACCATACCAACGTATAACCGTACCAACGTATAACCGATTAGATATTAGAAGTTAGACTACGTATTGCATCTTATGTCTAACTTTGTGCGGTTAAAGTTAAAAAAGAGGTACAAACCGTAGTGCAACACTCATTATGCTAATTGGATTTTATTATTGAGTCATAAAAAGCAAATCACACTATTAAATTTAAATCAATAAATAACATTCCCTACTTAAAAATAATGTTTTTTTTAAATTTTTAATAAAATACAATTTATAATTTACAAATTCCAATTAATTTCCCTTTTGAAATATTGTCGTCCAGGAAACTTGGTGAATACTTAATTGTAATGATAAATATTATATCCCTAAAAATTTACATAAATTGACATGATTTTAAATAAAGTACCAACTACTCTGAAGAAAAACAATAGAATAGTGTTCAATTTTTAAAATAAAACATCCTTGAATTTTCTCAGAAAACCCAGATAAAATATTTCCCTTTAATTAGAATACTTCGTAAAAATTTTTTCTAGGTTCATTCATTTCCCTTAACATGTATCCTACACTGATCTGTAACAACCCATATACTCTCAATGATGAAAAGGTAATCAATTTGTAAGTATATTGGTGGTAAAAAAATTATTATAATTCAATAATTGACAATACGCGGATATATGTCAATATTGGTTTTTACGTACGTTCCGTTTGTGAGGGATGGGGGGCTGATGGTATATTTGTTAATTTATTTACCCTGTTGAGCCTCCTTGGCAATATTTTTGTTCTGCTTGGACAGTAAATCGTATCAGGAAAGGTTTTCTGCGCCCCTTTTCAGCACACCTACTTAACAATGCCTTAGGGAAGTTAGGGGAGAGGATTTATGATGAGGGTAAAAGGCAGGTGTTGCTGGGCAGGAAATAAAAGGGAGTGGAAGCACCCCGTAGTAGGCTGGGTTTTCTTTTATTAAATCGTCAAAACAGAGGTAATACGTCAATGAATGCTAAAGTTAGTATGGTTTATTCAAATAAAAATTAGTTATTATTACCACTAAATAGTTCCTTGGGTTTATTTATTTATTTATTTTTTTCATAACCAAACTGTTATGTATTTAAAGATTCAATGAAGTTTCTTTAGCAATACGTTATTTAAAAATGAAAAAACAGCAGATAGAATATTAAAAAATTAAAGAAGGATAATTTGAGCTTCTATAAACATTCTATAAACAAAACATAAAACACTAACAGAGAAAGTTTGGAGAGGAATACCCAATAATGAGGCATATAAGGAAATGGGACTAATCACAAGTTACATGACAAAGAAAATAATATCACACTTAGAACATATAATAAGAATTCTTTGACAATATACTAACCAAACGAATCATGACATAATTAAGAAAATTATTAAAAACCTAATTGCATAAAAAAGTACAAGACATGAATGAGATTGAATAATATGTTCAACCATAAGCATTCTATTACATTTATTCTCGACTTATTACACCGATTAAATACGATAATTTAGTATAATAAAGTTAAAATATGTTTTAGCACATTCAAATCTAAGAACGTTACTTAATTTTTTTATAAAACCATAAATCGCGTTACATTGATTTATGATGACGCATAAGAGAAAACAGTTTCAATTCAATATACCATTTATTATTATATATCTAAAAGATTTACTGATTTCGTTTTATGGAAGACCTATAAATGTACAACTGTGAAGACTAGTGTACGGGTAATGTACAAGGGTAAGGATCCTCCCATACATGTACAGAGGAGTGATGACCCACCCAAACACATATAATGGTGAAAGTCCTCCCATACATGTACAGTAGGGTAAGAACCAAACCATAACGTACTGTGGTGAAGACTCACCCAAACACGTAGAGTAGTGAAAGTTCTCCCATCCATGTACAGTGGGGTGATAACCCAACCATAACGTACTGTGGTGAAAACTCACCCAAACACGTAGAGTAGTGAAAGTTCTCCCATCCATGTACAGTAGGGTAAGAACCAAACCATAACGTACTGTGGTGAAGACTCACCCAAACACGTAGAGTAGTGAATGTCCTCCCATACATATACAGTGAGGTGAGAACCCAACCATAAACGTACAGTGTTGAAGACTCTCCCATACACGTATATTGGTGAATATCCTCCCATACATGTACAGTGGGGTGATGACGCAACCATACACGTAGAGTGGTGAATATTTTCCCATACATGTACAGGGAGGTGATAACACAACCATAGACGCACAGTGGTGAAGACTCACCCATAAACGTACAGTCGTGAATATCCTCCCTAACATGTTCAGTGGGGTGATGACGCAATCATAGACGCACAGTGGTGAAGACTCACCCATACATGTACAGTGGTGAATATCCTTCCTTACATGTTCAGTGGGGTGATGACGCAACCATAGACGCACAGTGGTGAAGACTCACCCATACACGTACAGTGGTGAATATTCTCCCTTACATGTTCAGTGGGGTGATGACGCAACCATAGACGCACAGTGGTGAAGACTCAACCATACACGTACAGTGTTTAAGCCTAGCCCATACAGTGGGAAGACCCACCATACATGTTCAGTGGGGTGAGAATCCAACCATAAACGTACATTGGTGAAGACTCACCTATAAACGTACAGTGGTGAATATTCTCCATACATATACAGTGGGGTGATGACGCAACCATAGACGCACAGTGGTGAAGACTCACCCATACATGCACAGTGGGGTAATGACGCAACCATAGACGCACATTGGTGAAAACTCACCCATAAACGTACAGTGGTGAATATCCTCCCATACATGTTCAGTGGGGTGATGACGCAACCATAGACGCACAGTGGTGAAGACTCACTCATACATGCACAGTGGGGTGATGACGCAATCATAGATGCACATTGGTGAAAACTCACCCATAAACGTACAGTGGTGAATATCCTCCCATACATGTTCAGTGGGGTGATGACGCAACCATAGACGCACAGTGGTGAAGACTCACCCATACATGCACAGTGGGGTGATGACGCAACAATAGACGCACAGTGGTTAAGATTCACCCATAAATCTACAGTGGTGAATATCCTCCCTTACATGTTCAGTGGGGTGATGACGCAACCATAGACGCACAGTGGTGAAGACTCACTCATACATGCACAGTGGGCTGATGACGCAACCATAGATGCACATTGGTGAAAACTCACCCATAAACGTACAGTGGTGAATATCCTCCCATACATGTTCAGTGGGGTGATGACGCAACCATAGACGCACAGTGGGGTGATGACGCAACCATACATGTTCAGTGGGGTGATGACACAATCATAGACGCACAGTGGTGATGGGAGGGATAACTGCATGAACCACTACTTACATAGTAACGGTAATAACATAAAACAGTGACATACAGGTTGGTGCACGAAATAATATAACATTTATTTTTGTTAAAGAAAATTTATTGTGAATGCAATACAGTAAAGTTTGATATAAATTGTCTATTGCATACCTGGACGTTAGTTTGAGGCCATTATATGTTCAATGTGGCCACCTTCTTGTCTGACAACTGCTTCAACACGAACGCCTATGTTATTGGTGACTCTGCGACACATATCCTCGGTTATCTCGTTACATGCCTCAATGATTATCACTCGCAGATACATCAGTGTGTTAGGATATTTAGGGAAGATCTCCTCCTTGATAAATCCCCAAAGAAAATAATCGCACGGATTCAAATCAGGTCTGTTTGGGGGCCAGTTATGGCCACACGCAAAACGATTAGGAAATCAGCTTGAAATGACAATTTAGTTGAAATTTTCATGCAGAAAATCTAAAACAACATTAGGCGTGTGTGGTCTGGCTCCATCCTACATGAACCACTGGTTCTCTAATTGAAACCCTTTTGCGATAAGTTCATGTATAAAATAATTACGTAGCATGTTTAGATAACGCTCACTATTCACAGTATGTTAAAAAAAGAATGGCCCTATTAGCCCATGGCTCGAGATGGTTGCCCATACCGTAATTCTTGGAGCATAATGCACTTTTTTATGTAGCACGAGTGGATTTTCGGAAGCCCAAAAACGCACATTTCTTTATGTACAACACCGTCTAAGTAAAAATGTGCCTAATCTGAGAACCAAATATTGTTAACAATATGTCTTGATTAACAGCCCATTCTGCGAAAACCATTCGTTGAAGTTTGTTGTTAATCGTTAATTTAGGTAACAATGTAATTTTGTATGGATACAAATGCAAGTATTTTTTTTTTTTTTTTTTAATTCTTTGAACAGATCGCCTAGAGATGTGAGGATCTGCTGCCGCTTTTCTAGTCGACTTGCCTGGACTTCTCACCAACGCTGCTCTGACAGCTTCAACATTCTGTGGAGTACGGACAGTGGATGGCCGTTGACGTTTCCTCAATAATACTGAACCATCACTATTAAATTTTTCATAAAGTCTACGAATAGTTTTAAATGATGGTGACCAGCGAGTTTAAAAAGGAGCACGAAACCGTATTTGTGTAAGCACCGCACTTTTTGTTTCATTAAAAAATAACACAGTCTTTATGCGTTGATCCACAGACAATCTTCCTTTGACAGCCATCTTGCAACAATAATAATAACGGGAGTGGAAACAGAGAGAACTAATCTCCATAAACAGCTGATAGTTCTGCCAACTTACAACACAGTAATAATAGGTAACCGGAATAAATACTACCAAAACAAATGTTGGATCATTTCGTGCACCACCCTGTACAATGTGGCTTTCCTAACGGACATTTTGTAAATCAGTAAGAAGGACTTTAAAACCATAAGGTTTTGTCCTCAAATAATAATTACCCATAAGCTTATAGTTAACGTATGTAGTTGAGGAATTTCATATGAAACTTGGTCAATACTAAATAGTATCTAGTGAAATTTTCCTTCATACTTAAAAACTGTAAATAAAGTTTCAGTACGGAATAAACATTTGAATTTTCCTATCGTAACTATTTAAAATTCTGTGATACCAATTATCGATATTTTATGTTTATTTTATATTGAGAAAAAATAATAATTTCTTTACATGTTTTTTGTCGGTAGGTAACATTGTATTTTTAATGAAGGCTAGAAATAGGCCTTACGTTGAGTTAAACTTTCACATTTAGTAAGTTAAGATACTAAACAATGACGAATAAAAATAAATGGGAAACTTCATACTATACAATAGTTCTCATTATTAATTATAGTTGTCATTTGGAAAATACTAAAGTGTCTATATTATTATCTACACCTCCATGTAACATTGTGGTTTAAGCTTCAATTGCTCTGTTGTTAATTTCAATGCTTCAGTACAACTGTTATTATGTCGGAATATAACGGTTCTGGGATGTGGGCTCAATATTGTTATTAAAACGTGAAATCAGTAAAACTTCACGGCATTTTCATTATGTGCGACATTTTAAAGAAAACTCTTCTTAAATTATAAGGGTTTTGTGCAAGTGGAAAGAGGGATTATGCCCTTAAGCCAAAGTCGTTTGGCTTTTTCACTTACTTTATAGGATGAGGGGAAATTGCTTTTATAATGTTGCACGAAACAGCTTAAACTTAAATATAGTGTTTATGTATACGTTTTATGAATTGGTTTGGGGATTTGTTAGAAAATATAAATGAGTGTACTAAACCGTTTAGTGGCTAAAATAACTATTTAAGGGCAAATATTAGCTGTTTAAATGTTTTTAATTCAATACTACTTATATGATTACTTTTAGGGGATGAAATACTTTAATAGCTGTGTATCCTCTTTACAAAAATCTAATTTTTAAAGTGTTAAACTGACTTTACATTATATAGGCAATTAAATTGAATCCATCCAAGCTTCTACTTGTATTTAGAGGCCGTTTGTATGTATGACATTAATCATAAGGAAAAATAGCTTAACAAGAAATATCTTAAAATTTTATGTATTATGCAACTGTAGTCAAATTTACAACTTTAAAATAATTCCACTGTAGGACCACATTAACAATGAAAATCACAGAAATTTAAACATCAGCGTATTGTGAGAGTATCAGGAAACATTTAGTTAAGGTCTTAAATCAAATATTAAAATGAGGTTTATCTTGTAATAACAATATTTTATTTGAGATAACATTGTTGTGTTAAACTTTAAGTAACATTTCATATATTCCAGTTAACTTCTTTATGACATTTGATATAAAGACAAAATAATAATAATATTTAATTTCTCATAAAACATTACCAATAACTAAATCCTCCGGTAACGACCACGTCAAGTTGTTATCTAAAATATTTACATCACCAATGACACCTTGACCCAGTCGTTACCGAAAGCTCTGTTATTAGTAATGACACAGGCCGCTTAAACCTACGAAATCTTTAAAACACGTTACACACGTACTTTAATTATATAAACATATCATAAGAATTTATTCGAAAATGTTTATCATAAAAAAATGTTTAATACATTACAATATTGTATAATACAAAAATGTAGCAGTAAACAATTCTAGAATAAAAATAACTGGATAAAAAAATTTCAGTCAAAAATGCGTTTAGAGATACCACAGAAAATATGAATTAAGTAATAATAAATGTTGTCAATACTTTAGGAATTACCATAAATGGGTTGTTAGTACGGAAGTAATTGGTTATTACTATGTTATGATTATTTTTCTCTTTTTTCCAGGTGAAGCAATAAAAGAAAACAATTACTACTACAGTGAGTTTGAAATACTATTCATAGTTCCATTTGTTTTTAAAACTAATTAGTAGACTATCCTAAATAAAAAATAATTAAATGAAAAATTATATTGTTAGTCTTTTATAAAAAAAATCATTTAACTAGGTTTAATTGTGTATGCTTATTTATTTCCATTATTACAATTCAGTAAGCTTGTTTTTCTATAGAATCGGGGAAGTGAAAAGTTAATATGTAACTAGTACGTGGTGTGTTTATAATATGTGACCGGTGTTTGTTCCTCAACTATTATAGGAATCAAAACTAATACTTTTTAATAATAAAGATTAGTTACATTGCTATGTTAAAATAGCTTAACTTGCTAAAAATTCTTCTCGTATGACATTGTAGAAAGGAAACACTACTTCCGTAAAACAACTAACTGAGTTGCCTATATTATGTTCCAACACTAACGACAAGTGAAGGATACTCGAGGCACAGCTACTTTTGTTATCCCAACCCAAACACGTACAGAGGTAATAACCGACCCGCCCACCCATATACCTACAGAGGTATGACCCACACGCCCATCCATACACGTACAGTGGTAATGACCCACCCGTCCACCCATACACGTACAGTTGTAATGACCCACCCGCCCACACATACACCTTTAGAGGTATGACTATAGCCACAAAGATATAGGAGTAAAACAAGTTGGATCTATTTTGACAGCATAATTTTTCCAGCCTTATTCCTTAGTGTTATCTTTGAATATAAAGTGAGGAAAACAAATTTAATTAAAATCATAATTTGAATTTTTATCAGAAGCTGTTTCTCTAACTAAGCCACTAATCATCTAAGTAATCAACCAATCGTCAACCCAGTTAACATGCCACGTACAGGGCTCGTTCAACCATAGGGCCCTTCAACTGCTGATAATTCCCGGCCCCACGAGTGACATCCTATTTCACTCTTAATTCCTTAAATTATTGTGATAAGCCTACACTGTCAATATCCCTATGTAATATGAGAAATTTTCAATTTATAATTTTACCTTTTCCCACCCACTATAAATGTACGCAACTTCGTTAGAAGAACCAATCGAAAGAGAGTAAATAAATTAAACGTAGTTTTTAATTTATGTTTGATTAAGATTAAATGTATGGGCCTTCAGTTAACTGTGTGAGTTATTTTTAACTTTCAAACATAGGTTTATTTGATGAATGACAAAAAATATAAATGTTGATAATGGCTGTAAAACTACATACGTATTATTAACATTAAAAGGGAATAATTTTACTCGTCATAAATTTGTCTGAAAACTACATATAATTGATTGATTGGAATCAATTTTAAATTTTATTATACTAAACATTCTAAATATACTAAATAACATGCAAGCTATGCACAATTACACAATCCTAAAAATAAAAATCAATTAAATAAACTAAAAAACGCAAGATAAGTCAGCGCAAGATAAGTTAAATTATCTTGGCGTTTTCCCCTAGATGAACAATCTAAATTTCTATAGATTACTAAGAAATTCCCTAGATAAGTGAATCTTGCTTGAACACCAGCGAGGACATAATAGAATAGAGAAGATAAGTCCTATATTAGTACATAAAGCCAGGTAATAAATTGTGGAAAAGTTGCGATTAATTAGAAAGTAGATACATCGATTTAAAACCTATGCCTTCAACACCAGAAATAGCCTATACTAATTTTAAAATCAGGAAATGGTTCAGTTACATAGCAAACAAAAGCATTAAATAATTGGAATAAATCTAAAAAAATACATTACATATTTTAACGAAAATTAGTAACCAGAGAGTTTTTAGTCGCTTATTATAATTTTAACATCAACAATTTAGTAAAACAAAATGGCGTATGGAAAGTTATGCTTTTCCACCATTATCACGATTGTTAGGATGAGATTAGCAATACTTGATACTGATAACCAGATCTAGATTTTTAATGTAAACGCCAAACAGACCATAAATATTTCCATTTTATTACTGTCATTGCATTTACATTCCACTGTCTCCCCTAAATACAGGGAAATTACCCTGCATGTATTATGAAACTACCCCAGGTCTTTTGTAGTATGAAGAATCCAAATACAGTATTAAGGTTTTATCACACGTCAGTATATTTTATATTTATCATAAATTTATATCCAATATTTACTTGTAAGACTGCCTATATTTCCCTAAATATTAGCGCCTTTTCCCTGTTTCCCTAGGATCTTCAAGACTTCTCTATATCAAGGGAAACTCTCCCTAGGTTGGCATCGCTGAGATAAGTTGAGAATGTGTCTTCCTTTTCAGTGGTCAATATTTTTAGTTTTATTTTGTACCAAAAATATTTTATTACCTAAGAAATATATTAATTTACTAAAAGTGTCAAAATAACGGTTGTCTAGTCAATAATTACTTTTAATTATTCTTCAAACAGAACCTTAAACTTAAGATAGGTTTCAATAAAAAAATAAATAAAATAAAGGATTAAATGGCCTTTCTTTTAATACTTTAACGGAAAATATGTGCTTTTTACCTGTCCATATCATTAAAATTAAAACCTGCACTCATCCTTGGTGGGAGGGGGGGGTTCAGGAAATCGAATGGCTATTAGCGGTCTAGGCCCAAGGACCCCACACGGTCTACTCCGGACCACCCTCGTGGCTCATAAATACGATCTGGGCGAGGAACACGAACTGATCTTTGTTTTGAATATTAATACTCTATATTCAATAGCCTCATTTTATATGTAATACTGAGTGACTAACAAACCCAAAACAAGTCTGATATTAGTATTATTTTAATATCACGAAACTACCTAATCTTTAAAATTAAACATTTATAGAAATGCCTTTACATTCTACAGTTGTTATTGATAACAGTTTCGTATCGATAAATGACTACAGTTTTAAATCTTTTACTATACTTAATATTTTATGATCAATTTGTAAATTTAAATGATTTCATTTCACTTCCATCACTTGGCAAGTTTTGGAATGATTCTTTAGTAGAATTTAAATAATATGTGTTTTATTTTTATTTTACCAAATTTATTTATGCTCTTATGATGAAGCCCTCTTTTACACCAAAAAAATATCAATAAAAAGTTTGAATTTAATTTATTAACTTATGGAAATTCAGGTATTTTAACAAGTGTATTTTCATACAACTGATCGAATTCGTATTAAAACGTTTGTATTTTGGAAGAGTTAAAGTGTATGTTAGAAGCAAGTATAAGTAGAACACAGTTATGTGTGATGTTTATTATTATATGAAGTTAAACCTAAAATAAATTAAATACTAAGGGTAATTTTATCTTAAATGTTTACATAAAACACACATTATTTTGTGTTTATTTGAAATAAAAAATAATTAACACACTATGAATAATTACAAACTAGTTTTTATGAATGAACGTATGTATAAGGTAATTTGATATCTTTATGGCCCTATATTATTTTGAGCTACACTAAGTGCTAGTGTGAAGTAGGCACTAGACCGACTTACAGGCGTTCCCATATTGTTGTGAGTAAGAACTGTCCTATCTGCCTGAGACTGACTAAGTGACTGCCGGCTGGGGATGCCTACGTACATCAAGTGTCCATGTGGATACCTTCTGTTTATTGGCCAGCGCCCTTGTGACAACGGCAGTCTAGGTGGAGCCTCACTGTCAACTCTCGGTGAACGACATATAGTAGGGCTATTGCGACCCTAGTATTCGCTCTGTTTGCATTCATAAAGGCTGCAATAACATTTTATCGTCTTCCAGAAAGTTAATGCACATAAGATGACAAGTTAGTTTTACCCATGACAAAATAAATTCTAACCCGAGTCCCAATATTATAAAATATTGGCCTTTTGAGCTTTTCCTGGTTTAATTAGTTCGCAAGTTGTAGCTATATAGCTAGTGGATAATTATGAAGAGGGTAGAACGGTCGTTGAGCCTAGAGAACATATAAATGTGACCGAAAACCTACTTTGTATTATGCGGCCTAGTAGTAACATAACTTTAAACATATAAATGTGACCGAAAACCTGCTTTGTATTATGCGGCCTAGTAGTAACATAACTTTAAACATATAAATGTGACCGAAAACCTACTTTGTATTATGCGGCCTAGTAGTAACATAACTTTAAACATATAAATGTGACCGAAAACCTACTTTGTATTATGCGGCCTAGTAGTAACATAACTTTAAACATATAAATGTGACCGAAAACCTACTTTGTATTATGCGGCCTAGTAGTAACATAACTTTAAATATGTGATTAATTGTTATTTGTTTTTAGCCCATTTAACAGTCATCATATCTTTTACAGATTGCAAAACCCAAATAGTAATTTTAATGATTATATTAAACAATTATCTTTAAATTACTCAGATTTGTCATTTAAAGTCTAGATTTTGCCGACAGTAAAACAAAGTAGTTGACTCAATAAAAAAATCTGTTTACAAAAGATTACTATTATATATTTGTTAGATAGTAAACTTTTGCTGTAGCATTTCAATATAGTTGTTGTTAACCATATTAAACAGCCAGAATCAAAATCAAAGCTAGCAAAACTAAAATAAATTATAACTTCTTATATTAAACAAAATTATATCCCTTAATATTTTCCACTACGAAGGCCTTAGTTGTTATTTTAAGCTTAGATGTAAAGTTTTTATTAAGATATATTTTCATCATGTTAGACTAAATGGATATATTGGATTTGAATCCCCCGCATTAAGTAACGCAAATAAATATTTTGTACAGTTGTTAAATGGCATATAAACGTATTTTATCTATACAGTTTTTTAAAAAGCTTAAAACATTTCTATTTCATGTGTATTGATGTTTAATTTATGTAAAATCTATTTTTATTTAATCTTATGCTTTATATTTATTTATTTATTTTCTTTTTATTGCGTAGTGAAAGTTTTTAACATGTCATGCAATCGTCAATATTATATACATAAATATTTAACATTCTAAAACCAAACAACAAATGGTCATTCACCCCACCCACATTCACATACATATTACTAACATTCATACAGCCACAATCACTCTGCTTTCCTGTCCTGCTGTTTAATCATCCCAGCGACTCATCATGAACTCATCCATAGAATAGAAAGCTTTAGCCACCAAGAGGTGTCTAAGTCGAGTTTTGAATTGACTTTGGTTGTTAATTGAAAATTCTTCAGGGAGCCTGTTGATTAGTCTGACACCAACCTGATGTGGCATATGGTCTGGTAGTGATAATCTGTGTTGCTGTGTTTGGAGATTGTCCCTGCCTCTAGTGTAGTATTGGTGAACGTTCCTGCCACGAATCAAGGAATAACGTGATCTGCAGTATATTATCACCTCATACATGTAAAGGTATGGTAAAGTCAGTAATTTTGACTCCCTAAAAGGATTCCGGCACAACTCTCTGTAGATCAACTTTGCTATTACTCTATCAGTCTTTTTTTCAATTTAAAAACCCTTTAAATTTTGCTTTTTGCACAACCTCCTCAAAGTCTCACTCCGTATACCAGATGCGAATACACCATGCCATAGTAGACCTTGAGTAAGACACTAGAGGAACAGAACTTTGCAATATTGTGCAACGCATATATGCTTGAAGCAATTTTACCACAAACGTGGTCAATATGATCATCCCAAGTCAGTCCTGTCTATAAAGGAACATTCCAAGGAATTTTGTGGAATTTACCACCTCTAAAAGAGTGTCATCCACGAAGACATGGGGTTAAGATTGGAGCTCCTGTTGTCACATACAAACAATCATTATGTTGGATTTGGTTTTATTTGATTTTAGATTCAGTTCACTTAAATGTTGAATGCAAGAACTCAGCTCTATAAAAGCTGCTATTTGTAATTCTTTGGATGTTTGTCCTTAAATACAGAGAGTCGTATCATCCACATATTGAATCAGTTCTCCATTCTGAATCACTGTGTTCAATCTGCTTACATAGATTAAAAAAAGAAGTGGTCCGACGATAGATCTCTGGGGAATTCCATGAAGAGCCATTCTATTTTTATTTTAAGTTTTATTTGAGATTTGGACACACTGGTGCCGATCTTTAAGATACAAAGTGAGCCAACTGTGTTGTAAACCTCTAACTCCAGATTTTTCTAAAAGGTGCAATAGTGTCTCATAGTGCACACATTCAAATGCTTAGGAGAAGTCAAGAAAATTACTAAGCACTTGTTCTTTACTCTCCAAGCCATCGACAACGTTGTCCAAAAGTTTATTAATTGCATCAATAAGTTTTGCTACAGTACAAATATAATGCTACAATACTCTTATGATGGCAACATGTTCTAAGAATAGTTTTTAAGTTATTTATCTTATTATAAAATAATAAAGTTGTAAAAACTTAAAAACATTATGGCTATATCAAAGTGAAAATTAAAATAGAAATTACATAAAGCATACGTATTATGTAAATAAAAAAAAAGGTTTTTGGAAATATGAAGAGGCAGGTTGGTTTTAAATTATGCATACCAAGTGTAAGTCATGTTTTTTGACATGACAGAAAGGTGTTCATAGCTACTTTAGCATTCTGACAGGTATCTACGTCAGGTTTATTTCTAAAGTAAGAGAAAGTAGTTTCGAAAGCCCTTTGAGTGCTTTACATGAAGTAAATATAGACTTTAAAACATTATGATATTGCAATATTTAAAAGTTATATGAACGGTATTTAATGTTAAAAATGTTAATATTATATTAAAAACAGTTGTTTGGTTAGTATAATACGTTTTGGTACATATAAAGTACAAGTAAACGTCCCACAACATAAATTTATTACAATATAAGCACAAAATACATAAATATTATGGTGATCGATTACAGTTAACTACGCTCACCTTCCTCAAACCAGAGGGATGTACAAAAGAATTGAAAATCTTCATTTTTGTATGAATTTCTCTGGTCTTAGGAAGGTGAGCGTGTTTCACCGAAATCGATCACCATAATATTTGTGCATTTTGTGCTTACATCGTAATATATTTGTTTACGTTTACTTGTACTGTATTATATTTAGTACGCATAAATCAATAAAACTAAGCAATACTTAACTCCCAATACAAATTCATCTCTTTGATTTTTATTTTTCAAAGGAGAATTTAAAAGATATTATAAAAATGCAAGAGTTGATATTTCATAATTTGGGAATTTTAATTTATATGTATTTGGTTGATAGCTTTAGGCCTTAGATGTACCGTACGTAGAGATTGTATGTCTTTTTATAAAAACAGAACATGTTTTACTTCCAAAACATTTCCAACCAACATAATAGAGTCACTGGTGATCAAGAACTCATCAATAAGTCCTAAATATTAAACTAACACGTAATTAAGATATACAAGACCGTACTAACAATAGAATTGAACTTTACATTTAACATACCACTTAACAGGTAGCTATTTAAGTATACGTTGTTTAAAAGTTACAATGAAATGGCTTAATCTAACTTTAACCTACAAAACTATATTACATTAGGTTACACGTATTTCAATTTTGTTTAGCAAATATTCAACATGCCTTCATATATAAATAGTAATTATACTGGCATGTTGTATTTCATAATGTGTAAGACAGTAACAGCCCCTCCACCCACCCGTTCTATTGTAAACATGTATACATTTACGGAACGGGTCACCTTCCGTTATTACCTTATGTTATTTATGTTACCTTACCTTATGTTATTATTATGTCACCTTACCTTATGTTATTTTAGCTGTGTGACATGTATATAGGATACATGAAGAATAAATGTAGAAATATATATATATATATATATATATATATATATATATATATATATATATGACTAGAGCAAATGATTATAATATAAATATATGTTTTCTTTCATGAATTGATATTTATTGTCATACCTAATTAGTTACAGCATGTTTTAGTTTCATGTCTCTTTTGTACAGTTAAAGAATTTGACAACTATATGAAAGGAATTTTTTTTATGATTAGGGTATTTGAAAAAACATACAAATATTTAAAAATAATTTATATCCCTTACATGTTCTGCAAAAAAATTAATCAACTCATCTTTAAAAATCAATTTATTTTTTCAGATTCATATTATATTATTTGACCTTTCCAAAAATTACTTCACATCGAATTTACACTAACGAATGCACAAATAAGCAAAGGACGGTTTCCAAATAATATTGGGGTTTCTGTCTGTGGTCAATATAAAGTAAAGCCTAGCTGGTAATTTTTTTAAATGCATGTTTGATGTCTGAAGAAAGGCCTGTCTGAGCCCTATTTGGCCGATAGATATAAATTAAAGAATTACATAGTTATAATACGTTCCATATTTAAAATCATAAACCAAAAATTATGATATTGCCCAATATAAACTAACATAATTTATGTTGGTAATACAAACTAAACAGTTGAACATATTGATGTGGTTGGTTTATACGTATTAAGTTATAAAATTAGAGAACAACGATGTATGTTGTACAAATCACACTGACTGTGATTATTTATGTTTTTTTTTTTTAATATATTACAGTTGATAACCGTACAAGATTCAATTGTTCAATTATCAATTTCAATTCCACCAGTTATAACATAAAATACAGACATACATTGTCCTCAATAAACTTTCTGGAAAAATTAGCTAATTGAGAGTTGACAGTATTATAAGTTATAGTTTGCTTTATTTAAACAAACGTTTTTATTAAGTATCAATCCAGCAAACATTAAATTGGGAAAAAATGATTGATGAATTTTAATGAGAAACACAACAGATAAAGATAAATTCAAATGGGATAGTAAGTACTTTCAACAATGACAATGAATAAATAATATTTATTAGAAGTATAATAAATATAATTTTAAAATATAAAAGAAAAATGAACAAAAACAAAACTTCATATCACATTAGTATGGTTTAGATATACAACGGTACTTAATATTATGTGTTAGTAAACAGTATTTTTGCTAAAAACACAAGGTGGAAAAAACATGTAAATGCTTTCACAACAACGTTATTTTTCATAGATAATTTGATAATTTATTTTTTTTTAATAATTGTGTTCCATAAAGTATAATTAGTTAACACCGTTAACTAGTGGAGAAATAATATTGTTCAAATTAGTTACTTTGAAATTTAAATTACCACTGCTCTGGAAAGGACAAACCTTTCGAAGTCCGGTTTCCAGCAATTAATTTATCTTTGATTGACCTTTTATTTGATACCAAACTCAACCTAGGCTTGCGTTGGAGATTTTCGTTCAACTCCTCGTGGGCCGTCCCCCAGAAAATATTAAATGGTGCTAATGGCGTCAAAAAGTATGTTCCTTGTAACTATAATCATGAACAAGATTTTACTTTGACAAGTGAAGTCATACAACAGTTGTAAAAGTGTTTCCATATTTTTTTCCACTCTGTATAACTAGTGAGTCGTACAACTACAAATTTATTTCCAGCTCCAATCAACTTTTATTGAACACAAAGTTACAAGTTTACTTGTGCCGAACTGTTCGGTTCGACGCAGAACTGTTCGGTTCGACGCAGAAAACAAACATTACAACAAAGGCCATCAGAATGATAGCGTGCCTTATTCACTTCCTGGCGATTGTTTTCGATTCACAAGACCTGGAATGTGTTACACAATGTAATAACAAAACATACGCTCCATGATCTATGACCTATAGGTAGACGAATATCTCCCTCACAACGTTACACTTTACTAACAGTCTGGCATTTGTACTAAGCACTACACAGTAAAATTACAAAATACTACACAGTCAGTATTTTTTTATGAATACTGACTGAAAACATTCAACATAGGATACTTTGCACTATTTAAAAAATAACACTTCAAAATAAAATCATGCGCTTGGTGAATTATTGTTCTATACATTTACATAATTAAACCGGAATTATATTACACTAATTTAGATATAATATTATATATTATATCGTCTATTTGTATTATATTATGATATAGGGTGAATTATTGATTAGCTATAAAAACTTGTAATGAATGTTAATAATAATAATAGAATAATAATAATAATAATAATAATAATAATAATAATGTAATTTTGCTAAAAGGTATTTATAATCGACGATTTATAATTAAATAAATTTCAAATAATCTTTGTTTATATACAATTAATCCAAATCAGTGGTATTAGCAAGTAGTGTTAAAATTCTACAGTTTGATTTTCCTCCTTGTAACTTTCATTTTCGGATACAGTAGACGTTGTGTCAAGTGAACTGATTTGCATATGTTTTCGAGGAAAATGCTTACAAATTGAACAAATTTACCTTCAGGTAATTTGAAACTGTTGTTATTTAGTTTATGTTTAACATGCCTGAGAGAAGCTAAGGACTTTCGATCAGCTGCAACGACAAATAATAATCGCTCTTAGAGAGATCCCTCTATATGCTGTAAAGTTCAGTAGGCAATATCTACTACCATTTTGAGGAAGATGTACTGATGTATTGTCGTTGATGGTATTCATTTTCAACACATTTAGGATTAGATTAGAAAACAGCACACATCTCGTTTATCTTTCAGTAGATATATCCGTGTTGAATGTGCGTACATTTCGGTGAAACACGCTGTATAACGAATACTAAAAGTAAAATGTCCATCCAAAACTTAGGTCAGTATTGGTAGAGTGTTTTATTAAATATCTTATAGCTGTAATAGGCAATACCTCGTAGCCATGCAACAATAACAATTACACCCCAACAATGTAGATATCACATGTTAGTAGTAAATTATTCATCCGCACTGATAACAGTACTTTAAGCAGACAGTTTTAAGCGACTTAAAACTGGCTGGAAAACTGTCTGCAATCATTCTATATCTCTGTCACACTTTATTGAAGAACGAAATTGATGAAATGATTTTAGTGGAAATGTTTTACTGTTGGACGAATACTGATTTCAGCGACAGACAAGATAATATTATACAATCCAAACTTGTATTTTATTTTACCTAACAAGTGAATTGCAATGGTGTGAATTGAAACCTAGTTACTTAACAAGTAAACATATATTTACTTGAGGGAATTTACTATTAACTATTATAGATAATAGCGGACGCAACTATTATAAATAAATAAGAAATCCATATTCATAAACTGGGAATTATTTTGTGAAATCTATTTTACTCATTTAAACAAAACACTTAATATGGAAACAAACAATCTAAAAATTACTAATTAATAAATAATTTGGTAATATACGCTATCAGAATTCTCTTAAATATACGCAGCAAATTAACAATTGAAAGAAATAAATGGATAAAAATGTATTTTATTATATAAATAGTATAGCAAATGTATTTATAAATAAGATAGCATAATTTTTTTTAGGGACGTTAATTTGTTTTCTACTTATCAATAATAATAATAATAATAATAATAATAATAATAATAATAATAATAATAATAATAATAATAATAATAATAATGATAATAATAATAATGATAATATATTATTAGATGCCTTCTTAAAATAATATTTCCTGCTTTTATCAGTTCATATCTTTTTGGCTGATTGAGGAGGGTCGTCAGATTGATGATATATAGATGAGTATTATATGATCATTGGCATGAGTATTTATCAATCTATTAATAGCATTTCACTATCATAAAATCAATAACTGTTCTATATTCATAAACTTATCATCTTTTTGTAAACTTTACTTTACCCATTTAAAGGAAACAATGCATATGGAAACAAAAGAATCCACTATATTGCTAATTAATAATAATTTGTTGATATACGCTACCAGAAAAATGTTTCTACCATCACCTCTCTTACAAAATTGTTAACATAACGTTACAAAATAATCACATTAAATGACCACTTTATTTTATAATATTGAAATATTACTTACAAAATAGTAGTAAATATAAATAGTAAATAAAATATTAGTAAATGTAAATAGTAAATAAAATAATATCAAAAATATAAATTGGTCGGTAGCTTAGTTGGTTCAATCCCAGCTTCATGTGCTTAAGGTTCTCAGTTCGATCCCAATCAGAGTCATAATACATTTTGAGAAGGATCAGCTGATAACCACCAGCTGTTCATTTGTCATTGGGCTATTAATTAATGACACTTTCTAAGGAATAGTCGGCCTTAGTTTGTAACAATGACTACATTCGCACATATACACTCATCACATTCATTCGAAATCCATATTCGCCCATATCTCGACGATCGGCGCCTTATGAATAAATAAAGAAAAAAGAAAAAAAAGTTAAAATGTTATTGATGTTCTTTTAAATATATGTTATTATAGTTTGGAAAGAATATACGATTAGTCAATATAGTTTTCAAGTCATTTTAATATCATATATTATATATTCCATAGTGGGGCTTGATCAAATAACAACCCAGTCTTGAAGCATAGTAATGTACAACATTGTCTAATGTTCAATTTAATCTGAGAGTTTTTTTTAATGTTAATCTACCGTAATAGTTATGTAACATTTTTGTAAGATCATAAGATTTTTAATTGATTTCTGAGATGGCCATTTGCAAATGGAAACATTAAATTCCACCATAGACTTGATGGGGTGACAATGGTGACTTAAGCAAAAACCAGAAGTTAGGAAACAAAGTCCAGGGAGACGCTTGCATTGTGTTGACCTACCAGTGCTGACAAACGGAACTGACGAGCGTGCCTTTGCCTCATCAAGGCGATTGTGACTCCAGCCATTATCTCCAGATTGTGTTCCGTTTTAGAAACGTTACAACCAAGTAGTGTAACAATTAAAATATAAAAGGTGTCCTAACCTAAAATTTGAATGAAAATCAATTCCCATGCTTTACAATCTTACACTAACATCAATAGTATTAAGAGTCCAAAATCTAAGTTTGAAAAGTAAGTTGCATCATAAAATGTAAAATAAAATAAGCGCTACTGCTTGGTTTCCTTTGGCCTTTAGCACCATTTTCCTTTAATATAACACAATGTAAAGTTCAATTAAGAGTAATGTTGTTAAATAATGAGGGAATGTGTGTACATGAGTAGCTAGTTTTAGTATGTTATACAAATTAATAGGATAAGTAAGGATATATGTATATTTAAGCCTAACTCGTGGTTGCGAAGTACTCGGACTGCTAAGGGAACGTTCCAAGGTTTGAACCTTCAACTGACCTAACAGCTGGTATCTCACTCATTGACTAAATGAGATTCATGCACACGCCTTCAGGGCCATGTGAACGGGTAAATTAAGTTTCACATTTTTATAGGGTGAATTTTAGATCGGTTTCGCCCCTAAATTGTTTTAACTGTTATATTGCCAATTCGCTTGTTGAATATGCCATTAAATTAATACTAAACAGTACTACACTTAAAGTGTTTCAATTTTAATAAAGATCTCTTGAGTTTAAATATCAAGAAGTAACATTTCAAATGTTAAATAGGAACTTGGGAGTGTGATATGTTATCTAACACCTGAATTTAAGAAAAAAAATTATAGTGCAATCAGTATTTAATAATAATATAACGTTCTTTATTTTTATTTGGTTATCACCTATGTGTTTTCTAGTTAAAACCTCTTTATATTGTCTGAAATATATCAAGATTTATGTTTTTACTGTTTTTAAGGGGTAAAGAAATAACTATTGTAGAAATAAAAAAATAAAAAACTAATAAGTAAATAACGAACATTCCTTCTTCAATTCTGATTGAACTATGGTGTTTAGCTAAAAAAATTATATTGAATGATAAATTGCATGACCGTGTTTTTATTAAAATTGTTGATATTGACTCATACCTTGGACTGTTCTAAAGACTTCTAATACTTTAACACACTTTAAATGTAGTACTTAGTATATATTTTAGATATCAAATAAAACATTCCATACTTAGTCAAACTGAACATCGTTTCATTACAATGACTATTGAAGAGGATTCGTTCTGATTGTAGTAAAAAAATACAAACATAGTTCATAACACATTTACAACTTAAGTTTTATAAATTAGAACCTAAAACAAACACATTAGTCTACTGCACAACTGATAACAAACACTTTAGTCTACTGCACAACTGATAACAAACACATTAGTCTACTGCACAACTGATAACAAACACTTTAGTCTACTGCACAACTGATAACAAACACATTAGTCTACTGCACAACTGATAACAAACACATTAGTCTACTGCACAACTGATAACAAACACATTAATCTTCTGCACAACTGATAACAAACACATTAGTCTACTGAACTACTGATTACAAACATTTTCAAGTGGCCTTTTAAGATATCACTAACAATTTCTGTGTTGGTCTTACATATAAACTGCTTCTATATTTAGTCTTTGGTTATTTAGGTTGTATAGAGATAAAAGATTATAATACATTGAGAATGGGTTCGAGTTTCATGCATTGAAATTCGTCCCCTAATATTTTCCTCAGATAATAAATTTTAAAGAGGTTGGGTTTAGATAGTACAAATTATTCAAAATGTTATATTTTGTTAAAAATAATATTTTTAAATTATATTATTCATCATACTAAAAGATTTGCTTCAAATAGAATAAATAGCCTTATGAGATAATTTGGATGATTGATTTATTTTGAAAAAAAAAAAACTGTAAATGTACTGGTCACTTTTTTAAGTCTATTACTGAAAATACGTATTTGAATACAATTTAAATGTAAATAAAAAATTATTAAACATTAAAGATTAATGATATAAATGGAAAACATGTGGCAGAATCTACGTGGTATAACATTTTGTTATGAGCTACAAATTATGATTGTAATTGAAAAGTACATGTAACCTAAGTTACAATTCTTTAAGCAATCATTAAATATAAATTTAAATAAGAAAAAATTGTTTTATTAATTTTGTTGTATTACCAATTGATTATATAATATATTATTGACAAAGAAAACTAAACTAGGTTTACTCCTGACTGCTAAAATGGAAGTGAACTGGCTTCCACAACTACCTCAGGATTAGTAATTCAACCCTCCTATCCATCGAACCTGATTACTTTGCTACGTTACAATATTCCTAGCTAGAAATCAATAGTTTAATACTAATTGCACATTTAAGTAGCAACAATTGTTATAAGATGTTCTCACGATTGAAAAAATACAAATATAATTTTCTTCGTGAAAAATAATAACATCCGATAACAGATGCAATCAGTTTGACTATAACAACACACTCTTCTTTTAAATAATTATTTAAGGAAGGTAAGTTAGATGAAAATGCATATGTTATTTTATGTGAGCAAAGTAACAAATGAGTTTCGTTAAATTAGTTTTCATCACTCTAAGGATCATATATTGAAAATTGACTTTTATCTGCCAGCTTTGATAGCTGCGTACTGTAGCAAGATATTTTATAGGTCACCTTTATAGAGAATTACACGTAACTACTGCAAGGGATCTAGAAGCAGTGGTCAACACTAACTCTGTACACTACACACAAGGATATGTGCTAGGGAAGGATGACAGGTTGGCTTGCCTTGTGCTTCTGAGCCACATTTCCTTTGAATGCAGTAGGATTTAACCCAGTGAGTTTAGAGTTTATGTATACATTCAAGGACGGGATTTGCTTTATGTTTGCAATGAAGCGTTAAAATTATATAAACGCTAGAGTTCGTATTTATTCTGTAGATAGCTATTAATTACAACTATTTAGGATGTACTTTATTTTTTACGTAATTTGTTATTACTGTTTTCAGTTAACTACCTACTAAATTACCAATGACAGGGAAACAAAGGTAGAGGAACTTTTTATAGTTAAGTTGTTACTATATTGCTGAACATAAGTCTGGCATTTCATTAGTAATTGATATAAGAAGTAAACTAAAAAATGATAAAACGCTTTCATTAATAATCAACATTACAATAAAACTGAAGATTTTAATCATAAATTAAAACTTTTTTATACACTCAATATATGTATTAATAGTGTCCAGATTAATGTATACAACTCGTGTTATCTTAATTTTTTGTTAACATATATATTTTTATAAGATTTGGAATTTACAATTTTTAAGTTTTTTGTTAACATTATAATATAGTAAATTCAGATTATAGTTGCCATTTCCATTCTTCAGTACGATTTAACAATATATATGAAATTATCGTTAAATATTGCTATTTCCACTCTTCAAACATATGGATAGCTGTCAGACTTACTTTTTGCTGGAAGTTCTAAAAGCACCTGTCATATTAAAGTATTTCTGGACATGTACGAATAGGATTACTAGGGGTGAGGTTCACCCCCATTGTAAAGCTTGCTTTCAGCTCAGAGGGTTATTGTTATAATCCTTACATTGTCTATGAAGGGAGGGTGTAGGTATAGGAATGGATTAGAACAAATGTAATGGAAGTTGATACTTGTGTATTCAGTCTCTATGAGTATATGTATATATATCTATTCATACGGATCACTAAAAAATAATTCAATTGCAAAACTAATTAAAAGAAGTAGTATAGTAATTGTATCATTAAAGTAGCGTTTAAGGAAACACAAATTGACATTTACCCAAGATTTGGCGTTAAAAAGTGCATTCCAATTGTGGCAAACATTTAAATTTTAGATATATATATATTAAATCCAATTTATCAAAAGAATGAATTTATTTTACAGACAATTCATCCATATTAGTTGGTCCTTCCAAAGCAAAGATTACACTAATAATCAAATATGTGTTTAAAATTACTTATATGATAAATGTAGAAAAAAAGAAAACAATAAATACAATATTTTATATTTTAATGTATAACATATAGTAAGGCAACGTGACATAGCACTAAAAAAAGGCCCTCACACCCAACCACACACGTACAGTGGTTATGGCCTTCCCACATACCTACAGTGGTTATGGCCTTCCCACCTTCCCACAGACGTACAGCGGTTACGGCCTTCCCACCCTCCCACATACCTACAGTGGTTATGGCCTTCCCACCTTCCCACAGACGTACAGTGGTTATGGCCTTCCCACGGACATACAGTGGTTATGGCCTTCCCACCTTCCCACAGACGTACAGTGGTTATGGCCTTCCCACAGACGTACAGCGGTTATGGCCTTCCCTCCTTCCCACAGACGTACAGTGGTTATGGCCTTCCCACAGACGTACAGCGGTTATGGCCTTCCCACCTTCCCACAGACGTACAGTGGTTATGGCCTTCCCACCTTCCGACAGACGTACAGTGGTTATGGCCTTCCCACAGACGTACAGCGGTTATGGCCTTCCCACATACCTACAGTGGTTATGGCCTTCCCACCTTCCCACAGACGTACAGTGGTTATGGCCTTCCCACCTTCCGACAGATGTACAGTGGTTATGGCCTTCCACCCTCCGACATACCTACAGTGGTTATGGCCTTCCCAACTTCCCACAGACGTACAGTGGTTATGGCCTTCCCACCCTCCCACACATATACAGGGGTTATGGCCTTTCCACCTTCCCACAGACGTACAGTGGTTATGGCCTTCCCACGGACGTACAGTGGTTATGGCCTTCCCACCTTCCGACAGACGTACAGTGGTTATGGCCTTCCCACAGACGTACAGCGGTTATGGCCTTCCCACTTACCTACAGTGGTTATGGCCTTCCCACCTTCCCACAGACGTACAGTGGTTATGGCCTTCCCACCTTCCGACAGACGTACAGTGGTTATGGCCTTCCACCCTCCGACATACCTACAGTGGTTATGGCCTTCCCACCTTCCCACAGACGTACAGTGGTTATGGCCTTCCCACAGACGTACAGTGGTTATGGCCTTCCCACCTTCCGACATACGTACAGTGGTTATGGCCTTCCCACAGACGTACAGTGGTTATGGCCTTCCCACAGACGTACAGTGGTTATGGCCTTCCCACAGACGTACAGTGGTTATGGCCTTCCCACCTTCCGACATACGTACAGTGGTTATGGTCTTCCCACAGACATACAGTGGTTATGGCCTTCCCACAGACGTACAGTGGTTATGGCCTTCCCACAGACGTACAGTGGTTATGGCCTTCCCACATACGTACAGTGGTTATGGCCTTCCCACATACGTACAGTGGTTATGGCCTTCCTACATACGTACAGTGGTTATGGCCTTCCCACAGACGTACAGTGGTTATGGCCTTCCCACAGACGTACAGTGGATATGGCCTTCCCGCAGACGTACAGTGGTTATGGCCTTCCCACATACGTACAGTGGTTATGGCCTTCCCAGATACGTACAGTGGTTATGGCCTTCCCACATACGTACAGTGGTTATGGCCTTCCCACAGACGTACATAGGTTATGGCCTTCCCACCCTCCCATGCACGAACGGTTATAATTCGGCTATTAATAAATGGTTCTTCCTGGGCTAAATTGAACTCAGTTAGTAACGGGGTAAGCAGGTCATTCACTCTCATTGTACACTTGTGTACTGATTCGTACTTGTCTTAAAATTCGCATATGGTGTGTCGGAATTAGTATAAAATATTATTAGTAATATTAATACTAAGGACCGTTCTACACTCCCTTACATATACATAATAATTATCCGTCGACCCGCACATTGACGCACGGTGGTAATGACCCTCCCACCCTTTTATATACATAAATTTGTAAGGACACTCCTATCCACCACCCATACACGTACGATTGCAGCAACCCAGGCATCCCCCCAATACATGAACGGTTTTTATGTCCTTCCACTGACGTACGTTGATAATGTAATAATAGTAACCCATTTAAATGTCACGTTTTACCAGTGTTTTAAACCGTATAAAGCGATATAAAAGTGATTATACGGTTACTAATCACCATCTTAGCTTAAAGTTACAATATAATTTTAACTCGATTTTGATTATTTTTATGCTAGGACATAAAGACTGTTATGGAAATTGAAGTTTATTTTATTTTTATCTGAAGAGTTAATAGTGATTTATAAAGTAACATTTTAATAAATAAATAGTAAAATTTACTTCTTTAATGTAAAAAACAAATTGTTTTTAATGAAAATGTATTACATCTCCGGTTACTAATTGGGATTATTAGCCTATTATTAAAACCCACAACTTATATACAGAGCAGATTGATTTAAAATCCCATTATACTAAAACATAATAAATGGAATATTTAATAGGACATTATGATGGAAATTTATTGAATTGAAAACATCTGTTATTTGCTTCGTTATTTTAATTTGAATTTGGAAACGTGGATATGGATAACAATTAAGTTCGAGAAATAACATTAATAGATCCGCAACCTTCACAAAAAGTAATTGACTTATCCGTTTTGGGAGCTGTCTCAATATATCGCCCAAAACTAGTAAATAATATCGAGTGCTCGGTGGGCAGCCAAATTGATGGTGCGGTGGTGAGTGATGTGGGCATCCTGCCGGGCTGCTGAAAGTGGTCCACAAACCCTACTGAGAAGGGGGAGGGACTCATATGCTGACAATAATCTATTATTCTAAGGTTTTCTGAGAATTTTCTACATTGGCTGTCGTAAAACATTTTAAATGTGTTATCTAAAATACGTAGCTTGTTTTTTAAAACGATACTTTTAAATAACATCCATCCTATAAGTTATTAATAAGCGTGGTACAGTTGAAACGTCTAGTGTTATAGAGCAAAGTAGTTCTGAAGTTGCAAATATCATGCCTGTATTTGTACAGAGATTGAACATTTTATTTATTAAAAATTTATAAAAACTAATTATATGTTTTTAAAAGTATTCAAAGGAAAATTTACAGACCTGAGAGTTTGAATTGTCTGTAGAACTTCCAGTAGTACAAACAATTAAACATATATGTTTAATTTAGTATTATAAAATAAATCTAAAATACAGAAATTCAAAATTGAAACTATCCGTGTAAAAATAAGTAAAATTATACTTATCGAATTACACCTTACATTGGTGTCTTCATTTGTTACACTGTGGTTTTTGAATGGTTCATTTAGTAACAAAACAAAAACAATTCTTCATGAAGAGCATTATATATTTATAATTTATTATGATTTTGAGAGGGATCAGCTGATAACCACCGGCTGTTCATTTGTCATTGGGCTATTAATTAATGACACTTTCTAAGGAATAGTCGGCCTTAGTTTGTGATAATGACTACATTCGCTCATCTACACTCATCACACTCAATCGAAATCCATATTCGCCCATATCTTGACGATCGGCGTCTTATGAATAAATAAAAAAATATATATATATATATATAAACATTCATCGTCATTTTAAACTTTAGTAATGTTTTCCCTCTGTTTTGACAATTTTAGAAAACAAAAGCCACCCTCCAGTCGGTCGGTGCCCCCTGCCTTTATTCTCTGCCCCTCGCCACCTGCCACTTTTACCCTCATCATAAATAATCCCCTCCCAAACCTTCCATAATGTATGGTTAGGTAGGTCTACAGACTAGGGCTCTTGCACCGGTTTACTGAGACGATTTCATGCTTGAGTGAAGGACCCATTAAAACTATTCAGCAAGATTAACCAAACACGTAAACTATCGACTCCACATAAACTCTCGTTCATTGAAGCACATAAATACTCACATAAATTTACAAATATTCACAAATGTATATATTTGTTTTATTTGACAATTTATTTTGGAATCAATTGACTGAGCAGCTTCCAAATGTTCTGCTTAGTTTTCTGGCTTTTTGTCCTAAAAAATAAAAATACCGAATACCTTCTACGCCAATTTTATGAACAAATCTTTAAATATACAACTATTAAAAATATAAACAGCTAATTTATTTCATTAAGTAAATGTTTTTCTCTATGAAACGCCAAAGATTAAACACTATACATTTATTTTAAACAAACTGTTGATAATATTACATTATGTTGCAAGCATTTTTTGTAAAATATACCATCTGTCTTGACATCTTTGACTCAATTCATTACAAAATCCCTACGTTATTTTTTTTGATTAATTTAGTTTTACTAAAAATAGTTTGACCTTTATCTAATATGTTAATACCATATAATATAGTAATTTACATATATTTCTTACAAAGCAGGTCTATAATTTTAATATTTGTAGAATTTTCTCTAGGAATACTTCGAAACGATGGTTTAGTATGCAATGTGTAATAAAACTCAAATATATAAATTTATGGATTACATTTTGGTAAAATGTTATTTATCATAGTCTACTGCAATAGTTTTAAAAGCTAATTTGTGGTTAATTTTATTTTATTTGGCAATCATCTAAATTTATTTTTAAAAGTAATTGTCCTGTGTTTCGGTGAACATTTGTTATTCATTTATATGAGATAGTTCTATTACTTGTTCAGATGGGTCAGTGGTTGTTGTCTTTCAAGTCACGCATCATAAAATTTAAATATCAAAGCAACCAGATGGGTACCGTATGAATTATTAATGTACAACAGAACCACGCAGATATCATCTATTGTTGTCAGAATGTAAATATAACATTTTGTTTCTAATAGTTAACTAAAATTTAATCAATAAAAGCAAAAAAAGATCATGGTAGATTACGTTTATACTTTATATTTATAGTGGGTAAACATTAGTATATAATTTATTAAAACACTTTTTATATCATTTTATAAATTATCCCCCCGTTTTACTTTATGAGGGTGCATAATAAGCCTTTGAAAAATATATACTATCATGTAAACAAATTTGTGAATATAATATACTTAAAATTAATTAAAAATATTCAAAAATATACCGAAAGGTCCAAAAGAAACTACTAAAAGATAGTGAAATAATTAGCAATTAAAAACATTACTTTAGGAACTACATTAAAGACTCATGCATATTTCTTACCACGCAAATATACATATATACAATTGTAATACAAATATACAATATATATAATTGTAATATTTATAGAATTTTCTTTAAGAATACTTAGGAAAGGATGACATAACATGCAATACTCGATGACCTGGTCTAATTACTCATCTAATTACTTATAAAATTTGTTTGGTTATGTATGTTAAAACTTGTAATGAGTTCATAAGTAATATGACTGAAGAAATGAACTTCAGACATTTAAAACTTGTAATGAGTTCATAAGTAATATGACTGAAGAAATGAACTTCAGATATTTAAAACTTGTAATGAGTTCATAAGTAATATGACTGAAGAAATGATCTTCAGATATTTAAAACTTGTAATGAGTTCATAAGTAATATGACTGAAGAAATTAAATTCAGATATTTAAAACTTGTAATGAGTTCATAAGTAATATGACTGAAGAAATGAACTTCAGATATTTAAAACTTGTAATGAGTTCATAAGTAATATGACTGAAGAAATGAACTTCAGATATTTAAAACTTGTAATGAGTTCATAAGTAATATGACTGAAGAAATGAACTTCAGATATTTAAAACTTGTAATGAGTTCATAAGTAATATGACTGAAGAAATGAACTTCAGATATTTAAAACTTGTAATGAGATCATAAGTAATATGACTGAAGAAATGAACTTCAGATATTTAAAACTTGTAATGAGTTCATAAGTAATATGACTGAAGAAATGAACTTCAGATATTTAAAACTTGTAATGAGTTCATAAGTAATATGACTGAAGAAATGAACTTCAGATATTTAAAACCTAAGTATTCTATTAGATTATATTTTAATTCAAAATCCTATAATTTACTGATAATTTCAATAAACATAATAAAAGACGCTAACATTTTAAAGGAAAACTTACAGTATACTTGTTTTTTAGAAATAATGCACATTAAATCATCAACGTGTACATACATATTATGAAAACCTGGTGGAAGTTTTGCTTTTAATAAAAGAATGAATATTAAGATAGTCTACTTAATTAGCTACTTTACTTACATATACGTGGCTAATAAACTGTATAATTGTTAAAATGTGCAATAATCAGAGTAAGCTATAACACTCCCTATATTAAACATATATTTTAGGCAATATATTAAAAAATTATTACAGGACTCAAAAAATAATTGTCTCTAGATTTGTTTGGCTGAAAGTCTACTACCGTTTGGTTGAAAGAATATTTTATAAATTATTGAAATGGTAATTAGTTAAATTCGTTGTAAAATAGTTTAAACTAAAGCATAATAATTCAATCAAAGGAACTTCTAAGAATTTTTCTCTTAAGAATACAAAAGGTTGTTGTGCGAGGGCAAGGACTTAAGGGCTAACATTGGTTTTTTACTCCTCTTTAATTAAGAAAGGAAAGTTTCACATTTTGACTATACAAAAGGATTATATCTAAAGAAATATGAATTATTGGTAATAAATATACGTGAACTTTTATACGTAATGACAACCATGTTGAAAGAGGTGATGTACGTTTTTTTTTCTTACAATAATTACCTATCATTAAATATCAAAATGTAGCCTTTACTATAAAATAACATACGTTTAATTTTAAATTCCTGATCTTCTATGATTTACAAATTTATAAAAATATTTCCTTTTTGCTCATTTGACGTTCTGTTTACTTAGTAATAAATGTATGTAAGTGATAAATACGTATATTACAAACATGATGTCTAGTTATACTTACTAGTTTATTGTTTTTAAAGGATCAACATTATACTATCCCATAACGTGTACATTATTACTAAACAATATTTTGGGAAGCATGTCTTTGTTATGTTTATAAAGGAGTTTGTGAGGGTAAGGAGAGATACTTAGATGATACCCTTGAGCTAAAGGCGTTTGTCCTTTCATGGCAATTTATCACGTGCCAGCGAATTGTCTCTATATTGTTGCATAAACAGCTGAGCCTATTCTATTTTGTATAAACATAATACCGAACTCGTACACATAATTGTTAATATAACACAAGTTATCAGACATTTTAAGGAAGCCCTGCCTGCCAAGTAAATCATACACATTAAGTGGTGTGAACGATTACAATAACGAATTCATTATATGATCAAAGCTGTTCAGCATATTATATTTTAAGAACGGAGCAAAAAATAAAATTCAACAATGTAGTTCTAGCACAAACTTACTCTCGAATAAAAAAAAAAAAACTTGATAAAAAAACGAATTTTAACAAAAACAATTTTAAAAAATTGTTCTTCACACATTTGAAATATATTTTTTTAATGTATATTTAATCAGTTATAAGTTTTATGTACACGTGGTATACTGAACAATGCAAATAAAGAGATAGATCTTCCTTTTGCTTTTTTTTTTTTTTTTTTTTTATAAGGAGAGACCGATCTCCTCCTTAACCTTATACTCTACCCATTCCTCAAATACTATTGATATGTGCGAGGAACTTATTCAGACAGATTAAGGGGGCGAACCAGTACAGTGGTGGTGATTATTACTGATAAAACTTTCAGTCTAGGCCGGATTCGAACCAGCGCTATCTATAACTTAACCTCAAAATCCTCACGCCTTAGACCGCTCGGCCACCGACTCGCCCATTATTAGAATCAAGTCACGATTGTAATAAATCGTTTTATAATATTTAAAACGATGGAACTCATGGTTTGATTCCTAATTTAAATAAATAAAATAAGTAACCTATTAGAGCTAAACTATAATTCGAAATTGTATCAACATAAAGGTTATGAAAAAAATATTAATCTATTCATCCATTAATTTGTTATTATAACAGTTTGTATTGAACATAAGCCGTACTTACCTTTTATTATTTAAATTATTAAAATAATAATTTACAGTAATTTTTAGGTGGATAATCGCTAAATAATTACAAAATCAGGCATTTTTATATTTAATGCATAATTACGTTGGTTACCATATAAAATACTCTAGCATTGAAAACATAATTAACTATCTCAATCAATTAAGCAATTTTACGCAAGAATACGCATTACTTAAGTTAACATCATTAGCATTGTTATTCAGACATTTTACAGTTGCCTACAGTGTATTTTCATAATCATTTTTTAATTTGGGTATACACATTATGAAGAATTTGCTTTAATGTCACCCAATTCAAATTACTACTATAATGATAGTCAATGAATTGAATTAAATAGGAGAATTTATTTAAGTAATTCTCAGAGATATATTAGTAAAACACCATTACAATAATAACTATGTAGTATCAAAATACTACTGAGGTGGCTAGATCCTAAACCGCCGAGTCACCGCTGAGAAGTTGACAGGCCCATACGGTAGTAGCAATGCAATCTTTCCGTCAGCGGACAAAAAGATGCTTTTATATTTCAACTGTACAGTTCGTATTTATTATTATAATTAGGTAAATTAAACATTTTATCATTACTAAAGGTCCATTCTAGTAGACCATGAGTTGGTGTTATGAGCTTTTCATGTAAAATAGTCAATTTAAAGTTTCACACATATATATATATATATATATATATATATATATATATATATATATATATAAAACTGTGGAAACATTATAAAATAGTAAATGTTTAACACAAACCAACTTATGGTCCACTCGGACAGATCCTCATCTTTCAAATTGCATTTCGAGAGTTACGATACGATTATTGTAATGAACCAATAAGTTGATGTAGAAAACCATATTTTTGGTGTTTCCTCGGAAGAAAACGGCCTCCGTGAAAAAATCAGTTATTTGTTCAAAAAAGTATATTATTTACTCAGCAGTATTAGCTCATAAGAACGGTTTTTTTTAAAAGTACCTTAAGATTTAATTTCTCTACTGATATTTGACATAATCTTGAAATTAATCTTTTAGACTTTACAGGTTTCCTCTATTACCTATAGGTTAGCCCTACAGAACCTCATTATAGGGTTGGTTAGGGAACGGATTGCCTGTTGGCGATGTATCGACTATCGGACCCCACACAGTCCCTTGAGGACCAGCCTGTAATCAATTAATTTTAATCAGTTGGATGACCACGAGTAGTATGAGTTTGAGAATTCATTGAAAATAAATACAACCGTACTTTCTTAGAACTTATTGGTCTAAATCTATCACTAAAAACTTGGTACAAAGGCCAAATAAACCAAATTCTTTTGTTATTATTGATATATGTTTCTAATAAAGCTTACAAACGTTTATATACTTGTAAAGTATACACTTAATTAATCAAGTTTTACAATTGTTACTATAATTAGAAAGTCAATGAAACGGCTTTATTCGTGATCCTATAATATATTTATTAAGTTATTTCAAATTACATAAACATTTATTATATAGGGTAAAATTTAGAACATAAAATATGACGCAATATGTATGGCATACTATGTACTAGCCTAATTTTAAATGTTTACCATAGTAAACATATATATTGTTAAATTTAGTACAGCCTGCACGTGATTGAACATAACATGTATAAATATATTTAGGTTTAAAACACCATGAGATATGCTGTACAAATTTTTAAAATGTTTTAATCAGCCATTTCACAGTTAAAATGGCTTGTCATATACGAGAGATGGAAAATTTGAGTTACTAGTGTAATCCAACCCCTATAATTGGCAAACTACCCTTTCATTAGTGAGGTACAATACTGTAATCAGGGCCATTAACTTATTCTATGTGTACCGTAGAAAATAATTACTTATAAAATGTCTTACTTAATTAATTGAAGTCTTTTAATTAAATTTATTGCTAATATAACAATGAATATACTTAACGTTACATCAGACTACATTTATAAGAACATTACACCTACCCCAAAGAAATGTTTAGTGTTCAATTCAATGGTGTGTTTGTTTTTAATTTGGTGTTTGATTATCTATTTGTAATATGTATAGAAGTTATCATAAAAGGTGCACCATGAAACTAGTTTCAAATTTAATAGTATCAACATTAACAGTGCACTTTAATATAATTTCAAAGTATATTGCTTTTATCCTTCAAATATTTTACTACGCTCAACTATAACGAAAAAATTGCGTTTTCTACGTATATCTTACGTTTTTCACCTTTGCTTAGTTTCAAATATAAAAGATACAGCTATTCTACAATACTATGAACTGGTTTTGATTCATTCAATATTATTTTACCTAAACACAACTCCCTACTTTCGTAAGACATATTGGAACACTAAATTTATATTTTACTCTAACAAGTATTTTTTTTTTGTATTGCTTTAATAGTTATGGTCACATACCACAATTTATGAAAAAACCGTTGATGTTAAGTAGACTTTGTGTGTATTTGGAGTAGCCCTCATGATTCCTTCCTCAGCACAAAGAAGGATGGTAGGAATCTTGCTGCTGGTCTAGTTGGATCACAGTGGTTCTAAGCTGGATACAGTGGTTCTAAGCTATGAGTTTAAATTTATATAATCTTATAAATAAATTTAGTATATTAGTAAAAGCTAACTCGTAAAAAGAGTATTTATTTTATGTAAAGTAAAAACTTTTACGCAATAATATTTTTGAGAGTTTATGACTCTTCTCGTACTTCTTTTATGGATTGTAAACCTTCTTCTGTAGAATGAAATAAGGGTCATATTAAAGCCTTTGGTTTAGACTGTTTAGCGAGACCTTATTTAGTACTTTGGTGTTTTATATTATATAATTAGTTGTCATACGAAATATTTAGTACTTATGTTTGGATATTTTAATTACACTCGTATATGATTTATTTATGTACAGTATAGTTTCGGTATAATTAAAATGTACTCTGTGTTTAATTAAATACTTAAAAATAATTTTCAGTACAAGAAAGAGGATACCTTTCACGTTAAAGGCAAGATATTTATGTCAGTCTAAAGCACGACTAAATATCTAAAGCCCATACATAAAGCTTAAGCACACTTACACTCGTGGGAGATAAGAACTTTCGCTTTTTTTCGTAAAGGTAGTTTTTTTTTTTTTTTTCTATAGGCCTATAACTAATTAAAATTTTGCACTTATTTCAAAATAGGCCTAATTGTTCAGTTAATGTTTTCATGTGTTTAATAATGCCACAATATTGATTTTGAAAAATTTATAAACACCTTTAAAACCCCTTCATTTATTAGATTTCCTTAATTCAAATAATACTACATTGGCTTTATTTTTCATTTGAGTTATACATTATTTAAGCAGTTAATATACTTTTACGAATACTTCTAAAGCCAATTCATTCATAAAATTTATAAACTTAAAGGATTGTTATCTTATATAACATAGTTAACTAACATTTAAAAGGTTTTAACAATGATAAAATATTTAAGTTTCCATAATCATGATAACTGACATAAATTTTACATCCATATTTTGTTACATTGTATTATAACTCCAAAACAACGCATAAACTTTATTTACGATTCAAACTTAAGTCTTTAAGCTAATTTACGGGATGTTATTTCTTTAAATAGTAGAAAAACGAAACTCAATGAACAGTTATTTTGTTAAAGCAATACTTTGAATACAGTGATGCTACTTTTATTGAACGGATCAGATTAGTCATACTGCTTTACAGTAATACAGTGATGCTACTTTTATTGAACGGATCAGATTAGTCATACTGCTTTACAGTAATACAGTGATGCTACTTTTATTGAACAGATCAGATTAGTCATACTGCTTTATAGTAATACAGTGATGCTACTTTTATTGAACAGATCAGATTAGTCATACTGCTTTACAGTAATACAGTGATGCTACTTTTATTGAACAGATCAGATTAGTCATACTGCTTTATAGTAATACAGTGATGCTACTTTTATTGAACGGATCAGATTAGTAATATTGCTTTACAGTAATACAGTGATGCTACTTTTATTGAACGGATCAGATTAGTCATACTGCTTTACAGTAATACAGTGATGCTACTTTTATTGAACGGATCAGATTAGTCATACTGCTTTACAGTAATACAGTGATGCTACTTTTATTGACTTGATCAGACTAGTCATACTGCTTTACAGTAATACAGTGATGCTACTTTTATTGACTTGATCAGACTAGTCATACTGCTTTACAGTAATACAGTGATGCTACTTTTATTGAACGGATCAGATTAGTCATACTGCTTTACAGTAATACAGTGATGCTACTTTTATTGAATTGATCAGATTAGTCATACTGCTTTACAGTAATAGCTTTGCAATGTTTAGATTTTACCATAGTGTATTAGAGAGAGACTTACAATAGAGTCCTATAACAGATCCCCTAAGAGCAGTGACATAGAACTCCGGGGTAGTTTCCAAGTAAACTTTGCCAATACCCGTCCATACTACATCTAGTCACGTTTTTACGCTATTCGTACGTTTATATTTCTACTTCAACGTAAAACTACGTCAAATAAATACAAATCTTTAGTTGCATGTACTTGTCTCACGTTATCCGAACATGTTCTTTAAAGGCACATAAAGTTTATGCCAAGGTATGCATATCAGAAACACGCCTAGTATTAAAAGATTACATTCAATTATATAGGTATGAATATAGAATATTGTTCCTCTACATGAAAATCTATAAGTATAAAACAACATCACGTATTAAAGAACACTATTTTTAACCGAGACACATCTAGTCAGCACATCGGGACTCGTTCGCCAATATTCCAGCTTGCTTAACCAGCATTCCTATTACCTGTAACTTCCCGAATACCTCTGAGGTTGGGTTAAAAAGGGGGTTGTGGGTATAAAAAGAGAACATTTTTCAAACTACCACCATAGAAATCGAGCCCTTGAATTATAGCTTCGGAGATAATTTGTTTCCCAGTCATCTACTGAACTTCTAAATCAATATACTCGTATACTTTTTAGAGCATTTACCTCAGTGATGTAATATATCTCTTAATATCACTTTTATAAATATGAAGTTCTCAGTGTAAGTTTGAAGCCATTTTTCCCTTGGGGAAGACATACAATTATTTATTTTTTAGGCACTGATGAAAGAGATTCAGGGGAATATGAGGGTTAAAGAAGAGTAATAAGTTTTGATGAACTATTGTAGTCAATGTTACTAACTAACCAAGATCAAGTATTCCATATAAAGATCCATTTATTAAATATCCCAAAAGCCATGTTAACAAATATATCTACAGCGTTACAAGGAATCCAAGCCAAGTAATATTAGTCTGATCTTCAGCTAACTGACTAGTCTATACTCAGTTATCTTCCCTAAACAAAAATCTGGATCCCAACTACCACCCAACATGCACAACCCGGACTTCTCTATTAATATCGACGTAAACAACGTTGAGTGGATGCCGTGTCTGTATTAATAGTACCGAGTAGAGTACCTAACGCCTACAGTACTTTGTTTATAAGTAGCTGAGTTACAAGCACTGCCTATTTATAGGTTTATAATTTATCATCTTATGAGAAGCCGAAGTCTTACCCGTTTCATCAAAATAAATTTCAGACTATTCTAACTTAAAAACACACATAATTGGTCACGTGACAATTATTCTGATTAAGTGGTTGTCTAACATATAATACAAGGATAAAATGTATCTATTTTGAGTAGCAAGCTGGGTGATATTTATTACTCTGCAATAAAAGGTGTCTTAGGAATCGTTCTAATTAAAATACCTACATGTAACTATAAACATTGACGGAGTGAAGTCCCCTCACATGTACTTCTCTGCAGGTTGTTATAATAAATCTCAATACAGTAAGTAAGCTCTTTCAACAAGATTGTAGTTATTAGCAGAAATAATCCCACGGAGGAAGCTGATACTTCAAAAGGGGATCTGTTTGAGTCGCTGAGTTAGCCCCAATGCCGCTAGCCATCAGTACTTATTGCTTCATCCACTCGTTAAAAATGCTACCCTACACCGAGATGCCCTCGGGGATCTCGACTGGAGATATAATTAATGAAAGTTTTCTCTTGTAAAAGATACACAATTGAGATTAATTCAGTTGGGGTACAATATTGACCTGAAGGTTTTACAATAATGGATTATTATTATATTTTATACCATTTACAGTTCGGTTTTATTTATGCGAGGAATAGTTACTGATGTTATATTATTATACTATCCATCAATACCAATTCTATGTTGGAATCTCAAATTCAAATAACAAGGGGAATCATACTAGGTTAGATATTTATAATTGCTAATGAATGCGTGAGTGTATATTGACATATAAAGATGTACTTATAAATATCAACAATGATTGAGAAACGTGTAAACTAACTGTCACCATTTTCAAGAACAATTCAAATTATTACAGATATTGTATTATTTAGAATAAGGAATTAGAAATAAAACTATATAAATGCAATATTTTTCTACTTTCCAGGATATGAAATAAGTTTTCCCATCATAAATAAATTTGTTTGTTGGTTTCAGCAATCGATTTTCACGAGATTTTTTTAAACGAAATATTTACGTTTAAATATAAAATACTTTACATTGCATTCATGGTCAGACGTGCATAGCTAGTCTATTCATTCCGAATTTAAGGTAAATTGAGAAAGGTGTATAATAAAATATATTCGTTCAAACAAAAAATAATTAAAACTCGTGACATGTAAAGCATTTTAATAAAAAATATATAACCATTTGATAAAAATCTGTTGTGTAAATGTAGTTAATAAATTGAGTAAGATTATCATTTTGAGGGTTTGGTATTTAATGAGACTCTTTTGTAAATAGATAAACAATAAAATGAGTTACATTTGTTATATTTTCTGCAGAGATCCTTGAAATCATTCCCATTTTTTCTCAAATTTACCAACATTTAACTCCCCCAACACAACAATGTATAAAGTCAGATGGAGAACAAGTTTATGTTTTGTTAGGATCTGTTTAGTCTGTAGAAGGTCCGTAACTTCAAAACAACATCTAAAGCTAACGGAGATTTTTATAAGGAATTAATAGTGAGATAATGTAAGATGGTATAGCATCAGCATTAGTTTATTACTTTTTTGTTATAAATGCAGAATAGATGTTTCAAAGTATTTTGATTAACATAAAAATATATCCTAGCCAAAATAAACTAATAAATGTTTTTCGTTTACTTTAGCTAATAATTAATTGTATTTCAATAAAAAAAGAAGCAATAATATTGCTAATTTTATATTAAACTAAAATATTACTTTTGAGAGAAAACTGTTCACATTTTTGTCTTTTTTGCCATGTGTCTTTTTAACTTTATTTATAATAAAGATAGTAAATCACAGATTATCTGACTTTGGAAATGTATTATTTTTTAGCATCTATTGTAATGATAGTTACAGACTTGAAAGATCACTAAAACGCCCTTGCCTAATACCTGGTTTGCAGGCGTTCTACAGGCCGTATTGTAGCGGGCGCACTGGGCTATTAAATCCCATGTAATGATACCGTTATTAAATATTTTTTGCATAAGGCAGTTTTTTTTTACAGATATCAACACATTTGTAAATTGATACATTGTTTAACAAATCACTGATTGTTATTTAATTAATTTGTAAAAATCAACCTTGTACAACTTTACTATTTATTTTTCCCTGAATATTTTTATATGTATATTATTATATTGTGTCGTAAAAAAACTCCGTAGTCTACTATATTAAAGAACACGTCATGTTAGTATAACAGTTTAATATTATAATATTACTTTAAAATAATTTGCTGTATTTATCAAGGATTACTAAGTGAAAATGTCAGTTCACATTAACATACAACAAGAGTTTACAGTTAAAATACACATAAAGTGCTTTATTTTACTTCGAAATAAAACGTTTATAAAATCTAAAAAACTGTACAATATTAGTTTGTGTTTAATTTTAAATGTGCACTACATAAATTCGTTGGGTTACATATGTTAATTGTCGTAATAAACATAAAAACGCCTTCATTATTTTATATACTAATGTGACGCATATCAGTATTTACTTACCTAGAACTATACATAAAATGTGGTGGGAATTCAGAGATAACATGAATAAAATGTTTTTAAAGTTTACGTCGGTTATATTATTACGTGTAAAGTGTTACTAAGAGTTAATATACTTGTGCCAAAGTAACTTATAGTTTCTGTTGTTAGATAAATACGTCGTGATTTCAAACACTATTTTGGTAATTTATCACAAGATATATTCTCTGTATTTGGCTTATTAATACAATATCAATTTATTCATTTCTTAGCTGTCACACTCTATTTTTTCAGTTATTTTTAATGTGGATATATTTACATTAAAGTTTACATTAAAACTATTTAAATTTAAAATGTCTTCATGCAAAAGTTTTATCGTAAGATGGTAAATAACCTGTCTCCCATCTTGGGTTCAGTTTCTATTTTATAATTGGAAAGAAAAAAACACCCGTTTTCCATTATATGTTCAGGAATCTTACAATGCATACAATTTTTAATTTGATTGAAAAAATTATATGTTTCTCTTATAGCAGTACTTAGAAAAAATTATTTTAGAAATTAAATTCTTGTTTTTTTAATGGAATTTTATGGTTTTTCATGGTTGGGTTAAATATGGCACATCGTGCATTTAAAAAAAACTAATTTTTTGGTTGGGTCATATGTTTACCATTATGCATTAAGTCAAACAACAACAAAATAGTACAATTTCAAATAAGAAAGTTTATTAAAAAGATTACACATGTAATACAAGTACACAATTACATTGCAAAATGAGACTTTGCACTTTTCACAAGATACTCTCACGTTTTGGGAATTTGCATCTCAATCTTGTTGACGTGTACATAGTCCAACTTCGTCTTTGCGAACTTGTTTAGGTGGAATATAAGAAACATTTTGTTTACTCTTCTTAGCGGTTAGCTCGGTTTCAAGGTCGTTCCTAGGTCTACCTCTTTTAGGAGAGTATTTGCTACCCATTTTACAAAGTGTAATTGATAGCTATTCTCTGATATCAGCCAGGCCCATAAAGCTGATAAAAAAACAACTGGTTCTTTTAACAGTAGATTTAACACCTTAGCCCTAACCAAGATTGTCAGATGCTGGTAAAGCAACCTCCCCATCATCATCACTGCTTGGATAGAAGTCTGGATCGATGTCGACATCATCACAAACTCACTGAGTCAGATGGAAAAAGAAGTGATTCAAATGATTTATTCAGGCATTAAATTTGTACAAACAATAGGCCGTCATATAAAGTAAAAAGCATACATCATGCAGTATTACACATGATAATTGCTAAATACCCTATGTTCTGACTAATAAAGACATAAACATGCAAAATCATAATAAAAAACTTGCAAGTCATCATGTGCCAAACATTAAAACATGCAAATCATTGTGCCAAATATTCGTGGAAACATACCTTCAGAAGTTTAGCCCTAACCTATAAATACTCCCTCAATCATTTGTGGTCTACGTTGAAATATTCATCAATACAGTAAATTGGATTATCTATAGGCCAATTTTTTAGCACCTTTGACAATTTGGAATTTGGAAGAGCCCTTATAGATAACGGTAGCTTATTATACAATCTAATACTTGTAATAGGAAAACAAGATGAGGATTTATGCAAGTCTATTCATAATAATATTGTTGTTACCTCTAGTACGCTGGGGGTATACATTATTGTTTAACATTAAGGATCCTTATCTTCTCTTTATCTCTAAAATACAATCATGCACATATAGGTTCACAACAGTTAGACTTCTATTTTGTACAAATAATGGGGGCATCTATGATATCTTAATCAGGTAGTAGGTCCTCCATTCCTGAAATAAAAAAGAATGTTGTATTTCACGTAATTGTATATTTTAAATGTAAAAAAAGTTAAAAATAACAATGGCACATAGGAACCTAGAAGTTGCATTGATTATACATTAGTTTTAATTACAAGTTGATAGTGTACAGTAGGATAATACTGGAGATTGGACAGAAAATACTTCAAAATGTAATGAGAAAACCCTTATAGCTTAAACATTTCCATTTATCATGTTTATGACTTAAATGCATAATGGGTCATTTCAGACCCAACTAAATAATTTTGGTTTTTTAGCCTAATGCATTATGGGTCATTTTAGACCCAAATACAAATTGGAACCTAGCACCAATATAAAACTGTAAAAACAAATTTTAATGAATTATTTATAATGTACATACCTCATGGGAAGTAGTTTGGTTTTTATATCAGCCTAAATTCTTCCTTCTAGTTTCCTGTATCCACAAAAATAGTGCAGAAGTTGTTTACTGGAACACATCAATCTCAATAATGAAATACAAGCCAGCTGATGGATGGTGCTGCAACCTAGTGGCAAATCAAAGTACTACATCGAAGTATCATTGTGCCAGATATGGCCCAAACATGCATTTAAGAACATAATTTAATGTTTTTCACCAAATAAAGTAAAAAAAATATGGATGAGTAATAAATGACCCAGTATACATTGTAGGGTTAAAAGAATACATATTTCTCTTTGTTTTATTAGTCAGAACTTGCTATGCTTTGTGTTCAGCTTCCACTTTCATTTTATAAACCTCAATATTAAAGTACATTTAGATGTTTAATATTTTGAGTGCTTAATAAATTGCATATTTGCCTTGAATTAAGAATTCAAAGGTGTTAGTAGTCAGGGGTCCTTTTTAACAATATAATGGTTAGTCCAAGAGTTTGTATGTACCTTACAAAATTACCTTTTAGAACATCATTGTGAGCTATTATTTTTATGTTATTTTTATTTTTTCACATTAAACTCTTACTACCATTTGTTATTAGTGATACTAACTAACTTTGTTAGTGATTAGTATTATGAATAATATTCATAGCTATGTTATAATCTTGAAATGCAGTAATGTGTGTGTACGCACTTGGACGTACAATGAAAATAATATATATTTAAGAGCTGGCATATTTGAAACAACAATATTTTTGGACGTTTAATTTACAAGTGTTAAACAATTTCTGATGTTACATCTATAATAAATATTGCTTTCTTACACAGACCTACTCAATATTAACAATGAAATAAAAATAGTGTAATTTTACACATTAAAATAAAATCATTACAGACACACATAATACAGTGTTTTTAATAGAGTCAAATAATAAAATAAATAAACGAATAAAAATGATTGTGTTTTGGTATAGCGGTGATCTATTGTACAAAAATGATTGTGTTTTGGTATGACAGTGATCTATTGTACAAAAAGACCTTATCAAGTAATAATTGACTCTTTTAAGAAAATTTATATTCAAATTAAGGATACACATGTTATTTTTTTAAATTACAAACAATCAAATTCTGAAATAATATTTTTTTACAAAGGACATTCAACTATATAAATTAAAATGTAGGAAACCCTAAGAAACTGGGGAAGGGGGAGTATTTTTATGAATTAATAATGGTACAAACTGTTTATCAATTAGTTGTGATAAACTAAATGGTAATAAAAGACTAATAAATTAGAGAGAGTTAAAATGTTAAATATTAACTAAGATATGCAATAACTAAGGCAATAATTCCTGCGTATAATACTTATACTATATTAATGAACGGCTTTATATTGCGAGTTTAGGCAGCAGTTGTAAAACAAACAGCAAAGTCATAAACATTCGCGTGACAGCTCCACATTCCTAACCCCATAATGTAAACTGTACATAGCTTACCTGACATTCTTTTAGTTAGTAAATTATAAATACTCACATAATACTTAATGTTTCACACAACACTCTGTTTAGTTGAGACTGTTTAAGTCAATTTTCGCAATTTTTTTTTATTTATATACTTATGATATCAGCAAATATTTGCTACATTTATAGTTAAGCTGGAATAGAGATCATGTATACGGGCCAGTGTTGTAGTATACATTAATAGTAAAATAGTATATTAACAATTAAGACAGTTTATTCTGACTCGAATTTAAGTTTACATCAAATTTTGTATTTTTTCAGACTAAGGTTTATATAAATAGAACAAACAAACAAACAATATTTTTAACATTCATTTTATTAAAATATTTTTTTGTAATAAAATATACAAACTATAATTCCAAAAAATATGCTTCTTTTTTTTTGAATTCTTGAATCAATTATTTTTATCATATATGTTGTTCAATAACTGTATACATTTATCAAAATTATTTATATTGAGTAAACTGTACATACTCATCCCGAAAATATTATAGCAATAGATTTTATATAAGAAAAGAATTCAAGCATGACCACTAATAAAAATTAATTTAAAGGCCAACTAAAACTAAAACGTTCATGATGAGCCACTGGGATTTACTTATTGTAAGCCATCCAAAGGGAGCCTGATGTCAAAACGAATGATTAATTAAGTGAATGAATGAATGTCACATTTGTTTGTATGAATATTTAATGAATGAATTAAATAATTTTAATGTTTTTATAAAATATTTGTTTTTATAAAGATACCACATGTATATTTTTTATTCAATTGACCTTTTGTTATTATTTTTATTACAAACATATTCTGGTAGTAAAAACATTTAAACATTACATCTACTTTATAATTGTATTAATAAATCTATTGAAAATTATAATGAAAACACCTTACAAACATATTTGTATACATACAATGTTTAGGTCAATAATTTATCATTAATACCATAGCTATAATTAATTATTTGACAAACAATGCTAATCTTTTATAATTTATTTATTGGCATTGTTAATTTGTGAAAACACGAATATCTTTAACAAATACACGTTTGTTGTTTTTTGTAAGTATTTAAAATTCCTACAAAAGTTGGTACCTCATCGATTTGTATACTGTACATAGCAATTGCTGTACTGTGATTAACTTGCCAGAAATATTTCTTTTAACTAACCCTGGATCAGTTACCAGATAAAAACATGTAATATTTTTATTTATTATTTATTTTATCATTTAAAACTATAGTTGATCATAGTCTATAATTAATAATTGAGATAACATTAAACGATTGTAACATGTTTGTGAAATTGAACAATGATAACATAAAACTTGTAATTATCAATACAAAGTACAGTAATGCTTGTATATTTCATTAAAGGTGTGTTGATGAAAGCGGTGAGAAATCACACGTGGATTCGTGCCCATTGTATAAAGTAACCATTACTCGGGCAGTTACTCGTTTTAAAGGCCAATAGAAACAGACTCCCTTCTCTGATACAGTCGGAGGATAACGTGCAGCCCTGCTTTACTCCCTGGATTTACTGTTATTCACTTGCCGGTTATCGTTGGGAGAACAATTCTCTGTATTGATAAAATACAATAATTATTGTCTTTATATTTAAGTGCATATTTGTTTAAAATCCTTAACATCGTTTTATTTGTACCATTATTTTATTGATGTGTGATGACATAAGTACATTATATTTTACTATACACATTATAATTTTATTGAAACCAAATATGTAAAAATATTATTCCACTTTTATCAAATGTACTAGATAAACCAGGCTCACTTTAAAAAAACAAAGATGGGCTGTTTACTTTATTTCACTTTATATAAAGTGACTTACTGTTGTTTTCATGAAATAAAATATCAACTGGCTACTGTAATAAAATTACGGGAATTTTTTTTATATATATGATATGCACATAAATCTTGTGACCAGAGGAGAAATTTTTCAGCACTAACATTTATTTTCATTTGTGAAGTCCAGGCAGACCGGGAAATGGTACTTCTGTTTACAAATTTATTAACAAAACGTATAGAAGCACTCCTTAATATAAAGTCAATGTTCTATAAAAACTTCAATTATATTTATTAACTAATTTTCAAGTGTTTTACACACATTGGGAATCCTGATTACATACAAATGTAAATTACATGTATGATAAATTACAAAATTAATTTAAAATTAAAATTAGTAATAATCATGATATGTGTATGGTTTTTAGTGTAAAATACTGTTTCTATCAAATATTTACATAGTAAACCATTGTTTGAAGTTGGCCATTCTCGACGATATAGGTGGTGGAGATATCCAACGCTTTAATATGTCAAAGGATGTATAAATCATACCATCCCTAGTTGTACCTGACCAGAGCAGAGGTACACTATTTTATGTTGTACTTTTTATTTCTGTACCTTCTTTGGATACATTTACAATCTTGGAGAAGAGACGTTTTTTAGAAGCAATTGTAAGGAAATCATCTTTTATACAATATTAGTTTTGTAACAATGGATTTTGTTTCAAAACATCATATCACGTAAACATAGAATACAATATGAATTATCACAGATTGCATATAAGTTGAATAAAAATAAATTTTTAAATCAATTTATAAGTACTTATGAATCCATTCTTAAGGCTATCAGAGTCAAGGTGCAGGTGAGTCGGGAATGGGTGTGATCGGTGCGTGTTTCTTCAAACAATTATTTATATCTGTAATTAATGAGAGTATATTACCACTGTATTTATCAACTTTCATTTACTAAAATAGGGTAATTTGTATTTCTTAAAGAGTTTTATTTAAAATATAAAAAAAAAAAAAACTACATATTGATGCTGAATGAAAAGATAATTTCAATTTGAGTTATATCTAATATGCAGGTTCCTAAATTGTTAATTGGACGTCAATAATACAATTGTTAAACAATGTATAATTTCACCCTTAATAATAAAATAAATATAATTGATTTATTCACTTAAAAGGGGCGTTACTTGATACACAAAATACACCATGTTTATAATGTACACAAGATTGTCATGAGGCAATGCCGACCACGGATCTTCTTGGCTACTGAAGACACAAACAAACTTTGTAAAAGTTGTTTTGGTATGAAGATGTTGTCTTAGACAGCAACTAGCCTAATCACAATATTATGCCATATTGTGAAGTTATTGTCTTAAAAGTATGTTTAGATGATATTTCCTTTTTACTTATTCGCTTATGTTTTTCTCTTAAAGATTGAATTATAGTAATGTAATATTGCATTCATTTTGTTATTAAAACATACCATTATATTTCAATGTATAAATAATGTCCGGTTCGAAAATAACATTGTTCTTTTGGGCTTATAATCAACATGGCTTACAGGCTCCGACGGCCTCTGCAGAATCTTAGTTTGGATTCGTATTTTTGTGCCCACTGTGTCGTTTTTACTCTACGATAACAATGCTTTATTGGTATGATATTTATTGTTAACAATACAATGTTAATATAACAATTACTGTTGAATATATAGGCTTAGGCTTTAAAAAGAAACCTACATATTACGTTTATATAACTATACGTAGAGTAATGTAGTCTTATACATTATATATAGTACTTATATCGATGTATATATAATGTTACAATATCAGCTAGAGCGAGTTTTAGCCGACCACGATCTTCTTGACTAGTGAAGGCACGTACCACATTATCCCAAGTCACGCGTCACGGTTTATCGTTCATCATTGTAATTTTATGGCAGAAAATACGAAGTAGTTTCTCTTATTCCATCAGCCTTTAAAACTCTAATCAATTAATTGCATGTCCACTATTCATCATATAAAATAATAGGCACATTATCATTAAAGGTTCTTACTATATTATCATTATCAATATATGCTTAGCATACAGATATTAACATGATAAGGCTTGACTAATAAAAGCACTGTATCAGCGCTGTTCAGACCAATCCTGTTTTAAGTTTCCAATCGACGGTAATAAATATTATCAAAAAAAATTCTGATTTTTTCGAAGTAACAAATATTTTTATTCCAGCAGGAAAAAATCATCGAAACATAAAAATGATCAACGTGTTTACTACATATGGATATAACTCTTAGCACTAAACAAAACAAAATATACAATTTGTAATATGTAAATATAAATTAATATATCTGTTCTGATAAAGTATATGTAGTTTTGCTCTCCATATCATTAGGACAAGATTACCATCACCGTAATCACATATTCTCATAACGGTTGAATGTATTTATTATATAATATGTTAAATGTAACTATGATACTAATATGTATTTAAATTAATTATCAACACTAATTATTGCTCCCTTAATTTACATTTTGCGTACAATAATACAAGCGTTTATATCCCATATATGCTGACAAGTCTGGAGTTTTTTAAGGTTCTAGTTTAAAATTTAAGGGGATATAACGTAAGTATTCCAGTTTCAATAATTTTTAAATCGTTACAAGTTCCTCTGTACTAAGCAAATATAACATGCCTAAAAAAAAGTCATTTGAAATAATCTATTTATATTAATGTCATTGATTTACTTAAGTAATTAGGGATACGTTTAGCATATAATCAATAGTGTTTACTATGTACTTTAGAATCAAAAGTACTTGAATAATGAGGAAACGAAATAAAATGTATTTAATATTAGCTTTTTTCTCCTTTAAACCGGTACTTGAAAACTGCAACTTCTAAAAATATCTACACACCAAATTTATAAATAAATGTATAGCAATATATATATAGAATAAATATAGTAATACTAATCATAAAAAAAAATTCCCGTTAATAAATAATGTCAATTGACTTTTACATCCTGATTATTAGTAACATTGTTCATAATTAGTATAAAATAAAAAGATTAAAAAATACTTATTTATAAGTGCATTAGTTACAAACAACTTACATATAAACTTAAATGTGTGTCAGTGACTTAGAAAATGAATGTTCTTGAAAATGAAACCACTTAAATCAGTAGAAGCACTTTTTTCTAATAAAAATTTTAAAAAGTAGTTTACTGATTGTGTTTTATATATTTTTGACAAATTGTCCATTAATAATCTATGGATATTTATTGTGTCATGTAACCCTTGGAGCTATGATATCAATGTTTTATCCCTTCCTGATCTATTATGAAGAAGTAAGTAAACATTTGTATGTTTATCTTAGAACTTAGGCTTAAGCGGCCGGTGTCATAACTAGAATCTACAGTTTCCGGTGACAACCGCGTCAAGGTACTATCTACAATCTTGTAAATATTGTAGATAGTACCTTGACGCGGTTGTCACCGGAAACTGTAGATTTGTATGTTTATGTTTAGTTATATTACGTACACAGAGTGAACAATAGTCATATTATTATTTTCACTGACACAATACATATGTGAATATATACTCGGTATATCTTGCTGGAGCGACTGAAGTTAGGGAGTCAAGGCAGTAGCTGGCCACACAATCAGAACTGGGTTTGAATCATGGTAAAGCTGTGGTTCTTAACACACATTGAAGAGCCTACAAAACAAAAATGTACTGGTCTAAGCCTGCTACACTTACTGGCTAAACATTGGCATATCTGCCACTTTAACAAATGGAGAATAATCCGTCTGCTAAAGTTGTGAAAGCACCTTACACATTAAAGTATTTCTGGATGCAGTAAAGCGGATTACTGAAGGGAGCCCGAGGGGTCGCCGCCATCGTGGCGCTCTCAAACATAGAGGATGATTGTTGTCTTCAGTCAGTTAATGAGCCGGGATTAGGATGATTTTATGTGTGCATTATGATGATTATCATAATATTTTTATTTAATATTCTTCCATGCACTCAAAGTGTTTACATATTTTACATACAAACAGGACGTGTTTAATTTTGGACAGAAAACTAACAAAGTGAGAAATTAGTACTTACACTTAATGTTTATATTTTATATGTCACTATAAAATATAAAATATCTTTACTTTGAAGACGTTGAATATTACTCTTTAAGTCTATACTTCTTAAAAAATTGTTATATGTAATTTAAAGTTTGTCTTCTTAATTAGGACGTTATTATTTAATACAACGTTTTTATGAGTATGTATATAATTAAATAAATTTAAAACTATTATATGTGGACTTTCTAACACGATCATCATCAGTCATGATCGTATTGCTATTGTGGTGAGTATATGTAACAAACATAAATCCACAGTCGTCATGTAGACCTAAGTTCCACTGAACTTCAACACGTATTTACTTTATAATATATAGCCTAATTAAATACGATAATAAATTACATATTAACTACTTTCTTTTAATATATTACAATATTGGAACTTAAATATTATCGAACTTTGATATGTTTCAAAGGTTGTTGGATACTTGAAGTGGCTAATATCATTAATTTTACTATATAAAGAGATACTCCATCCATATGGGAGAGTTGTGGCGAGGCCCCAAAACTGTTTTGAGGCCCCACGCTGCGCTGCGCATAGCCCTATTTCCTCTCTCTCTCGCACGGTCTTCTGTCTCTCTCTCTCACTTCCCTCCTCTAAACCCACTCTCCCATTCTCCAGACAGCCGCCCCGCCCTCTCCTTCCTCAGGTCACGCACACAAACAACATCCTGCTTAGATAATTGTTTACGTTATTCCATATTGCCAACGTTTATCCGGGTTCTCTGTTTTTATATTTGCTTGCATCTCTTTCGAATAATAAAGCATACTGTGTTGATACTATTACAGTAAAACTCAGTGTGACATTCATATTGAATAAAGAAATATTTATAACTGAATAAATTAAAACACCATATTGATTTATATGATTAACTCACCGTGTATTTGTGAATAGACACACTTGAATAGACCGCTAACTTATCGGCAATGTTGGCGATAATTACTGCTGATTTAGTAAACATTTTCATATTATATAGCCCATCTGAATAATCTTTATTTATTGCATTTTAACCATCGATTAGATGATTAAATCGACTGTTGTCCTCAATCATTAATTTTTTCATATTCGGTAATTGATTAAGAAATTTAATGTTTTCAAATACAATTAATGACTCCCATAAATTAATCTGCAAATATTCCAGGAATATATAATATAGTGAAATATAAAAAAATGTGACATTATTTTTATTTCTTTGACAAAATAGATATTGAAATAGGCCTATGATATTCATATAGAATAATACTGGGCAAAATATAAAACCCAGGTGAGATTCAAATTTCATGATAGGGTTGGAAAAAATCATAACAAACCACTAATTTACTTCTATACAAGATAAAAATAGCTTTCATCTTATGGCCTGATTTAGGCAATCTATGTATAGGCATTTAATTTAAAATAAATTATTTTTCATTTTATTATAAACGTCTGTTTTACTATTACTTTCTGTAACATTAACATATTATTTGGTTCCAAGTAATTGCATGATTGTTTGTAAAATATTTCATTGTTTGGTGAATGGTCAGTTTTCATTTTTTTCGGAATCATGAAGAGTTGTGACTCTTATTACTTCTTGAGAAAAACAATCTCAATGTCAATTGAAATTGGTTAGGAAATATTATCGTGATAGAATATAACTAGAATACTGATTATTTAGATTCAATTTTCATTATTTTAATCAGGTTGAAATTATTGTAAATTTTGTTTATGTCCCCCTTTAAAAAATTCCGTTCTATAACATTGATTGAATCAGACCATTGTAAAAAGTATGTCTAAGGCGAATATAATTAAAGTTATCATATCTGTTTTTCATACACGTTTCTATTATTTTACTAGATGTGAAAGTATGGATAAACTGCAATTTATTTATATTTTAAATTTCTCTAGTAAAGACACTCTGGAATTACACTGGTAAAATTTCACAAGTAGCGTGACCAGCAATTAGTAATTTGTTTTTATTTAGACTCTGTAGTTACTTTAAATTAGTTATTTCTTAAGTAACTACAGAGTCTAAATAAAAACAAAATTAACTAAAGCCGCACTCTGTGGCGTTTTAAATTATAACAGAACAAACAATGCCAAGAACTAACAAAACTATATAAACGGCATCTTCAGGTTAAAGAACATAAATAAGTCCAAGTGGGACGCGTCACAAATTAATTAAAACTTAACAAACACAGTTCACACAAGAGGAAAACAACGAATATTAAAACTTTCGGTAGGCCTACCACACACATTTCACTGTCCACGGCGTGACCCGGAAGCAGATTTTAATATTGTGGTATTTATGACAAATAGTTCAATTTACCTTTAAACAAAAAGGAATATTCATTTATAGTTAAAAATACAGCAATAATTATACAATGCAATATTGACAAGAAGCTTTAATTACTTGATAAAAAATGAATAATAATTTCAATAATATAAAGGGTTAATTCTAGTATTAAATGTGAACTATATGACAGATGATAAGTTAATGAATAATTAAATTGTTATAAATTATTTCTGATACTTCTAATAACGCATCCTCAGATGACTTTCCTTTGATAAAACAGAATTGACGTGGATTAAGAAAATTTAACTTCGATAAATAACTATGGAGTCTTTTAATCATTGTTTTTTTTAAAAACCTTAGAGAATACAGATAACAATCTCATCAATTATATTTTTCAGTAAATGTACATTAATTTGGTCAGAGCCAGTTAATTTTTTATTTTTTTAAAAGCTTAACAATACTCTTAATTTCATTTAAATCTGTTGGAGTTATAAGGAATGAATATTGATAGTAAGTACGTAAAGGTGGAAGGGTATTGTAATGTACAACGTCTGGATGGCTAGACTGGATTGTGATAAGGTATTTGTTTATCTTATCAATGACGAAGGCTCACGCATAACATCGCCGTTTGGCAGTTCAATTAGCTCAACTATTTTCTTTGAAAACCCACTTGTCAAGTTATTTATTACCTTCCACTGCTCAGATACATCACCTTTACAGTTTTCTAATAATGTTGAATAATAATTGTTTTTTTGTAAAATTGATCACATTATTAAATTCATTAGTACAGTTTGTAAAATAATTTTGAAAAACTGTCATATGGTCTTTTCGTAGAAATTTAATATAATTGTTTACTTCTCTCAAATTTATATAAAATGTTTGGTATGTGCTTATATAAAATGTTGGTGTTATTCAGGGACTTAACAACTTAGCCTTTAACAATTTAGAACTACCACCATTTTTCTTGCTGCTTCTAAATATACAATTACTTAAAATATCAATAAACTTACAATACGTAGTATTCACATCATTTTAGATAATGCATAATGTTTTAACTAAACATCTGTAACACACTGTTATTTACATTGATAAAATAACAAAAAAAGTCCCCTAACATTTTTCATATTCACAAACCCTTAAGGCCCAAATAAAAGATCGCGATTTCTTTCCGTGCAAGACATAGCACAGCAAGGAATAATATCCCACTTTGACCCACTATCAAGGCCAATCGGCGACAGTAGACAGGTGCAGTGGTGACAGTCCGAACGAGCGTCTTAAAAAAGAGAGAATGAGAGAATGGGAGGGAGTGATTAGTTTCCTTTACTGCTCCCAGGTTGTGCAACCGAACAGTCGAAACTGGAGGCAATTTCGACCTCTTTAACTTGATTGACGACAGGTTGCAGCACGGTTGCTCCCATATTCCGTGCCTCAAAATTTAACATTGGATGGAACTATCTTCTATGTATAGTAAAATCAATGGTATAATGTAGACCTAGACCACTAAGGCAAACCAACTTTTCCATCACTCGACCATTCCATTTGCCTAAAGCACGCTAAGGTGTATGTAGTACTCTGTAGTGGTGGCAGTCATCCATATTATACGAACAATATTTGGGTTGGGATAAAGATTAGAAACACTATTACAACTACACTTGAACAATTATCTAACAATGAGTGTGATTAGTTCAAGGACAGTAAATGAGAATATCCAACAGACGAGCTGGTGGCCAATATTAGATATAAATGAACCTGAACTTATCTATGAGTCTATTGTAAATACATGTTCAGATATTTATAATAGTTCTAGAATAATGTTAAAACCTAAATACAGAATAATAATCCTTGAATAATGAAATTTTAAAAATAATTAAGCATAAAGAGGTTTTATGGAAACTATTAAAGAGCAATAGAAATAATATTATTATAAAACAACAATTTATAACTGTAAGAAATAGATTACAGAATAAAATGGGAAAGGCTAAAAGACATTATTTATTCAACATATTAAAAAAAAATCTGTCATAATACTAAAAAGGCATGGGCAATTTTAAACCAGTATATCAAAAAGAAAGGAAAACAAACTGTTTTGGAACAAATTAAGCAGAATTTCAAATTGAATGATGAGTATGATGTAACTGATTTGTCAGATTTATTTAATATGTATTTTAAAGATAACACAGATAATATAAATAACAGATTGATAAGTAAACACTTTGATACAACAAATAATATGAGTATTTGTTATTATGATATAGGACACATAGTAAGTATGAGAGTGTACTCTTTTAACCAAAACTTATTATTGACGTCTGTAAATAAATTAAATATTAACTCTTCTGCAGGTTCACATTGCATTAATGGATGGAAAAGCAACAGAAATAGTAGGCTTTTAGGTTACTATTCGATAAAATTTTCATTGGTGTCTAAACTGGAAAGCTGAAATCAGCCTCATGTAATTATCTCCCAAATGAGTTCGGTTCAGTTTAGTTAAACTCAGCCGTATTAACGCATTTTCATTATCGTCTAACCATTTAAACCACTCTACAAAACTATACTCCCGTAAAAATGATCATGTGTATTTACTCAATAGATTACAATTGCCTTATTACTCAAAGAACATGTTCCGATACTTTCACTAACATGATTGCTATCAATCTTCCAATTATGATCAGACCAAAACACGTACTTCCACTATTTGTTGCCAGTTAATTTTTAATTTTTTAAAAACTTAACAATACTCAGATACATCACCTTTACAGTTTTCTAATAATCTTGAATAATAATTTTTTTTTGTAAAATTGATCACATTATTTAATTCATTAGTATATTTTGCAAAATAATTTTGAAAAACTCTGTCATATGGTCTTCTCGTAGAAATGTTATATAATTTTTTACGTCTCTCAAATTTATGTAAAATGTTTGGTGTTATCCAGGGACTTAACAAAAAAAATTAGCCTTTAACAATTTAGAACTACCACCATTTTTCTTGCTACTTCTAAATATACAATTACTTAAAATATCAATAAACTTACAATACGCAGTATTTACATCATTTTAGATAGTGCATAATGTTTTAACTAAACATCTGTAACATACTGTTATTTACATTGACAAAATAACAAAAATATGTCCTCTAACATTTTTCATATTCACAAACCCCTAAGGCCCAAATAAAAGATCGCGATTCCTTTCCGTGCAAGACAAACCACAGAATGGAATAATATCCCACTTTGACTTGACTCTCTATCAAGGCCTATCGGCGACACAGATGGAGAGGCGACAGTAAACAAGTACTTCCGGACGCTTGTCTCATGAGAAAGGAGAGAGAGAGAATGGAGGAATGAGAGGGAGTGATTAGTTCCTTTACTGCTCACAGGTTGTGCAACCGAACAGTCGAAACTGGAGGCAATTTCGACCTCTTTAACTTGATTGACGACAGGTTGCAGCACGGTCGCTCCCATTTTCCGTGCCTCAATATTTAACATTGGATGGAACTATCTTCTATGTATAGTAAAATCAATGCTAATATCCACTCGTATTATAATCGACACATGTTGTACACTATGATAAAATAAGTAAATACAATTCCTATCACAATTCAGGTCGTATCATTATTATTTTTAAATGTAAGCTATTAATGAAATTACTACATTTAACATAGATGTTAATCACACGTGAAATTACTTCCCTTAAAACTTTAGTTCCTTTAAATATATTATTATTTCGTACAATAATGTGATAAAGTCTTTATTATTAAACATTAATATCTTAACATGTCATAAATTTTTATACAACAAATATACTAAATATTTTTTCCTAATATAAATGTCAACCCAGATTTTTGCGTATTGGATATTGTAAAATATAATTTAATTAAATATAACTGCTTGATAAATGAACAGAGTCATGTACTTTATATAACACATTACAATATAGACGAAGAGGCTACGTCTCCCTAACCCAAGGAGAACCGCAATCCATCTGTAACTGGATTACTGCCAGTGTGACTCACTTCCCTAACCCCACACTGCAAGTCTTATTGGGTTACGACTTGGCCTACAGTAATTACTGATTTGAAAAATTAATTTACTTATTACGTTTTATTGTTAATTTGTATTTGTAAATTTACGTGTACATTATCGAACTAATACACGAAATCAATATTAAATAAGGATCTAACAATATTACTATTTCATGTAAGTTTATACGGTTATGATTATATTTGTCTTTTATTATAAAAACTTTCATATGTTGGTAAAAACAATATATATATTTTTAAAATTGTAAAAATAAAAACAAATATAGTCTACTTTTGGAGATATGTGTAACAACATTTAGATAAGTAAGCTCACGCTATAGGTAATCTTGATTTTTTTTAACAATAATAATAAAGTGTTGTACCCTAGAAATCCAAGTCGTTATTCGGGTGTTAATTTTAGGTCCGTATATTAGGAGTTTTCTTAATATTATATTGTAGAAACATTTTAAATCGGACCTGAACTATCCCTATTACCAATGTTAATTTCTAAGTATTGAAACGTCGTAAATGGATAATTTATTAATTTGTTTGTAAAATACGTGTTATTAATTTTAAAAACGTATTTAGTTTGCCTGTTAGGTCTCTTAACCCAACTATACTGAACTTCGTGTCAAAAGGCCAACACAGATGATTATGTTTATTACATATTCAAGACTGTCAAAGCAGAGTGACGATAAAATCAATCTACTTCTGTAATTGCCTATAGATTCTGATTGCTATTGATTGGTTTCTGTGTAGTTGACTTTGCACTAATTGACTCTCAACGTCATAAATGAAAATTCCATGTAGTCATCTACAACGCCATATAATCACGTAAATAAACTAACTTCATATTTCTTCTAACTTATGGATATTTAATACCTGTAGAGTTTTGTAAAGTACGTTCAAAACTCAAGTGAAGGTGTTTTGCATTTTGTCGACCATTTGAAGTGCTCGACAAGTCTCGCACATTAAACACGTATTCTTTAATATGAGAACTCCCTATTTCTATTATAGTTATAACATATATTATTACAACTTACTCCAAGCATAGTGACATTTTATAAATAGTTAAACAAATTTAATGAAGCGCTTAAGTAAAGGATCTTTAGGCTCAGTTTATTTTATTATTTATTTAAATTCATATATTTTAAATTAATCAAACAGATAACTTCTGAATACTTCCGGCCATAATATATAGCTTTTAAAGACATACATTATATAAATATTAAATACATATATAATAAATATAAAATAAATTTATCAAAATAGGTAAAAATAGTTGATAATATAGTTACAGATCTTATAATTAAAAATCTTTATATAGACAATACATATTAGTTTTATTATAGTAATATTATATTGTTATTGTAGTAATAAAGTATTATAGTACCATCCCCCCTCCAACAATACACTAATTCATCTAAGTGG